>CM068768.1:4511532-4882625 GCA_035084275.1 Hydrolagus colliei
TGGCGGTTGTGTGTGTGTGTGTGTGGGGGGGGTTGTGTGTGAGGGGGGGTTGTGTGTGAGGGGGGTTGTGTGTGTGTGTGTGTGTGGGGGGGGTTGTGTGTGTGTGGGGGTGTGGGGTGTGGGGGGGGTGTGTGGGGGTGTGTGTGTGTGTGGGGGGGTTGTGGGGGGTGTGTGTGTGAGGGGGGGTGTGTGGGGGGGGTGTGTGTGTGGGGGTGTGGGTGTGTGTGTGGGGGTGTGGGGGGGGGGGTGGGGGGGGGGGGTGGGGGGGGGGGGGTGGGGGGGGGGGGGGTGTGGAGGGGGGGTGTGTGTGGGGGGTGTGTGTGTGGGGGTGTGTGTGTGTGTGTGGGGGGGGGGGTTGAGTGTTACTGGTTGAGCTAGACTGGCTGGCGCTCTGGTTTAGGAGCTAAATCCAGAGAAAATCGTCTTCCAGCAGTCAATCTATGACATTTCAGCAGTGGATTGGCTGCTCGGCCAATCCCATTAATCATCACTTAATGGGTGCCACCGAGTTCATTACTGCAGGTTCCCATTCGTGCCTCGATACTCGCTCAGGGCATTGTGCCAAGTGCAGCCGCATGCTCCAGTTACTGCTCTCAGGCACAGCGCAGCGCCTTTGCTAATCCCCAGGATCCTTCGCATTAGAGAGCACAAGAGATAAGGTTGCCTTTCAGGTGAGGGTTTTGGCATCTATGCCTTATTTTATGCTTTATCTCCCTCCTCTTCCCAACCCACCCACCCACCCTTTGATATTACTGTGCAACAGATGGGATTTTGGCTCCCCCCACATTTCCCCCCACACCTTTTTTTCCTTTCCACAACATTGGAAGGGTGAAAATCAACCAGTGTTCCCATATGGATTAGTGGCAGATATACCCAAGCCTAGACTCACCCAGCTGACACACAGTAAGTGGGACAGGGTGGGAATCTGCATTGGAACTCATATTAGATTTCCGCCCCTCTACCTCACCACCCCACAACTTTAGTCAATTATCCCTTGTGACTCCCTCGCTAACTGAAACTCAGTGTTTGTGGAATGCTGCTGTGCACAATTGGCTGTTGTGTTTCGCCCACAAAATCTTCACTTCACAATATATTCTGTGAAGCACTTTGAGACATCTCAATGATGGCAATGGATTATTGATTAATTAATTTATCGCAGGCTTGAGACACACTCAGACTTCCAGGCTCTGCAGAAAGCTCTGACACTGTGATGAATATTCCTCCCTTTTAAACTTTAATACAGTGCCTGCAATACAGAAACACAATGAGCTTCACAGGGAATTAACTGTCAAATACACTAACTGTGTTGTTACAGGCAAACACAGCAATCATTTTGTGTAAAGCCAGATCCCATAAACAGCTGTGATACGAATGGCAGAATTGTCCAGGGGGATTATTTTCCTTCATTTCACCAAAGATGCTGTAGGGTTTTTTGAGGTATATCTGAACACGTACAGACAGGACCTCGGTTTAATACGTCATTCAAAGGATGGTTTCTTCGACAAAGGTAAACTGAAAGTGAACCCACATCCTCTGACGCACAGGCGAGAATGCTGCCAAGCTGTCACTCATTGGATACAATTGATTGAGTCCTCCTAGAGACCCACTCTTCCTCGGGATTCTTTCCCGATGTCACGTACAGCGTAGGCTTTAATTCTGTCCACAAGACATCCCAAGACAGATGTGCAGAGAGCAAGAATTCTTTTCCCAAAACTATATTGTTCGTCAGGCACTGACTGGAGCCCTATATCAGTGACAGACAGTAATCCAACCCAGTGCTTTGGTAGATGTCAGAGCCAAGATCCACTGTTAATTTAATCCGAGCAGCTCTATGCTGAGCTGACTGATCTCACTTGGGGTGACCCAAGGGGGGAACTCTACACTTGGTCTTGATGACCTGGGAAGGGGAGGATTTTGTTGTCTGACCAGCTACAGTCAAACTCTCTTTTAATGCCCTTTGACAAACGCTATGTTGATTATAATTCCAGAGATGGAGCTCCTAACTTTTAAAGCTCTCCAAGATCTTGCCCCTCCCTACCTGTGACCTACTAAACCATATAAATCTGCCCACACCCTCCACTGAGTGGGCACTGACCTGCTCCACCTCCTTCGCCTGCCCACTCCACCATTGACAGTTCTGTCCCCACCCTCTGGAACCCCTTCCCGGAATACCTTCACTTCACCCCTCCCTTGCCTCCTTCAAGGTCCATCTCAAAACCATCCTTTTTGACCCTGCCTCCTGTAGCTCAGTGGTTTAGAGCACTCGCCTTACAAGCGTGAGATCTGTGTTCGAATCCAGGCAGATCAGGGTGAAACCTTGGAATAAGGAAACTTATTCCTAATAATAATCTGTCCAAAAAAAACACAATAATAAAAATAGTTCATTTTCAATCCACGACTATTAGTGGGACGCTGCTGTACGCAATTGGCTGCTGCATTTCGCCCACAAATATACAGTCAATTCACTTTACAATATATTCTGTGAAGCTCTTTGAGACATCGATAAGATGTGAAAAGCACTATATCAAATGCAAGGATGATCATTATTATTATTATTGCCTTCGGTCATCCTCCTGACAAAACACAGGAGTCAATGTGAAGGTTGTGTGTGTGTGTGTAGGGAGGGTGGTTCGTGTGATTAAAAAGCACTAAACAGGCTAGTGGGGGAAGGAGAAAAGATGGACAGAGATCTTATGAAGTGCTAACCCCCCTTTACCCCATGTACACAAACACAACAAAATTACATTCGAATAGCGTCTTTCATGTTGGGAGGACGCCCCAAGGTGCTGGGACATGCAAAGGTCATTGGTGTTGCACTGACTATGGGTAGGGAGTGGGTGTGTTTCACTGGATGGTGCCCTGGGCCTCTGTCCCTGGACTTGGCTTCTCACTGTACAGCACTGCTCTGGGGGATCCTGCAACTCGGACACTCTGCTCGCAATGCTGAGCCAAGGCTCGGGGACCACAGAGCGTGCGTTATGGGAACTGCTGGAGTCTGATCAGCCAAAACCACAGTTACAGCTCGATAGTCCGAAGTTCATTAGTCCGAAAGGTTCGTTAGTCCAAAGGTTCGTTAGTCCGAGCTTCCCCTAACCCGAAGGATGGAAATGTTCGGATTAACAAACCTTATTTCATTGTTGGTTCGGACTATCGAGCGGTAACCACGGTAACCGCCCCGGGTATAGGAAATTTGCGTGTTCAGTCTATCGAACCTTCGGACTATCGTGTGCCCCCCCAAAACCACATAGCTGGCCAT
Source organism: Hydrolagus colliei (assembly GCA_035084275.1). NCBI lineage: Eukaryota > Metazoa > Chordata > Chondrichthyes > Chimaeriformes > Chimaeridae > Hydrolagus > Hydrolagus colliei. The sequence continues at coordinate 4,514,789 of CM068768.1, forward strand.
TCTTGACTTTGCTGCCTGGCAAGCTTCGGAAGCGCTCCGGGACGCTACCCTGCGTGAAGGGCACTGTATAAATCCAAGTTGTTGTTGTTGTTGTTAGGGCTTTGGCCTGCAGGGTTAACAGAAGCTTAGTGGGAAGGGAGGGTTCCCTGTCCCTAGATACAGTGTTAGTAGATTGTGCAAAAGTTCTGAGCCAGCTGACTGCTGTGTGTGTGTGTGGGGGAGGAAGGCTCGGCTGCTCAGTCATATGATACTCTGAGGTGAGCTGTGTTGTGTAGTTTGTGTGTAAATAGTTAACTTGCGCGCTGTTCCCATTTAATAATTCCCCTCCACACCATTTTTTCCCTAAATTTGGAATCCATTGATCATGGGATTGTGGGTTAGGGAGAGAGAGAGAGAGAGGAAGGAGTAAGCTCGCTACAGAGTAAGACTTGTGTGTCAACCTCTGTGCGTGTGTGTGTCTCTATTTTCCTGTGTGTGTCTGTCTGTCTGTATTTTGCTATACAGTACGTGTGTGTGTCGGACTGTGCACAACCATATGTATGTTTCTGTGTATGACCGTGTGTGTGTTTGTGGTGTCTGTGTGTTTGACTGTGTGTGTTTTGTCTTTGACTGTGTATGTGTGTGTGTCTGTGTTTGACTGTGTCTGTGTTTGACTTGTGTGTTTGAGTGTGTGTGTGTGTTTGACTCTGTGTGTGTGTGTTTGACTGTGTTTGTCCAGCCATTGGTGAGGAAGCCAGGAGAGATCGCCTCCCTGAACATCCAGGAAACTGAATGAAAGCCGCGTCTGTGAAAACACAAGTGTTACCAAGTGAATGAAGTCCTCTGGAGGCCATTGCAACTGCAATCTGGCCACCAGCCAGTCAGTCGCACCCTGTGCAAATGGGCACAGTTCTAGTTTATCTTGTTTACAATGCTTTAGGGAGGTGGGGGTGGGGCAGAGAGAGAGATAGCCAGCAAAGTTTACAGTCTCTTTGGAAGTGGTGGTGGTGGTGGGGGGGGGGGGAGGACAGAGTGTTTGTTGCATGTTAAATAATAATATGAAATGAACAAGTGAAATTGACACGCTGGGGGTCAGCCAGGTGCCTGTTGTTGTTGTTGTTGTTGCCTTGTGAATCGCTCTGGCTTCTTTCTCCCCCTTTGGTTGAAAAGCTTTCCTGTGAGCCTGGCTCTTTGCTAACTAAGGGTGTGTGTCTGTGTGTGTCTTTTCACACAGACGTGTGACTGTGACTCCACATTCCGCCCTATTGCCTGCTCTCCCCGACTCTGCCTTTGCTCCGGGAGTGGCACTAAGCATATAGCAGCTGTTTAAAGCTCTCTCTCTCCCCCCCCCTCCCTCCACCAACCCCTTTAAACAGCTTGGCTCAGAGACAGGAAGAAATGTTTAAAGGGACTGAGAGAGAGATCGTGTGTATGTGAGAGAGAGAGGGGGGTGGGGGGGGAAGCGCTGCTGGATGTTTCTGCTGCTGTTCCCAAACTACCCAAGGTAAAAAAAAGTATTTACAGTTCTCTCTCTCTCTCTCTCTCTACCCCCCCCCCCCCCCCCTCCCTGCCTCTGTGCGTGGCTCTGTCGAGGTTTTCATTTTCATGCTCAGGCGGTGAGTGGGTGGGTGGTTGGGTGAGTGAGTGAATAATTGGGAAGGAAGGAGGGATAGAGACTTCTCTGCTGAAGTCTCTCGCAATCTCTGGCTGTGTTTTGTTTCTGGCTGTTTTTGCCCCCCCACCCCCCCACTCGTTCCTACCGATCAATGCCTATAAACCTCCCCCTCCCCCCCCCCCTTCCCCCCCCACCCCACCACCAAGCAAATCCCAGACACAAGCTCTTTCCCTGCCTTTGACATAGTTTCAGCCCAGTACAGTGTGAATGAACACTATATGTACCTGGTTACTTTGTGCTTAGTGTAGAATTGGAAACTGTGTCTCCCCCCCTACCCCCCACTCCCCCTCCGCCACCACGCTCTGGTTACAGGTAGTGGCATGATGGTAATGTGTTGCAAGTGATTTTTAAGATGTGTATTTTGTGTGTTGTGTGTGTGAGAGAGAGGTAGTTTAGCCAGGGAGTAGAGTGTGTGTGTGTGTGTTTGGTGGAGGGAGAGAGAATGGAGGATGGGGAGAGACACACACACAGAGCGGAACTGTGAAGGGCACATTGTACAACACCGTTTGCGAAAGGCTCCCCCAATTGTGATCGTTTGGTACAGTGTGTTGGATACGGTGCCTTTTCGACATCATTGAGACATCTCAAAAGCGCCTCTCGGAATATAAATTGTATCGACTGTATATTCTGTGGGCAAAAGGCGGCAGCCGGTTGATTCGGCGATCCAAAGCCAACCGACGTGCGGGAAATCAAAATGGGCGACTTCCAGGTCACCAAGTTCCCACGATGTCACTTCCTCATGTCAGCCATTTTGGCTCCTCGGGCGTCAGAAGCACCAAATATATCCAACGCGGACGTTCTGACACCGGTGACTGCGCCCATTGTGGCTCTGGTCTGAATTTTGCAGAGACCTGCACCTCCTGCCCGTCCTCCTCCTCTCTCCCCCCCCACCCCCCCAGGGCCACTGTCCGCATTGTAACTGGGCTACAATGCATTTACGACCACAACCTGCACTTGCCTAACTTCATGCACCAAAGATAATGCCTCAATAAATTCCAGGCTGACGTTCCAACACAGGTGCTGGAGGGAGCGCTACATTGTCAAAAGACGTCATCCTTGGGTGAGACATTAAACCGAGCCCAAGGACTCACTCGCCTGATTGAGTGGACATTAAAGACATTAAAAGACAAATGTTATTCAAAAAGACCCGTATCCCGTCCCAACAAACATCTGAGATAAATAGATTGGTTGTTTACTTCACGGTTGTTATTGGGGACTGCTGTGTGAGAACTGAATGGAACCTCAATCTAATCTTTAGGTAGCCACGGATGAGGTTCAGCAAGCATTACGCCCACAAAATACACACTCTTTACGGTGAAATCCTGCGAACCACTTTTGAGATGTTCTTGATGGAGTGATAATGCGCAATATCAAATGCAAGGATTAGTATTATTATACACACACGCACACAGATATACACACAAAGACACACACATACAGTCAAACACACAGACACAAACAGTCACAAACACACATTATTATTACTCTTCCTTACTGTAGCAGGTTTGCCATGGTAGTGTTATGGAAAAGAAAAGTCCCCGATGATTGTGCTCGGAGTATCTGTGGATTTACAAGGAGCGGGTGTGGGTGGGGGGAAGAAAGGAAAGGTGGAGGGTTGTGTATTGTTGCAAACTGCTTTAGCTGCTGCTGGTGGCTGTTTTCTTACAGAGTAGCTCTCATGGAAGTGTGAGCCTATCCCAATGCCGGTAAATTACCCCCTTTGATAGCTCTCTGGGGATCAATCCTCACTTCAGCTCACCAGCTGTGGTGTACACAGTCATCCACTGTGCAGGTGTGCCTTCCCTCTCGCAGTTTGAGTTTGGGACAAGTCAAGGGCGTGCATGTGTTTGTGAGGGAGGGGGTGGGTGGGGAGGGTGAGTTGCCACACTTTCAAAAATATTGACTATTCCTGTGACATGGTTCCTCGTGCTCGAGTCTGGGCAGTGAACACAGCCTTGCGACTGCACAGTCTGCATTGTAAACAGTCATACCTCCATGGCTGAATATAATAATAATAATCCTCGTCTTCTAGACGTCTCAAAAGCGCTTCACAGAATATACTGTAAAATGAATTGACTGTATACTTGTAGGCAAAATGTGGCAGCCAATTGCGCACAGCAGCATCCTCACAAACAGTCGTGGATTTAAATGACCAATTTTATTATTTTTGTGGGGGGACGGATTATTATTGGGCCTGTGGAGTAAGGAAACTTCCCCAAGGTTTCACCCTGACCTGCCTGGATTCGAACACAGGTCTCACGCTTGGTAGGCGAGTGCTCTAACCACTGAGCTACAGGACTCCCGCCGACGTTCCCTGTTGGGACTTGTGCACATGACTTAACGGGAAGGCAAGGTAGCCAGCGGAGAATGGGAGTTTGTAGAGTCTGTCCCAGAACAAGGCAGAGAGTAATTATTCTGAAGGTGCCTTTGTGTTTAATAGAATCAAACATCATGTCAGGGCTTTGAGCTCACAGTCTAGGATGAGTGCTTACTTTGGGTATACTGCATTGGCTTTCCTCCTTTCCTATTTTCAGGTCTCGGCTAAAGACCTTTCTTTTCGACCGTGCTTTCGGCACATTCTTCAGATAAGATGTAAATATCCCATCTGTACCTATTCAGGTGGATGTTAAAGATCCCATGGTAATACTTAAAAACAGAACAGATTTTCTCTCTCCCGGTGAGCTGGTTATCAATCACTCCCCCCCTCCTCCCCCACCACCCCCACATCCCGAGAAAATGTGGGTTGTTGTCTTGCACAGAATTGGCTGCTCCATTTGTCTACAAAATACAGTCACTTTACATGAAATATCTAGTGAGGCTTTTTGAAACGTGCTCTTGACAAGAAAGGTGGTATAAGACATGCAAAGCAGTATTATGTATTAAGAGTTAGTTGTGAGTTTGAGGTGGAGGGAGGCCATTGCAGGAAAGGAGAGATTATCAAGGAATCAAACTGACACTTAATTGCACAATCCTCCATTGTGTGAATGCTTCAAGATATCAATCTTATCTCTGCTATAAACCTGGCAAACCTTGGCTCTGAACTTTCTCTGAAAAAATATTTGTGTTGTGTAATTGGGGGGGTGGGGGGGTGGGGGGGGGGGGGGGAGGATTTGTGGCCGTGATCTTTGCGTTGGTAGCTGCTTTCAGCCAGTACGCCCCGAGGCTCTGGAACTCCCTTCCTCATTCCCTTCGCCTAGCCCTCTCCTTTCTATTTTCAGGTCTCGGCTATAGATCTTTCTTTTCGACCGTGCTTTCGGTCACCTTCTACCCCTGGCTCTGCCCTGGGATCCGTTATTGGGAAGTGCTCTGAGACGCCATTCAGCATGGAGGGTGCTATATAAATCCAAGTTGTTGTTGCTTCTCCAGATAAATGATGAGTCAATTCATTGGTCGCCTCAAAGGACGTTTGTTCAGAAATATTTTAATTATGGAAAAAGTGTCTCTACCCATGTCGGGCACTAAACCGGCTTTCATTATAGGATGAGGCAATCAACTTCGATCCTGTCTGTGCCTGTTCAGGTGGATGTTAAAGATCTCACGGCACTTTTTGAAAACAGAAGGGAGTTACTCTTTCCCAGTGTCCTGGCCAACAATTCCATTGAATAAATTTGGTCACTCACTTCATTGGCTGCTTGTCAGGATGTTGCTGTGCAAATTGGCCACTGCGTCACCTACAACATACAGAATCTCTGCACTGTTCAGTTAGATCCTATGAAACACTTTGAAATGTCTCCTGATGTGAAAGGCGCTGTTCCAAATGCAGGGAAAGTTGTTATTCAACTTAATGAATGCTAAATCTGCTCTTGTGTTGGTTTCCCATTTGTGTTTGTGTTTAAATCGCAATGATGCAATACAAAAATAAACATTTTTGCTTTTGAAATAGCGCTTGTAACATCAACTTCCCAAAGCATTTTGCAGTACCGTATATCTCCGCGGAGAAGGCGCACCCACGTATAAGGCGCACCCCCCACTTTTGACCTTTTCTTGGTGAAAAAAAACGGAAGCATTTTCAATGATATTGCCGGCAGAAGGGAGGAGAGACAGGAGAGACAGGTAGGTAGGGAGAGAGAGAGGCAGGCAGGCAGGGAGGGAGAGAGGAAGGCAGGGAAGGAGGGAGGCAGGCAGCCAGGCAGCCAGGGAGGGAGAGAGGGAGACAGGCAGACAGGATGAGAGGCAGGCAGGCAGGCAGGGAGGGAGGCAGACAGGGAGGGAGGGAGGGAGAGAGGCAGGCAGGCAGGCAGCCAGCCAGGGAGGGAGAGAGAGAGGGAGGGAGGGAGCCAGGCAGGCAGCCAGGGAGGGAGGGAGGGAGGGAAGCAGGCAGGTAGGCAGGGAGAGAGAGAGAGGGAGAGAGGCAGGCAGGCAGCCAGGGAGAGGGAGAGAGGCAGGCAGGCAGCCAGGGAGAGAGAGAGGCAGGCAGGCAGGCACGCAGGCAGGGAGGGAGGGAGGGAAGCAGGCAGGCAGGGAGGGAGGGAGGGAGAGAGAGCGGCAGGGAGTGAGGCAGGCAGACTGGGTTAGGCAGAAGGCAGGCAGCAGGCACAGCACTGAAGTCTGCTGCCGCTGCCCGGGCGGCCGAGGCCGAAGCCCCATCACCCGCTCCCCCCAACCCCCGCCGGACACTGACCAAACCCCGGCTGACAGCGCGCCGGCCGCCCCTCCTGTTTACTGTATTTCCGAGGCTCAAAATTTCTTGTATCTGCGTATAGGGCGCACCCCCAACTTTCGAGATCTTCCGACGTGCAAAAAGGTGCGCCTTATACGCGGAGATATACGGTAATTATTTTAAGTCTCTCCAGGGGCTGTTTTTAGGCAGAAACAATGTACGACAATTGGCCATGAAAGGAATGACCAGTGTTTACAATAATAATCCTTACCCTTGGAGTCCCATAACTCAGTGGTTAGAGCACTCGCCTTGCAAGCAAGAGATCTGGGTTCAATTCCAGGCAGGGCGCAACCTTGGGCAAACTTATGTGCAATTGGCTGCCTCGTTTCATCCACAAATATACAGTCAATTAATTATACAATATATTCTGTGAAACGCTTTGAGTTGTCTAGAAGACATGAAAAGCGCAAGGGTTATTATTATTCTTTGATAGAGTGCCTTGTTACATTATCGAGAAGTGTCATAGCACTTTACAGGCTATACTATGAAGTGAAGTGTGTACTGTATTTTGTGGCTGATCACGGCAGCCCGTTGCTCATTACAGCGCCCAACTAATAGACATGGAGTAGGTGACCCATTTTATCCAGGAGATTTATTATTGGCCAGGCCAGTGAGAAACTGGCTTCTCTTTTTGAATAGGGCCATGAGATGTTTAAAGTCCACCTGAACAGGCAGACGGGATCTCAGATTAACTGAAGCCCGGACCTTCAGCTCCAAAGGTGTCTCAAAGCCCCACACGGTAATATACTGTAAGGTGGAGTAATAATAATAATAATCCTTGTGTTTGACATAGGGCCATATCATGTCTTTGAGACGTCTCAAAGCGCTTCACAGGATACACTGCAAAGTGAATTGACTATATTTTGTGGGCAAACGCGGCAGCGTTTGTGCACAGCAGTGTCCCACAAAGAGTGATACAATTCTTATTATTTTATTTATTTTTGAGGAGATTATTACCTCCGGAAAAGTGATCTGCCAATCGACTAACAACCATGTTCCTCCTTACTGCTGGTAAACAGCGGTGTGTGGAGTAAGGAAACTTGTCCAACATTACGTTCTGCAAGGGAATCAAACCCAGATCCTCTCGCTTGTCAGGCAAGTACTCCAACCACTAAAACTACAGGAGTGATATGTGGGTGAACATATGGACTTTGAACCCACACTCCTCTGATCCAAGAGGCAAAAGTACTGTGGACTGAACAAGCCATTTAAAAAAAATGCATTAACCTCAAAATGCACTTTGGCACTCACATGGTTAAACCACACCATTGCTCAGTTGGGCTTCAGGGCTGGTGAGTACATTGTGGTGTAAAAAGTGTCCGGGCTGGTTTGTCTGCATTCAGTTTGGATGAAATCCCTCTTTTATGCAACTCTGACCTCTTAATCCGCCAAGCAAAGCCTGGTCCCTGGTTCCAACCACCGGAGACTCCAACGGGGACACTTGACCTCGTCAACCAGAATAGAGTTAACCCTGTACATAGGGCTTCCCCGCTTCGTTTTGGTTTCTATCTCAAACAGCAATGGTTTACTTTCCCTCACCCATCACCACCATTATTTTATTCACTGCCCCACACCTACGGGAGTCCTGGAGCTCAGTGCTTAGAGCACTCGCCTTACAAGCTTGAGACCTGTGTTCGAATCCAGGCAGGTCAGGGTGAAACCTTGGGCAAGTTTCCTTACTCCACACACCTAATAATAATCCCTCCAAAAAAAACACAATAATAAAAATTGGTCATTTTCAATCCACAACTGTTTGTGGGACGCTGCTGTGCACAATTGGCTGCCGTGTTTCGCCCATAAATATACAGTCAATTCACTTTACAGTTTATTCTGTGAAGTGCTTTGAGACATCGGTAAGATGTGAAAAGCACCATATCAAATGAAGGATTATTATTATTATGGCCATCTCAAGCCCCTCCCTCACCCACCCCCAGACTTGTCATCTGACCGTGTTCCTGTGAATGCCACCCGGAGGGACACATCCTGCTTACCTAATTCCAGAAAGTATTAGGCGCAAGTTGGCAAGAGCTTAGTCTTGGGGACTCCAGAGTTTTAGGTTGGGATAACTGCTGGAGTCTAGCCATTGATATTGTGTCTTGCAAACTTTCCCTCTGCTTGCCCAGCTAGGACAACCCTACCCATTAGGAGTTTGCAAGTTAACAGGAGCTAAGAGTTTGCAAGTTAACAGGAGCTGCTTGCTCCCAGTGACTGGTCTGCCTTTCCAAGTCCTAATAATAAATTGCATTTTGATATAGTATTTTTCACATATCATCGACATCTCAAAGCTCTTCACAGAATATACGGTAAAGTCAATTGACTGTAAATTTGTGGCCGAAACGTGGTAGCCAATTGCACACAGCTGTATCCCACAAACAGTCGTGGATTCAAATGACCAATTTTTAGTATTGTGTTTTTTTGACAGATTATTATTATTAGGTATGTGGAGTAAGGAAACTTGCCCAAGGGTTCATCTTGATCTGCCTGGATTCGAACACAAGTCTTACGCTTGTAAGGCGAGGATTCTAACCACTGAACTACAGTCTTGCTGATGAACCAGGCTGGCTGCGCTATCATCAGCAGTGCCCAGGAATACTGTGGACCCACTTGGCAGAGAGTTGGTTCCATTCCGACATTCAATTGCCAACATGTCATCTTGGGGACAGTTCAGCTTGTTCTGAGGAAGCTTCCAAAACCACGTTATAGTTCGCTGCTTTTGCCTCACGGGGATCCTTCCCTTTGTGGTTACCTTGACAGGTCCAGTTTGAGGGATGAGTGTCTTGCGGGCTGCAGCTTCAATTTCCTTATGAGCTCAGCTGCAGAGGCAAGAAAATCCTTGGCTGTGTTGTCAGTTGTCGAGTCTGCACTGTCAGCCCTCACACAGAGTTAGTGCCAGACTTCACAGTCAGCAACACAGCTTCTCATGATGGGGGAACCTTGATTTGTTCACTCGTAGCTCCCAATGGCTCAGCGTTATGCTCCGCCACCATCACGCGATGCGCACTGGGACACTGACCTCCACGAAGGGTGCGATATAAATGCAAGTTGTTGTAGCGCAAGGCACACCGACAGCTCCTACCTGACAGTCACCCTGTCCATTGACTGTTCTGTTGACACAGACGGCGACTGGCTAGAGATCAGAGGTTTCCCAGTGATGCCAAACAATACATTTGGAGACCACGGGACATGGCAGCCACTCACCACCACATGATTGATTCCAGTCTGTGCTGCTCTCCGTCCCGATGCCATGCAATTGGTGAACTTCGGAACGGAAGCAGACAGCGCAGGAACACCTGAAGCATTTTGATCCTCCTTTTGAAGTTCTGGTTTTGACATGTTCCCATATCCCACAAGGAGAAGCCCAGCAAGTGAATGAGTGATTTTATCTGGAGGATTGTTGGCCAGAAAACTCGCTTCCCCTTTATATAGTGTTGGGGATCTTTAACATCTACCCGAACAGCCGCACTTGGGAACTTTGGTTTGTGTTCCAACCCCAGGAAATGCCACTGACAACGTGGTGCTCCCCCCAGCACTGCACTGGACCATCAGCCTAGATCATGAGGTCCTAGTCCTTAATATAGGGCTCAAAGTGCACAAACGTCTGAGCCATTGACCTGGACTACGGAGGGGTATAATCAGTGGGTAATCTCACATTCCTGTCCCCTGACAAAGTGACACCCAATGGATTATTATTACTGTATAATAATAATCCTTGCATTAGATATAACATCTTATAGTGCTATATTTAGCACAGTACAGTGAGCGTCCTCCCAATGTGGAAGGCGCTTTACACATATAATTTTGTTTTTGTATTTTGTTGTTACGTACCATGTTTTTAAACCATCTTAAGACTTTGCGGAATATCATAAAGTGAATTGACTATTTTGTGGGTGAAAATTAATTTGATATGTAGCGGGGATTCAGGTGTGGGGGGTGAGGGATGGTGGGGGCGGGCATTGGGATTGAGGAGGGCAGTGTCCTTTGCACAAGTTATCTTCTCTACATGTGAAATCAGGCCTCAGACTGGGCTTGTGGTGGAAATGGGGAGTTTTACGCCTGAGCGTGGCAGACAAAGGCTCGCTTGTGCAGCCAGAGACACAGTGCAGTCTGATGCTCTCTGTGACGGGCAGGAGTGAGGTTTAACATTAGCCCATAGGAGTAGGTGGAGCAGTTCTCTCGGTTTACTCCAATCTGACAGCTACAGAGAGGGCCCCCTCGGGTGATTTATTCTGGCCTGCAAGTGGCAGGTCAAACAGATAGGTTAGCCCGGAGACAGACTTAACCCTTTCCAGGCCCGAACCCTGTCACAGTAAAGGGTTTTTGCTGGGATTTCCTCTTTTTTTTGACAATAAATAATGAGAAACCCATGTGTTTCATCCAATGCCTTTCAAGTTGGCAGGATGCCTCAAAGTGCTTCATGGGAGTCAGGCAATTCGGGTAGTTCCCACAATAATAATCATCCTCACACTTGATAGAGACTTCGAGACTTCTCAAAGCGCTTCACAGAATATGCTATAAGTGAATTGACTGTATATTTTGTGTGCAAAACACAGCAGCCAAATGTGCATGGATGTGTCCTACAAACAGTAATGGATTGTATGTCCAAATTATTTAAAATTTATTTGATTGGAATTATTATCCCCAGAAAAGCGATCCGCCAATCGACAAACAACTAGGCTCTTAATTACTGCTTGGTGAACAGAGGCATGTGGAGACAGGAAACTTGCTCTATGTTTTGCCCTGCCGAGAATCGAACCCAGGTCTTCTTGCTTGTGAGGCGAGTGCTCTGACCACTGAGCTACAGGACTCCACCCCTTGAAGAGAAGACTAATGTTTTTCTCCAGGAGCCAGAAAACTCCTTTTCCAATAGTGTCGTGGGAGTTTTTAACATCCACCTGAACAGTCACAGACAGAGTGTTTTGTTTAAAATCGCATCTGGATGATGCGACTCTTGACAATGCAGAGCTCCCCCCATCATTGCCCTGGAATGTAGTCTAGATTGTGAGCTCAAAGTGGGACTTGAACCCACAACCTTCTGACATGGAGGACAGAGTGCTCTAATTGAAGGCTTTGTTTTTCTCTCTCTCTCTCTCCTTAATGTGGTTCACTCCACCTTTCTTCTGCTGGGGGATGGTTCCATGGGTCATCTGTGTGAGTGCAAGTATTGGGAAGGTTTTTGAATGTGCAAGAGGCAGCACAGGTGAGTTGTGGGCAGGTCCACCAATCTTCTAGCAGGACTTTCTAGGGAACCATTAAAAGCAGGAGCCTTTGATTCCTATAGTAGAGTGGAATCCTGTAGCTCAGCGGTTAGAGCACTTACCTTACAAGCGTAAGACCTGTGTTTGAATCCAGGCAGGTCAGGACGATACCTTGGGCAAGTTTCCTTAATCCTCATGTCTAATAATAGTCCATCAAAAACCCCCCAATAATAAATTGATCACTTCAATCCACGAGTGTTTGTGGGACACTGCTGTGCGTAATTGGCTGCTGCGTTTCGCCCACAAATATAGAGTCAACTCACTTTGCAGTGTATTCTGTGAAGTGCTGTGACACGTCTAGAAGGCATGAAAAGCACTATATCAAATGTAAGGATTATTCATATTATTACGTAAGCACCAATCAATGCGGCTAACCCTTTCACATTCTCTGCTCTCACAGAGTCGGAAAGACAGGGAAAGGCCAAAGCAGAGACTGAAAAAGCCAAGCGAGTCGCTGAGCACTGTGGTGAACACTGTTCCTGTGGCGACAGAGAAGGTAAGTGGCCAATAAAACCAACACTGACTAGCATAAAGATGTGTGTGTTGTTTGCTAGTCTCCCAGCTGCAACTCTTTGTATACACGGCAGTAGCTAGGAACCTGGTTGTTAGTGAATTGGCAGATCTCTTTTCCAGGTGATAATAACCTCTCCAAAATAAAGTAAATAAAATCATAAGAATTTGGACACTCAATCCATGACTTTTTCATGGGACACTTCTATGTGTGACTGGCTGCCGCGTTTCACTCACTTTACAGCATATTCTGTGAAGCGCTTCGAGACGGCTCGACGATGTGGGAAGAACATGGCAGCTAATTGCGCTGTGACAGAACTGAGCAGTAAATCATGTGAAACGAGAGAGTGGGGTGTGCGGGGGAACAAAACAGCGCAGACATAATGTGATGAACGGCCTGCTGTTCAGAGAACTTCTGAACTTGTGTTTGTTCAATTAGAAAAAAAATGCAAACTTTTTAACTTGTCGGGCCTGGTTTATAATGGACAGTCCACTTAGTTTTCCTCACAGCATCTGTTTGCCGAGGTGGGCTTTAATGTGGGCTGTGAGTCGGATGTTGCCTATTTGTGAGGTTTTATTAAATTCCTGGAATGTATGAGGTGCCTCTGGGCTACACATCTGCTCTGGCCCCAAAACGCTCCAGCTGCTTCTGTCAGAAAGTTATCTTGGGAGGTTTCTGCTTTCTACCCCTGCAGTGGTGGGAGGGGTGGGTGTGGTGGGAGGTGGGGGGGGGTGGGGGGGTGGGGGGGAGAGGAAGCTGTCAGGCCCTGACCCACGCAAGTGTTTCCAGTAGATACGTGTGTCTGGGAGCTTTGTTGAGTTTGGCTCAGTTAGTCAGGTTTTGCTGAGGACGTTTTTTCTCTCTCTCTTTCTGTCTACCCCCCCCCCCACCCACCTCCAACCACCCATTAAAATGATTGTAGGGAGCCTGCGCCCAACACGTGAGCAGTAAGGAGCCTGCTACTGAGGTCAACAGGTCAGAGAGTAAAGTCAAGAAGGCCTCAGGTCATGGGTCCAGCCAGAGGGGACGGAAGCCAGGTGGAGGGAAGAGCTCTTCCAGCGTTCCTGCTGCATCGTCCACCAGCACGTTTCAACAAGGTACTCACTCCCTCGCGCCACGCCGCAAGCCACAACCAACAGTGAGAGGTGATCAGTTGACTTCATATTCCATTGCCAACAATCTTATCCATCTCTGGGATCGGATAGAGCACTCACTTCACAAGTGAGAGGACCCGAGTTTCCTTATTCCACACACCTCTGTTTAACTAGCAGTAAGTAGGAACCCGGTTGTTAGTCGATTGGCAGATCGCTTTCTGGGGGCAATAATCCCGACAGAAATAATAATAATAATAATAATTTGGTCACTCAACCTACGACTGTTTGTGGGACACTGCTGTATATAATTGTCTGCCACTTTTTGCCCACAAAATACAGTCGATTCACTTTACGGTATATTCTGTGAAGCGCTTTGAGATGCCTTGAAGTGATAGTAATGTGCTATATCAAATGCAAGGAGTGGGTGGTGGGGTGGGTGGGGGAAGTGTACATATAGTATTTTCCCCTGTGATTTAAAGCCTAGCCTGACCTTGAGGTCGACTGGCGACCAGTCACTGCAAACGATGAGTTGTTAAAAGTGGAGTGTTGACCAAATGTTCTAAGGTGAGAATAGGCCATTAATAAGGTCCTGGAAACCACCATGCAGTGAGTGCAGAGCAAATACTCGGCAGGTTACCAATGCATACATGATCCTGGATAGAAACCAAATCTCCCAATCCTCAACAGTAAACCCAACCACTGCACTGTCGGAGGTGCCGTATTGCAGGTGAGACGTTAAACCAAGACTTCCGTCTGTGCCTGTTCAGGCAATGTTAAAGATCTTGTGGCTCTGATTGAAAAGAGCTTCCTGGGCCACAGTTCCCCCAGACACGTCCCCAGTTGCTGTTCAAAATACATGGGTACTGCACTTGACAACAAATCCCGTGAAGCACTGTGAGTCACCTCGACGATGTGTAACAATAATAATAATAATCCTTGCATTTGATGTAATCCCTTCACATCAGGAGGACATCTGGCTCCTTAGATGTCACAAGAACGCTTTAACAGGATTTAATTTTAAAAAAGTTTAATCTTTGCGTTTGATACAGTGCTTTATCACTTCGTTGAGACATCTCAAAGTGCTTCACAAGATGTATTGTGAAGTGCAGTGACTGTCTTATGTTGGTAAAACACAGCTGGCCATTGGTATTGCAGCTTTCCTGCTGCTTTTCCATCTAGGGCCACTCCACCTGTTAGGGGTTTGGCTGGCGGGGGAAACAGGAGCTAAATGGGGTAATTCCCTACCCAAATGACAGATCTGCCTTTCCAGGTCCTGCTGATGAGACCAGGCTGGACTAAGCTGTCATCAGCAGTAATACTGTCTGGCTCAGGAACTGGACAAGAGACTGCTACAGAGCCTTGATTCCATCATTCTATTGCCAGACATGTCAGCTTGGAGCCAGTTCGGCTCCAGCAAACAATCCTTCCCACCCTAAGGAGGATAGAGGTGGAGTCCTGTAGCTTAGAGGTTAGAGCACTCACCTTGCAAGCGAGGGACATGGGTTCAATTCCCAGCAGGATGAAATCTTTGGAGACTTACCTTTCTCCACACGCCTAATAATAAACCTTAAAAAAAATTGGATGCTCAATTCACGACTGTTCTTTTGCCCGCATATATACAGTCAATTAACTTTACAGTGTATTCTGTGAAGCACTTTGAAGCATCTAGAAGACATCAAAAGTGCGATATGAAAGGATTATTATTATTATAGATTTAGAATAATTGGCTAAAGAACCCGAAGGGAGAGGAGAATAATTTTTTTTTAAACCGAGGAAGTTGTTACGGCCTGGAATCCATTACCTGAACATCAACAACATTTTATAGCGCCTTTCACATCGGGAGGACGTTCCAAGGCGCTGGGAACATGGAATTGGAAAAGGTACTTGAAAAGGAAAAATTGTCAGGACTGTGGGATAGTAGTGGAGCAGTGGGACTAGTTGGTAGATCTTTCAAAGAGCTGGCAGTCTCGATGTGGCCTCAATCTGTGCTGTAAGATTCTATGACTCTGTATGCCTCCTTTGCAGGTAGCCTCCTGAGCACGCCCAGTGCCCCCGCTTGTCAGGAGTTGGAGCGGATTCCGAAACCAGAGGTGCGAGGAGAGACTTACCTGCATTCTCTGTGCCTGTCTCAGAGCTCGCCACCTTATGAGACGATAAAAGGAGGAGACAGTTTCAGCACTGACATCAACCTCTCGGGATTTAACTCTTTGATGCGCTATTCATCGGTCTCCGGGGGTCCGACGAAGGGCTCGGAGAGCGAGCGGGGGGAGCTCAGGACGTGCGGCAGCGGAATGGGAAGCCCGTCCGCCGGGGGGGGCGGCTACAAGCGGCCGCAGACAGTGGGGGCCGAGGGTGAGGAGACGGTGAAAGAGAAGAAGCATAAAGCCAACAAGAAGAGCAAGGCCGGCAGGGGGCGTCCCAAAGGGAGCAAGAACAGTGAGCCTGCCCTGGCCCCACCCCGGCTGGCCATGCCTGAGGTGGTCACTGCCATCGGCAGCCCCACCCTCCCCAAACTGACCCCCTCGACCTGTGCTATGCCGGGCATGAACATGGAGCCTTTGCTCCTAGGGACAGGTACGCAGGCGTTTTTCCCCCTTCTCGTCGAGCCTGGAATGTTTTTTCATTTTTAATTAACTCCCTCCCTCCCTCCCTCCCTCCCTCCCTCCCTCCCTCCCTCCCTCCCTCCCTCCCTCCCTCCCTCCCTCCCTCCCTCCCTCCCTCCCTCCCTCCCAAATCAAGACACAACTTCTTTACTGCACCTTGATAATTTTTTTCCCCCAAACCAGGGTGCCCAGCCAGTTGTGCAGAGTGCATTCTGCCTCCGTGTGAGACGCTGTGTGAATGTAAACTGTATTCCCAGCCAAGGACCATCAGTCGGTCCGTTGAACTCCTGTAGCTCTGTGGTTAGAGCACTCACCTTACAATTGTGAGACCTGTGTTTGAATCCAGGCAGGTCAAGGCGAAACCTTGGGCAAGTTTCATTACTCCACACGCCTAATAATAATCCCTCCCCCAAAAAAACACAATAATAAAATTGGTCACTTTAATCCACAACTGTTTGTGGGACACTGATGTGCACATTGGCTGCTGCATTTCGCCCACAAATATACAATCAATTCACTTTACAGACGTCGATAAGATGTGAAAAGCTCTATACCAAATGTAAGGATTATTATTATTGTGAATGTGCTGGCTAACCTTCCCTACCGCTCACAGCCAGGGTCTCTCACTGATGGGATCGTGAGCACTCTGGGGCACTATCCTGCATGGGGGAAGATATATATATATATGTGTGTGTGTATATATCTATAGATATATATGTTTATATATATATATATATATATTGTGCAAGTTGTTGTTGAGTGTGTAATGATGTTTGAGGAACAGATCAACGTCAGATCGGTGCTGGAGGCAATCTGGTCTGCGGTGGAGACGCGAGATCACAGAGCAAAATGGAACTTTGTTGTTATGAGGTTAAAGACTGTCGCCGAAATGGCGCTCACAACTGGAGTCACAGTCCTGGGTAGTGCAATACATCAAAGCCTGTGCCTGTGTTTGCACAGAGACAGGCAGCCCTGACCACTTCCATCGCATCCCACAAAAGTGCTGTCAGTGGTGCCAGGGTGAAGGGGCTCATTAGCTTCAAGAGCCTGGATGAGGAGACAAAGATCCTGGGGAGCAGGGAGTTGAGAAAGCTGGAATGCTCTAGGCTATGAAATATTATTTCTGGAGAGGCAGTGGCATTGTGGGTCTGGGCAGGGACTCGTGTGAAAATTATTAGAGCAAACTTAATGTGCCAAAAGGCCTAGTTCTGTGCAGGAACATTCAGCAATTACATTGAACATAAAAGGGGGTTTAAATGTTGCGCAGTTTTTTCCAAGGAAGGTTGGACAGTCAAGGTTTGAGATAGGGAGAGACAGGTTAGTAGGTTCCTCTCTCTTCTCTTTTTCTCTCTTTCTCTCTAGCCCTTTCTCCCTCTATCTCTCTTTCTCTCGCACTCTCTCACTCTATCTATCCAAAGATTTACACAGACTGTATGGTACAAAAACAAGCCACTTTGGTCCACGCTGATGTTTATATTCCACAAGAGTCTCCACCCATTCCTTACTCCTTCCCTCACCCTTCTATTCCCCCTCATTCATGTGAAGGACTAGTGTCCCAATGAATGCATCGAGTCCTGTGACTCAGTGGTTAGAGCATTCACTTTACAAGCATGAGACCTGTGTTCGAATCCAGGCAGATCAGGGCGAAATCTTGGGCAAGTTTTCTTACTCCACACTCCTGATAATAATCCCTCCCCCAAAAAAACACACAATAATAAAAATTGGTCATTTCAATCCACGACTGTTTATGGGACACTCCTGTGCGCAATTGGCTGCTGCATTTCACCCCCAAATATACAGTCAATTCACTTTACAGTGAATTGTAAAGGGGATCCTTTAGATCCCCACAATCGTATACTGTGTCCCCTGGTTACAGAGTTCCCAGCCAGTGGAAACAGCCATTTCAGCTAACCTTATCAAACCCTTTGATAATTTCGAGCACAGATATTAACACAGTTCCCTCCCTTAAACATGCCTCCTCAAGCAAAAAAAAAGGCCTTATGTGTCCAGGCTATCCTGAAAGCAGTAACCTGTCATCCTTGTAAACCTACAGTGTGCCTCTTCAATGTCATTCTATGTCTCTCTTAATTCTCTGGCCTCTCTTTCAGTCTGTCCTGCCTCTCTGATCTCCGTCTGTCTCTCTCTTCATTCTGTCTGTCTTTCTCTCTCTTTCATGTCGCGAGGACATCCTCCCGATGTGGAAGGCGCTCTATAAATGTAATTGTGTTGTTGTTGTCTCTCACTACTCTCTGACTCTCTCTATTTTTATTCTCTGTCGATCCCTCTGTCGATCTCTCTCTCCCTCTCTCTCCCAACTATTTTCTCTCCTCCCCCACCACCTCCCGCCACACTCTCCTGCCTCGCGCTGTAACTCTCCCATCCCCTGAACAAGGAGTGACTAACATGTGCCGTTCGTCTGTTATTTCCTCTCCCTTTTCTGTGACAGAAGTGTTTGCTGGCAGTGATGCCCCTCTCTCCCTGGGGGGTGGGATGCTGGGGTCAGTTTGCAGCACGCCTCACTCCTCCAGCATGCTCAGAGACCAGCGCGGAGGACATCTCATGCACTTCACCAGACCATCGTTGCCGGGCACCATCACCGCAACAACCTCCATCAGCAGCTCCCAGGTAAGAGCAGAAACCTTCCCTCTAGCTCTGAATCTCTCTCTCAGCCAGTAACGTTCTCCCAAACTCTGGAACTCCAACCCTGAAGGCCTCCAATCTCACCCTCTCCCTCGCCTCTTTCAAATCCCACGTCAAAACATTCCTTTTTGACCATGCCTTTGGCCACACTCTCCACCCCCTACCCCCCGGCTCAGGTGCAAACTCTTAACTGCCTTGGGACATCCGTCCGACGTGAAAGGTGCTATGTAATTGTAATGTAAGTTGTTGTTATAGAGTCAAAAGGTTGTGGGTTCAAGCCGTGTGTCAACATTTTGAGCTCATAATCTAGGCTGATACTCGGTGTAATGCAGGGGTGGGAGGGGTGGGGGCCACTGCGTTGTCAGAGCTGCTGCTGCTCTTCAGATAAGACATTAAGCAGAGCTCCTGTCTTCCTGTTCCGGTGGATGTTAAAAGATCCCATGGTGCTATTTGAAAAGAAGGGAATTTTTGAAAGGAAGGGAATACACACTAAATGCATACATGTACAACAACAACAACAAAATGTACGGATCAAATACACACTCGTGTATGCATTAAATAGAATAACAGAATTACATTTGCATAGCGACTTTCACATTGCGCAGATGTCCCAAGGCGCTGGACAGTCAGGGTTTCGGACCCGAGCTGGGGCCGGGAATTGGGGAGGGTGGAGAGAAGGGGGGGAAGGATGGTGACTGATGGCACGGTCGAAGAGGAGGGCCTTGAGGCAGGATTTGAAGGAGCTAGGGAGGGGATGAGGCGGAATGGAGGGGGTGAGGGATGGAACTCCAAAGGTTGCAGGCCGAGTGGCTGAGGGCTCACCCGCCAATATTGGGGTAGGTGGATCGAAGGACATGGATCAGACTGGAGCAACATAGAGAGTGTACAGGTTGGTAGGGGGTTAGGAGGTCAAGGAGGTAGGATGATACAAGGCCATGGAGGACTTTAACGGTGAGGACCAGGATCTTGAATTGAATCCTCTGGGTGATGGGAAGCCAGTGGGGTTGGGCGAGAATGGGGGAGATGGGGTTGCGGGAGAGGACACCGTCTGCAGAGTTCTGGAGATGAGGGGAGCCTAGGAGGGAGGAGTTGGGGAGGCCGACAAGAAGGGCATTGGTATAGTTGAGCCTGGACGTGATGAAGGCATGAATGAGAGGCTCAGCAGCCTGAGGGGTAAAGTAGTGGTGGAATCGGATAATATTGTGGAGGTGAGAGTAGGGAGAGAGGGTCATGGCTTGGTTAAATGGAGTGTGCAACCATGGAGGTTGATGCTGCCAATGCCTGATGTGTGAAGGCGCAGGTGTGAGCCAATCAGGAGGACTCAGCCTTATCAACATTCAAGTGTAGAAAGTTAGCTCTCATCCAGGACTTAATGTCCTGGAGTTGAGGTTGGAGGCAGAAAGATGGAGTTTGGTGTCATCCACAATGCAGTTGATCCCCTGGCTGCGGATGTTGTCACCAAGATGTAGATGTTGAAAATACACACACATATACACGCAAGCACTAAATACCCACACACCCGTACGCGCCAAACAGACTTGAGAACCTCGCAGTCAGGCAGGCACACACCAAACACACACACACACACTGCACTGCAGAAGTGCTCCAAGCTCCTCTGTATTGTGCACACAGTGTAGTGCCACCTACTGGTAGAAAAATATCAAGCCGTTCCAGAAATCACAAGAGCACTTGTTCTCATTCGCCGCAGTGCTGTAAAGCCTTGTGTTTTACAGTCTCCGTCAGGGGCACAGTGCTTCAGGCCAGGGGTAGCACTCAGGCAGATGGAGGTGTGATCCTGTGCCGTGCTAGGCCGGGGCTGGGTTACTGGATCTCAGTGGGAGGCCATGGTGTTATTTAGCCCGAGGGACTGCGGTCAGACAGGAAGAGGAAATCAGCCCCGATATTAGGAGCCCAGACTCCGAAGGCCAGGCCAGCACAGGCTGGGGTGGCCATTCCTGCCAGCGTTTGTGAGCTCTTCCCTTCCCTTGGCCCAGAGATTCGGGACGTCCTCCCAACATGAAAGGCGCCGTATAAATTTAATTTTGTCGTCCTTGTTGAGCTGCCTCCACAAAGTGTCCTTACCAAATGTCTTCAGTCTTCTCTCTGTCAAATGTCGTGTGATTCAGTGGTTAGAGCGCTTGCAAGCGAGAGGACCTGTAGGGATACGCAGGGTGAATCCTTAGGCAAGTTCCCTTGCTCTGTACGCATCTGTTTAGCTAGCAGTATGTAGGAAACCAGTTGTTAGTCGATTGGCGGATCGCTTTCTGGGGGTAACAATCCCTTAAATAAAAATGAAATAATTGTAATAATAATTTGGTTACTCAATCCATCATTGAACCTTTTGTGGGACACATTGGCTGCCGTGTTTTGCCCCCCCCAAATATACAGTCAATTAATTTACAGTATATTCGGTGAAGCGCGTTCGGACGCCTCGAAGATGTGAAAAGGAGCTGTATGAAATGCAGTGATTGTTAGTAACAGTAGTAAGGACAGGTGATCACTTGGCCCACCTTGCTCTCTCAGTACCGTCCTTTTTTCTCGACGTGCCATTTTACGGTTCGTAAACTCCCAAAGTGCAGGGCTCCTGTGCCAATGGGTTCCATATGCCCTGATGGTTTTATTGGCTTTAAATCCTGTTCTGCCGTGGGAGTCTTATTACGAGCAGCAATCCCACCTGCTTGCTTCCTGCTCCACGTCTCCTTAATTGTTTGCCAGCAACAGGATGGGACAGGATATCCTGCCTGAGTACTTGGTTCCAGGCTCTCGTTTTCCCCCCCTCTCTCTCTCGCTGGCTTTCACTCTCTCTTGCCTTCTTTTTCTCAAATTCACACTTTCTCTCACTTTCACTCTCTCTTTGGCTTTCACTCTCTCGCTGACTCTTGCCTTCATTCTCTCTTTCACACTCTCTCTTTCACTCTCTCTCTTGCTTTCACTCTCTCTCTCTCTCTCGCTTTCACTCTCTCTCTTTCACTCTCTCTCTCTTTCACTCTCTCACTCTCTCGCTTTCACTCTCTTACTCTCGCGCTTTCACTCTCTCACTTTCCCTCTCGCGCTTTTCAGTCTATCGTGTTCGTCTCTTTCTTGTTTAGTACTTGTTTTTGCGAACACTTGCTCTGGTTCCCTCACTCCTTATTTATTACCTCTTTGGTTCATGTTTTTTCCCTCGTACTTTGTTTCTCTAACTCTTCTTCACTCTCATTCTTTCTAGTTCTCTTTTTCTCTCTTGCTGTCTCTTTCGCTCTCACTCATTCTTATACAGGATCATTTCACCATGTTTTATCCAAGTTTCCTCGTGTGTATGTATATGTGTGTGTATATATATATACTGTATATATTACGAAGCACCAGTATCCCCTCACTCCTGTACAGTACTGCCAGAACACTGCATTGTTACAGACACTATACTTCTGACAAGACAATAATAATAATAATAATAATCCTTGCATTTGATATAGCGCTTTCCACATCTTATCAACGTCCCAAAGCGCTTCACAGGATATACTGTAAAGTGAATTGACTGTATATATTTGTGGGCGAAACGCGACAGCCAATTGCGCACAGCAGTGTCCCACACACAGTCGTGGATTGAAATGACCAATTTTATTATTGTGGTTTTTTTTGGAGGGATTATTATTAGGCGTGTGGAGTAAGGAAACTTGCCCAAGGTTTCGCCCAAGACAAGACTCTATCCTACCATCTATTCTTCCTGTTCCCGTCACAGTCCTATGTTTCTACTTCAAAGTTGCTTTCCTGGGAGTTCCTGGCAGTGTTACTGGGATAAATTGGTCGTTCTCTTTCCAGCTGTTTTTAGGGATGTAAATTGCGCACAAATTGGCTTCTCTGTTCACCTAAAATTACAGCCATGGCACCTTGCAGAAACCCTGCGAAGTGTTATGAGATATGTGATAATAAATTGAATGCTTTATTATGCATTAGATACATACAAAGTGGAGTCCCAAAGCTCAGTGGTTAGCACGCTCGCCTCGCAAATGAGAGTGCCCAGGTTCAATTCCCAGGCAGGGTGAAGCCTCAAATAAGTTTCCTTACTCCACATGCCTCTGTTTACCTAGCAGTAAGTAGGAACCCTGTTATTAATTGATTGGCGGATCGCTTTCCAGGGGGGTAACAAACCTTAAAAAAAATTGGATCACTCAATCCATGACCGTTCATGCTGTATGCATTTGGCTGCCATGTTTTACCCAGAAAATAAACAGTTCCCTTTCACAGTATATTCTGTGAAGTGCTTTGAAGCGTCTCAATAACTTGATACAGTGTTACCCCAAAGGCAAGGGATTCCAATTGGATCCACAGTGAGCTCTTTCTTTACCTTTCTAACACCCACTAAATCCATCAAACGCACTTAAATGTTTACAACGGCGGCTTTTATAGCCTTTCCCTTTTCATGAAGTTTTTTTTTGCGTGGTTTTTTGCAAGGCACGCTTTGCTTTTTATTGGGTGGCGAAGGCACAAACACAGAGATGGTTCATGTCTGCAGGGCATTTGATTGGGAAACGGCAGCGATTTAGAAGCCAGTCTGTTCAGCAACAGCATCCTAAAGAGTGTGCACACGTCTCTTTCTCTCTCTTGCAATTTCTCATTCTCTCTCTGCGTTCTCTCTCGCTCCTTCCTTCTCTGCGCTTTTTCTCTCTCCTCTCTGGCATGTGCTTGCTTGCTGTCTCTGGCGTTTGCTCTATGTCTCTCTTTCTCTCTAGCATGTGCTCACTCTCTCTCTGGCATGTGATCACTCTCTTTGTCATGTGCTCTCTCTCTGTGTGGCATGCACTCTGTTTTTCTCTATCGCTCTAGCGCGTTCTCTCTCTGGCGTGCTTTCTCTCACACTCTGGTATATACTCTTTGTGTGTGTGTGTCTCTCTCTCTCTCTCGTGCTGCTGTCTCTCCCTGGTACACTTTCTCTTTCTGTCGTGCACACTCTCTCTGTGATGAGTACTCTTTCCCTCTAGGGCACTTTCTCTTGCGTGCTCTCTGGCATTACCCTCCTTCTTTGACTCTCTCTCTCTCTCTGGCTTGCTGTGTCCTTCATGCTGTGATCTCCTGATGTCTCGCTCTCTTTGCCAATTCAGCTAGCTCCCCCTCTCCTCCTTTTCCCCCTTCCCCGTGAACTTTCATCACGTTGCCTGCGCTATCTGCAACTCTCTAAATCTTCTCTCGTTGCTTTCAACTTGTAGTCGAGAGTGAGCCTCTCCCAGCACTGCTAGACACGGAACCAGTCCATCACATGAGATGTTAAACCGAGATCCTGTCTGTGCCTTTCCAGGTGGACAGTGAAGATCCCAATGCACTATTCAAAAAGTGAAGGGAGTTTATCTCTCCCTGATTTCCTGGCTAACAATCATCCAAGTAAAATTGGTCACTCACTACATGGGTCTGTGCACAAATTAGCTGCCGCGTTCATCTACAAAATACAGGCACCACACTCTACAGCAGTGGTTCCCAACCGGGGGTACATGTACCCCAGGGGGTCCAAAATTACTTCCAGAGGATATAGATGGCAGCACATTGATTTATTTAGCTCTCTTATTTTATGTTTTATAGCCTTCCAAATCGAATATTTAATTGTTATTCCCCTCGTTTTGTATCTGCTCGTTATTTTTTATTGAAGAAAAGCTTGGTCATAAAATGCAAGTGGAATGAGTGGGGTGGTGTGTGTGTGTGTATGTATATGGTTGGGTGGGGGTACATGATGTTGAAATTTAACAAGGGGTACATTACCCAAAAAAAGTTGAGAACCACTGCTCTACAGTACATGTTATGAATATCAAAGGCAAGATTATTATAATTATTCTGTGTGTCAGCCTGGTTCAGTGGTAGCAATCTTGCCCCTGAGTCAGAAGCTTGTAGGTTCAAGGCCAACGTTGGGACTTGGTATCGCACAGTCTCAGCTGGCACTCCAGTGCAGTGCTGGGGGTTTGTTGCATTGCCAGAGGTGCTGTTCTTTGTATGAGATGTTAAGATGAGGTCCTGCAGGTCAGGTGGATGTTAAAAGACTCCAATGCATTTTTCGAAGAGAGAAGGAAGGTTCTCCCAGTGCCCTGCCCAACAATTTTCCCCAAAATAAAATTGGTTACTCACTCCATGACTGTTTGTGAGACAATGCTGTGGCCAAATAACATTTCGCTCACAAAATACACAGTCAATCCCTTTTCCGGTATATCCTCTTGAAAAACTTCCCGACGTTTCAACGACATGATAAAGCGCTACATCAAAAAGATTATTATTATTACTGTTATCAAACTCTTATCTCTTTGCAGTTTCGGTCATCTCCCCACTCCCTCCCCCACAAAATCTCCCACTCCATCTCCGTAAAGTACTTGTGAGTTAGTGTGCTTCGCTATGAGAGAACTGTTATGGTTGAGGTTCTACCGCCGGACAGATAGATCAATGGAATGTCTTTGCTGAGAGATGTATCTCTCTCTGTACTCTGCTAGGTATTCTCTCTACCTGGTTCGTCATACAACCTGACTCCATCACACCTGTTTGGAGGACCGCTCACACCTGGTCCATCCATCAGCTCGCTCATCAACGCCTCGGAAAACAGTCAGGCAGGTTAGTGCTGCTTTTTGATCTCTGTTTGCAGTGCTGGATATCAGCAACAACAACAGCCTGCATTTACACAGTATCCAGTGTGGAGCTCCTGTAGCTCAGTGGTTAGAGCACTCGCTTTACAAGTGTGAGACCTGTGTTCGAATCCAGACAGATCAGCGCAAAACCTTGAGAAAGTTTCCTTACTCCACACGCCTAATAATAATACCTCCCAAAAAATTTATCCCCAAAAAAACAACAATAAAAAAAATTGGTGATTTCAATCCACGACTGTTTGTGGGACACTGCTGTGCGCAATTGCCTGCCACGTTTCCCCCACAAATATACAGTCAGTTAACTTTATAGTATATTCTGTGAAGCGTTTTGAGATGTCGATAAGATGCGAAAAGAGGTATATCAAATGCAAGGATTAGTAATATTATCATTATTATCACATAGAGTAGTTCGCAGGGGGCCTGATATTGGCAGAGCACAATGCCAACTGGGGAGGGAAGTACAGTCCCAACTAGTAGGGCGTGATTTGAAGTTGGGGAAGGAAGGGGCAAGGCAGCAGGATAGAGGAAGAGTGTTCCAAAGTTTTGGGGCACAGTCAGGTGGAGGCAACTGGTTGTGGGTTGGTAGGGGAGGTGGGTGTGGTGGGAAAGCAGGTCGGAGAGGTAGCGAGGCATGAAAGTATTTGAAAATGAGTCTGAGCATCTTGAAATTGATCCATTTTCGATAGGGAGCCTGTAGAACCTGGTTAGAACATCAACAAAAACCACAAAATTACATATATAAAGAGTGCCGTTCACGTCGGGTGGATGTGAAAGGCAGTGGGACGAACTGGTGGGATGGGGTTGCGGAGTTTTGTACGGGTGAGTATGCAGGGCAGTGGAGTTTCGATCAGTTTCGGATCAGGGATCTCAGTTAAATGTTTAATTCATTTCAGAGATGCAAAACCATCAGCCTACCCTCCCAGAGACAAGAGCGCCACTTATTGAGGAGGAGAAACATAAAATTGGTGTGTAGGGTGGGTGTGTAGGGTGGGGGAAGAGGCAGGAGGAGAATAGGGCAAAGCAGTTCTCAGGTCCCTGTGATGTGTACCCACAAACTGTGTGATCAGAACTGGAGCAGAGGAAAAATCTTTGATTTTAAGCTGTGTTGTTTTTTTCGTCTGGTTTATTGCAGAACCTGATCTGGACGACAATGACTGCAGCTTTGTGTGCCGGGGCAGCTCGTCCAGAGAGAGTCTATCTCCCAGGTCAACTTCACACTTATCTCCATGCTCTGGTTAACTGTCACTATCATAACTGCAAAACCCGGCTCCAGCCCCCTAACCCCTACTCCGCTCAGCCGCTACACCCCCACTCCGCCCAGCTGCCCGCCCAGCCCTGCCCGGCCTAACCTAGCCTGCACCACCCACACAGTGCCTCTGGTGATACCGATATTCTTTTACCCCCTAACCTCACAGGTCTCCGATTGGTGGTTTGCCCATCCTCTACGACCAGACCGTGTCCAGTCAACTGGAGAACGTCCCGCAGTCAACATCTAACATCGAGCAACTCCTAGAGAAACACTGGAATGGAGATGGGACCATTGATAGTGAGTGGCCCTAAATCTGCTTCAAGCCTCCATCCTCTTTTTCTGGGTTCAGGAGGTTGGGGGGTTCGGGAACTATAGCAGGAACCTCAGCTGATACCGGGAGGTTAGGAATTTTTCTGTTCTCGATTTCAAGATCCTCACACTCTCCCTATCTCTCTGATCTGCTCCTCCTCCCCCCCACCCTACCCCACCACCAACCACCCACCTCTACTCAGCATCTTCACTCAGCAGGCTCCCGCCTCCTGCACATCCCTCATCCGATCCACTCCACCATCGGCAGCCGTGCTTTCAGCCGCCACTCCCCGGAACTCTGGAATTATGTGTCTTGATCCCCTCAGGCTCACCCCCTCACTGCCCACATCTTCAGATCACAGCTGAAGACCTTCCACTTCGACCATACCTGTTGTCTCCCATCTCTCCCTGCCTCAGCATTAAACTCTGCCACCATTAGCTCCGAGACCCTTACCTGTGTGAATGGTGCTATATAAATGCACATTGGAGATGGTGGTGGTGATGATGATGATGGTCTAGACATTCAGGTGAGATCTTTAAACCCCTGTCTGGTGGTTCAAGTCAAAGGACAATCATCCCCCAGCTCCACCCTCACTCCCGTGCTTGGGAATCCATAAAATGGGAGGGAGGGAATTCTTGGCGACACTGACTTTGTGGATTGACATGTTGGTTTGACCTTGCCGCCCACCCCAGTTGTGGAGATGCTGAGGTCGCTGCACATGCTGCAGCTGGAGAACAGGCGGCTTCAGGAGCAGATCATGAGCCTCTCGGCCAAGAAAGAGCGGCTCCAGCTCCTCAACGTGCAGCTGTCAGTGCCCTTTGTCAGCGGGTCAGGCAGCCCTGCCTCCCAGCTCCACATGATTCCCTCTCACAACGGTGAGTCCATGCTCGCTCTCGCTTTTGCTCTCCTCTCCCTGTTTGACCCTCAGATAACACTGGTCATCACTCTGTGGCCGTGGGACGTTGCTGTGCAAATTGGCTCCAGCGTTCGCCCGCAAAACGCACAGTGGCTACACCTCACAGTAAAAGTCCAGTGAAGTCCCTTAGCTTAGTGGTAAGTGGTCTCGCCCTCGCGAGCGAGAGTACCAGGTTTTGATTCCTGGCTGTGGGTGGTGGGGGGGGGTTGAATCTTTAGGCAAGTTTCCTTGCGTCACGCACACACACACACACACACCTCCGTTTACCTAGCATTAAGTAGGAAGCCAGTTGTCAATGGATTGGCGGATCACTAATGGGATCCTACCTACCAAATCCTACCCAAAAAAACTCTTTAAGCCACTCAATCTATTGACTGGTCATGGGACACTGCTGCCCTACAACGAGTCGTGGCTGCCGCGTGACTGCCTGCCGCGTATCTCCCCAAAAATACACAAGTCACTCCACTTTACAGTATATTCCGTAAACCTCTTTCAGACTTCTCAACAATAGGATAAGGTGCCATATCACATCCAAGGATTATTATCGTTCTTAATACAGAGCAAAATTTCATTTTCTCTCCTTTTCCGACCCAGTTTGCAGCTCGGATTTGCTGAACAGCAGTAAAAGCCCCCCCTCCAAGGCCAGCTACATCACTGAGAATTCTCTCTCGGCGTCCTCAGAGGTACGTGGCACAAAGATAATGGCGCAATCCAGTGGCCGGGCCCTGAAATTCCACCAAGTCTCGGCCACGTGGCCTTAACACTTGCACACGAGTTGTGCAAACAATTTGAAGCTGTCTTAATTTGAAAGTTGGTTTTCTCTCATCGTGGAAAACCCAAGGGACAATTTTGCAGTTTAAATCCAGGTTGAAAAGTGTTCCACCGTTCTTCCCCCCACTTTAAACCGAGAGAGTGGAATTTGTGGCCACATTTGTGGTTTGAACTTGGCTGCGTAGTCGGGCAGAATGGCATGATCTGAGATGCCATACTTTGGCTGAAATATAATACAAAATTACATTTGTATAGTGCCTTTCATGTCGGAGGGATGTCCCAAAGTGCTGGACATTAATCCGAGCTTCCTGCCTGTGTCTGTTCAGGCGCTTTCAGACGTCTGAACGATGGGATAAGACAATATATCAGACTGTGAAGTGCTTTGAGATGTTCCCCCTGATCCGATAAGGCTTTGTCTATGTATCGTGTCTAGTTATAAACTAGCTTTCAATTCCCCTCTCTCACAATCTCTCTCACCCTCCTCTCCCAACATCAGGATTTGCGTTCAGGCTGCCACAGCAGAAGCAGTTCGGCCTCATCGTTGCAGAGCACTCCCCCTCCCCCACAGATACCAGCCTCGCTTCCGATCCTCGGGCCCATGTCTGGGGGCCAGCCGCAGGTCAATGGCCTGACCAGGACCAGCATGGCCGCCGGAGGAGGACCTCCCATGACCTCCACATATGCCACGATGTCCGGGGTTGGTGGAGTGATGGCGAGCCAACACGGAAACCAATTGGCGCTCAACGGTATTGTCGGCTCTCCCAACGGTGTCATCCAGCCGTCGGCATCGATGGCACAGACTCATCCCTCCCTCTCACATGCGTGCACATCCCATACCGTTCCACTGTCAACAAGCCACTGTAACAGGTCAGATTGTGTGATATTCACTGAGTGAGAGCGGCGCCATCCACCAGTCTCTGTGTGCGTGTCTGTAGGTAAATGGGCCCCTAAGCTTACCCATAATCAGATCAGTCTATTACCTTGAGACTCCAACTGGCAGCTATGCAGGTCCCAGACTTGGCGCCCTCACTCTCTCGTTCTCTCTCTTTTTCTTTCTCTCTCTTTCTTCGCTCTCTTTCTCTTTCTTCTCTCTCTCTCTTTCTTTCTTTCTTTCTTTCTGCTCCATCCGAGCTCAGCCAAGTGGGTGTTGATAAGGGATGATGCAAATGGCATCAATGTCCCTGGGCTAGGGAGCTGAGGGAGGAAGGAAAGACTGGTAATTCCCAATTGCTCTGTGTGGTCCCAGCCCCCCTCACTCTGTCAGCGTCACCCCTGTCTCCCCGCTGCCAATCAGGTGATGTGAGGCCAGGAGCAGGTTAGGCTGCGATTGTCCACACACACAAACACACCCCCTCACATGGTAAAATCTGGGCTTACAGGGAATGAGGGAGGTACCAGAAGATACCCGTGCTTATCTACCACAACAGGGTTAGGGAAGGGGGTGGGAAGTGTGCCTGAAACCAAGGGGTGGGGGGAAATGGAAGGAGAGGGGGATGTAGTTACCCACTCTGAAACTGCACAATGGAAGGAAATAGAGGCATGCAACGCACTGAATGAATGTTGTGGGTAAGGCTTGACACGTCATCAGTTTCAGTTTAGCAAGTGTATGGCCTCGCTCCCAGGCATCTTATCTGTCTCTCAGTGTGCCTCCATCCTCTTCCTCTTCCCCTTACTCATGGCTCTCCACCTCCATGTATCTGTGTCTCCTCTCCATGTCAAGCCTTGCTGTGCACATTCCCACACTGCTTGTTTTTTTTTCTTTCTCGCTCTCTCCCTCCCTCCTTCAATGACTCATAAACTCTGCTCAGTCTTATCCTGCGTATCATCCTCTCACGATTACAACACAAGCTACATCTGCACAGCACCTTTGCCCTCAAAGCGCTCGGCTCGATTGAATGGATTTGTGAAAAACCTCAATGGTCTCCTTCTGCTGCTGTAAATTTCTAAGATTTGGCCTCCGTTTGGAAGTCGGTCCTTTTTGCAAAAACATTGACTGCAAAGTAAGACCGGCTTTGGAAATTTTACTCCCTTCTTCTGGGGCAATCTGGATTGTGAAGATAAAAAATTGTCTCGCAACCTAAGACTGGGAGATGTTTTGAAGCGTAATGTGTGCGTCATTGCAAAGGTTGAACAGAGGCTTTAAGGGGGGAAACGGAATGGCTAAAACCACTCGGGCAGTTCAACCATAAGGAATGCTTCCTTTCCCAAGAGAAAACCTGAGGATTGAAAGCTCCTGGTTGTTGGCTGAGGGACACTGAATTGACTTGGTGCATAGGAAACATAGGAATAGGAGTAAGCCATTCAGCCCTTCAAGCCTGTGAATTAGACCATGACTGATCTGCACCGCAAAGATCCATGAACTTTTAGGGCAGAGAATTCCAGATTTCTACCATCCCTTGAGTGAGAAAAAGGTTCCTGATTTTACTCTTAAATATAGCCAGGTTCTAATTTTAAGACTATGCCCCCATATTTTGGATTACCCCACCAAAAGAAATAGCTTCTCTGCATCTACGCTATCGAATCCCTTTATCATCGTAAATACCTCAAATACTTAGTGCAGAAGGGGACCAGTGCCTTCTGTGTTGGTAACTCCGCAGATCTCAGCTGTGGCACAACTTGGAAACATACAGTAAATGTGGTTTTTTGTTGATGTTGCGCCTGCACTTCAGCACCGTGCCACAAGAGTGCAGCAGTGAGCTTTGTAAACAGGTGGGCTCTCTCTCTCTCTCTCTCCAATGGTGGGCAGCTTTGCAGAGACCATCCCAGGTTTACAGCACACAAAGGACGCCATTCAGCGCGTCCTGCCATTGCTGGGGCCTGGTGAAAGACCACTGCGACACCTCAGTTCATCTCACAACGTTCAGTGCAGTCCCCTCGCAACAACGCAACTTTCATTTTTCTGTTTAAATCTTCTGCCTTTCTCCGCTATCTGGACGCTAACTATGAAAACTCACACACATGCACTGAGACCATATCCCAAGGCCTGTGCTGGGTGGTTTATACTGGGTATATGTGGGATATAGTGCCCACAGCTGAGGTGGTGCATGATATGACGCAGAGGGTAGTTAACGACTAGAGCAAGTTACCAAGGAAGGTGGTTGAGGCCAGGTCACTTGACTCATTTAAGAAACAACGAGCTCTGATGGGAGGACAGTCAGCCCAGGTAGCTTGGAAGGTTGAGATCAATCGGCTGTAGGGTCTTTTTCACCTGAACTGATCTTGTGAACTGAGAGAGACGTTCAGAATAATGAAGGGGAATTGACAGGCTGGGTCACAGGCAGCTTCTGCCTCTGATGGCAGGATCCCAACCAGGAAACAGGCTTCAAGGAGGAACTACTGTTAGTTAGAGATCAGATCAGGAAAGATTTCATCAGATAGATTGATTGTGTAGATTGTCGCTGCCCCAAGAGGTCAGAGATGCCAAATTGAATGAGATATTTACAAAGGAGGCAGATACTTGGGAAGTCAGCGGAATTGGTGGTGATGAGGAACACGCAGGTTTAAGAAATTGGACTTGACCTAAGAAGTTGGATGGGCTGAATAGCCTCCTCCGGTACCCATTTTAATACCAACATGCATTCACAGCGCCCTTCCCACAGGTTAGCATCTCGGAAGCACTTAGATGGTTAATATTGCTGCAGGTTCCAACTGGGTGACCATGGGCCACATCCAGCCCTTCGGCAGATTTCATCAGCCCCTCTCCCCTGCTCCCCCCCACCATTTCATCTGGTCCACCTGTTCCCTCTATAGCCCTCCACAAAAATATTGTGTTTGACCCCTCACCCCACCCCCACCACCACCCCAGATTACTAAAAGAAAGAATATCTTCAGTAAAAGAGAAGAGATGTAGCAGGGATGGCTGTGGAGTCCATGTTGTCCATCCTCCAGCAGAGCAGGCAATACCTCCCAGGACCCTCTCTCTCCCTGAAACCACTGGTCATCGAAAGGTCACACTTGCTTATGTTACACTCCTCATGTACTCAGCTCCCCCAGTCTACCCCCAACTGGGAAAAAAAGTGTAAATTCCACTGCTGGGTGAGATTTTCTTTTGTACCAAGCTGGGAGGGGGCGTGGTTGGGGTTTTGGATTTCTCAGTTAACTGTATCTTAAATTCCATCTCCTATGTTTTCTCTTCCCCTCCCCTCCCCCCCACCCACCATAGCAGCATGTCCGGACTGGGGCAGTTACCTGATCAGCAAAGACAGCTCCTCTACCAACACCAGCAGCAGCAACAGCATCAGTTACACCAACTACTGACCTCTCAACAGCTGACTCCGGTAAGGATCAACGGTGGGATAAAACACGGATACTTGGGATAAAATGCCAGGATCCCCGAAAATTAATAATAATAATAATAATAATTATCCTCACATTTGATATAGCTCTTATCACGTCGTTGACACGTTAAAGTGCTTCACAGAATATATTGTCAAGTGGTGTATTACCCCCCCCCCCCCCCCCGTAAAGCCATGCCAGTGTCAGCTATCGCTTCCCCCCCCCCCCCCATCGGGGCATTGTGCTCCGCCACTGTCAACCACTCCGGGTCACTACCCTCCGTAAAGGTGAGTTGTTGTTGTTGCTGCTCTCGTCAGTTCTTGGAATTCTCTTCCTTTCCTGTTTCTTGAAATTGAATCCATCAAATTGTTCACAATAACAACAACTAAATTACATTTTGTCCAATGGTTAGTTCAATGGTTAGAGCACTCACCTTACAAGCGAGAGACCTGGGTTCAATTCCAGGCAGGGCAAAACCTTGAGGCGAGTTTCCTTACTCTACATGCCCGATAATAATCCCCGCCCCCCCCCCCAAAAAAACAACAACTTTAAAACATAAGAAATTGGCCATTTCAATCCACGACTGTGGTATGTTTTGGGACACTGCTGTGCACAATTGGCTGCCTTGTTTCGCCCACAAATATACAGTCAATTCACTTTACAGTATATTCTGTGAAGCGAGTGTTATATCAAATGCAAGGATTATTATGATATTGTTACATACACTAATTTATTATTGATTTGTTATGTACCAGTTGTTATGTGTGTGTGTGTTATTTACTGTCTTGTCTCTCTTTATGCAGGACCAGCACGCTCTCGTCTATCAGATGGTACAGCAGCAGCGTCAGCGACAGCTCCAGCGTTTGCAGGTCCCCGGGGGTCCCCAGCTCCCCATCAGCAGCCTCCTGCCGGCCCCCCCGGCCCTGCCCGCACACCCAGCCCGCAACTCATTCCTCTCCCTTCACGCCAACAGCGGTGCACAGAAAGTACAGGTGAGAGGCTGACGGCCAGTGTTGGGGGGTGACAGCTATCTTGCTGGATTGGGGGCAGGGGGCAGGGCGGAACCACCAATGTCACTGCTCCCCGTAATGGGTCTGAGCCATGTAAATACACACACACAGCATGTAAACACACGTGCACACTACATGTAAGCACACACACACATACACCATGTAAGCACACGCACAACATGTAAACACACACACATAATGTAAACACACGCACAGCATGTCCACATACACACAGATGTAAACATGGAAACACACTATCGATGTTAGCGTGCGTCTGCGTATGTGCACGTGTGTGTGTGGGAGGCGGGTGGGGGGGAATCTGCGGCCAATGGGATGGGGTCGGTGGGAGGGGGTGGGCAGGACAATCAGGTGTGTGCATCGGGAGCCCAGTGTATGAGTGATGGAGGCGGGCGCTGACGTGTTTCTCGCCAACACTGACCTGGTCTGTTCCCCTTTCTGTTCGGAAAGAGACTGAGTGAGAAAGGTGGTGCTGTGAACCAGGAGAAGAGCTGACAGAGCGCGACGCATCCCGATCGGTCGCTGGAATGACAATCCGGATTAGGCTCCCTCTCCACTTCCTTCCTGGGTGAGGAGGGAGGGACTGGGGTCACCGAGGACGGCTTTTTTTCCCCCCTTCTGCTTATCATTTCAAAGCGCCGAGACGGCCCAGAGAAAAAGATTTTTCGGCGGCTTCCCCTCGTCCCTGGAGTTTATTCGGTCCTGAGTCCACGGTGGGCAAGTCATGGGGGTGGGATGGAATGAAATGGACAGAATTCGGAATAAGGTGATAGTCGTTCTACCCACTCCCAGGACACAAACAATAGCGTTGAGCTTGACGATCGACGATCTTCAACCCGACAACAGCAAGTTGCGAGTGTGGGTCCCTTTTTGCCCAGAAAATAATTACTCAAGATCAAGTGGTCTTTGACAAGGTGTTTGTTTTGCTGCAGGAATGGGGGACAGGGTTAGGGTTAGGGGTGTTGGGAAAGGGAGGTAGGTAGTCCTCCTCTCTTACAGGTCTCCCCATCACTCCCCCACATCTAGCTGTCTCCCACCACCACCAGATATGGTCATTGAGCATTTCTCATCCGCACTCACTTTTGGTTAATCTAGTGTTTAGAAGTTCTGGCCAGAGACTGTGTTGGTGTCAGCCGATGGTTGGGGTTGGCTGGTGAATGGTGTTAGCTGGTGGTTGTTGATGGTTAGTGTCAGCCGGTCGTTGTCAAGGCTGAAGTCACTGCTGGTACTAGCTCCTTGCACTGTTGTGGAGGTGACTGACAATACAATGTGAACGATCGCCTAGAAAAGAACGGGTGAGAGGTTCAGCAACAAAGAGCTTTTGTCGTCCTTCCTCTTCGTCTTGTTGTTCACTCACTGCCGCAGCCCCAGGCGCGGAGTGGAGTGCCTGGGAATTGGCAAAGGTTCTGGATTCTGACCCACCCTCCCCCGCCCTCCCTCTCCACCCCATCCCCCTCTCCACCCCATCCCCCTCTCCACCCCATCCCCCTCTCCACCCCATCCCCCTCTCCACCCCATCCCCCTCTCCACCCCATCCCCCTCTCCACCCTCTCCATGCTGGGTATTCCATACCCTGGCCATTTCTCTGATCCCCTCCTTCTCTTTCCCATTGCCAGTCAGAACAATGCTATTCCCTCCCTGGCTACAAATCAACTAGAAATCCATTCAACACAGTGACTTTAATTTGCTTCTGATTGTTTGTGTGTGTGTTTGTGTGTGTATGTGTGCGTGCGCGTGCTCACAAGAGCTTGTGTGTATACAACAGTGTGTGTACACAAGAGCATTTATGTATGTGCAAGGGTGTGTGTATGTGCAATAGTGTATGTCTATAAACAAGGGTTTGAGTGGACAAAGTTGTGTGTGTGCGCAAGAGTATGTATTTGTGTATTTGAAAGTTATCGAGCGCGTGTGTGAGAGCAAATCTGATGAGATGTCAGATTTGCTCCTTTTTAAACACCTGTCCTGATCTTGAGTTGGATTTGGGTTTAGCCGGTGTGAGTGTGCACAGGTGAGCATTTGAAAATTCCTGTTGGGAGTTCTGTGTAGTAACTGACCTTTTCTCTGAATGTAACCGAATTACACGTGGGAAGAAATCCCAGCTCAGTCCAGACCCACTCAATTGATAGGTTTTCACAGCAGACAGAATTCTGCAAACGCTTAAAAATGCTGCTTTAATCTTCAGGCACAGCCTCAAAAGAGTCGAGACAGAATTAACTATTTGCCAAATTCTGGAGGCTGTGAAATGTTCAAGGAAGCAAGAAAATCCAGACACCAAGAGGAATTATCCCCAAGTAATTTTTTTTAAAAACAATCAAAAAGAATATTATTATTTTCTGATCTGATGGCTTTCTCACCCGGCGTGTGGTGATTGGAAACAACTGTGCACTTTATGGCAGCCCCAATGCTGGGTATGGTTGCTTAATGAAAAATTGGAGAATTCTCCGAGCAAGACTGTTCTTAGGTTTTTTTTGTGGGTGGGAGTGTTGGGGCAAAGAATGAGTGGGGGAGAGTGGCTTCCATTCAGTCAGTCTGTTGGTTCATATATCTGCTTTGTTTTCCCTCTTCACTGCCAGTGCTCCGAGACGGTATTGTGACCCACGTTTATGAACTAACAGTGTAGCTTTACTCTGTCTCAAACCCATGTTGTCAATGACTTAGTGTGGACGGACAATGTGGAGGGAACTTTACTGTGACTGACCCAGGAGTGTGGAGGGACAGTGTACAGGGAGCTTAACTGTGTTTTGAACACTGACTAGGGTGCGGGGCAGGCTTGAGGGGGCCGAATGGCCTACGCCTGCTCCTAATTCCTACGTGAATGGACAATGTACAGACACTTTATACTGTGACACTGTGTCTCTAGTCACTGTGTCTCTAACACTGACCTCGGAGAGTGAAAGGACAGTGAAGAGGGATTTTATTCTGGCTCTGAACCATGAACCATGAACCATGTCAGCAATCTCCCTGCTCAGTGCTGATACGTACCGATCACCCCGAAGAATAAAATCAATTGAAACCCACCTCCCCAACAAATGCTATATTTTTGTAAGCTAAATAAATGTATGCCCTGACTAAATTAAGCAATAACAATATTCAGGCACGCACTACCTAGACAGGTGGATAAGTTGCATTTGACTACAAAACAAATTTTCCTTTCCTACCACCCTGTCCACCGCACACCGTGCCCCCACCTTCAGGTTTGTCTGCTGTAATTTGAGATGTCAGATTCGCTTCTTTTTAAACACCTGTCCTGATCTTCCATTGAATTTGTGTTCAGCCGGTCACTAACTTAAGAGTGTTGCCCGATAGGAACGAGTGTTTGTAGGTCTTTGGGTGAGTGTGACCACTTTCTGACATGTGTTCAGTGTATTGTACACGAGAGAGTAATGGGGCCACTCACTCACTCACTCACTCACTCACTCACTCACTCACTCACTCACTCACTCACTCACTCACTCACGCACACACGCACACACGCACACACGCACACACACACACAGAAAACTATGCATATGTGCACAGCTATCTTCACACATAAACATGTATCCAGACTCTTGGACGTGCCAGCAAAGAAGTTTGGAGCAGATTATCCACATGGAAATAGGTCCATCCGTCTGTCCCACCAATTGCTGTTTCTCCCGAATTTCTGGAAACGTCACGATAGGAGCAGAAACAATCGTTGTGTTGGAGCCAAATCAGCTTTGATGTACGGTGTGATTCAACCCTGTCGCAACCCTTTTTCTCTGAAAGCGCAAAATGAGCACATCAGGGAGAAAAAAAATGCATCTTTTTAAGAAACCAGAGCTGCTGTACACCCTAGGTTAGGACCAGCCAACCTGCACACCTAGACTGCTCAGAGATCAGTTGCATCTCAGTTTCAGTTCCCAACTCACTCCCCTGGTCCCAGTGGGTTCCAGGCGTTACAAAAGTCAGAGCCAGACGCGGACTTCACTTTAAATTGGACACAAGACAGACCCGAAGCCTCTTCCTACTACGACGTTCGGAGGATCAGCACGATCGGCCCTGGGGATCATGAACAGCATCCGTACATGTGTCCCATTTACCTCCCCACCCCGCCGTCCGCCACTCCCCCCCCCCCCCCCCACCCTCCCCCACAACCCACAACCTGACATTTCCCTCCCAGATGAAGCGGGATCCAGGTGCGTCCAGATCCTGATTTCAGAAGCACAGAGACTTAACAGATGATTGAGGCGAGGACACTGACTGACACTGTTGCCTCTTTCCCTGCTGTTTGGGGGTGGGGGGGAAGCTGTCAGGTGAGCGTTGAGCTCTGATTATGTCATGTGCCCTAGTATATGAAGCTGTTCTGATTGTAATATTTAGATGGCTTTGAAGGGTAGATCACCAACATGTACAATGGTGACATCCTCTCTGTTGCTAATGGTTGTTTTTTGCTATTGCACTTTTAAGCGGATCCTGGGTCGGTCTCTTGCCCGGCCACTCTGTTCCGCACTGGTAGCTATTTTGTGAATGAAATGTAGACTTTATAGCGATTTGTCACATCACTGGCGTTTAAACGTAAACCAGACACTTTGGCACATGATATAAAAGGCAGGAAGCAGCTTGGTAATAAGTAATATAATTTTTGCAAGTAAACTTTGGTTGTGTAGGGACAAAAAGTCAGCTTTCTGTTTCTAGATAACAAGCGCATTTGTTGAATAAAGATCATAAAATCTCGTTCAATCTGCAATGTTAGTGATTTGGAATAGTCAGACACGCTGAGTTAATTATTCAGAAATGCTTTTTTTTTCTTGTTTCCCTCTCTCTCAGCCCTTTGCTTTGTATAGCTGGATGTCAATTAACTTGGTTGTAAGTTGTACAGCTCTTTGTGTCAATTGTACATAGACGTTGTTCTGAATATTATTTGTCAAAAAAAGCAAAAGGGAAAACCCGCAAAAAATTCTTAAATATTTCCCATTTGTAATATTTTGATGTTTTTTTTTGCCTTAGAGATATAACTTTTTTTTAATTTATTGTCTTGTTTCTTTTTAAAATGTAACTTTGCAATTTTAACATGTTAACAGGAACTGTTTCAAAAGGTTGCTGGTTTGGCGAAATGATAGTTCCTCACCCTCACCTTCCCCCGCTATGTCTGAGCAAATGTAAAAAGAGATATTTTGCTATGAAGGATTAAGTTTTTACTAAAAATCAAATTTGTCAAAAAAAAAAGCTTTTCCCTTGGTCTCTGCCTCACTACTGAACTTAACTCATGTCCTTTGTGTGGGTGCACGAGTGCACCTGTGTGTGTATATGTGTGCGCACACGCCTGTGTATGTATGTGTGTGTGCATGTGTATGTGTGCGCGTGCGGTTAAATATTGGCCATGTTACCCGATCATCTGGGCAAGGAGTTAACAATAATAACGATGATAAACATCCGTGTATTTGATATTGGCCGTATCACATCATCTCCAAAGGGTTTTGTAGGCATCACCATAAATGACCATTTGGGTGGGTGTCTTGACACATGTTGAAACGCATCACCATACTTAAGAGTATCAAAACCATCATAGTTACTAAAATGTAGTAGCTGCGTAAGTTGTACATGAGTGCAGTAACCAATTTCCAATGTCCCACAAACTCATGAAGTGAATGACCGGTTTTATTGGGAAGAGGGGCCTGGACACTTGGAGAAACTCCCGTCTCTTTCTTGAATCATGCCAAGGGATCTCTAACATCCACCTGAACAGGCACAGATGGGATCTTGGTTTAATGTCTCATCTGGAGTCTTATAGTTCAGTGGTTAGAGCACTCGCCTTACAAGCGAGCGACCTGAGCTCAATTCCAGATAGAGTGAAACCTTGGGTAAGTTTCCTTACTCCACACGACTGATAATAATCCTTCCAAAAAATCAACAATAATAAATTGGGAATTTCATTCCACGACTTTTTGTGGGACACTGTGCGCAATTGGCTGTCACGTTTCGACAGTCAATTCACTTTACAGTATATTCTGTGAAGTACTTTTAAGACGTCTAGAATTTGTGAAAGGCACAATTAATGCAAGACTTATTATTATTATTATTATTATTATCTGACGTACCTCTGATAGTGTAGTGCTCCCTCCTGCACTGTGCTGCCAACTTTCCCTTAATACTGAACATAAATTAGTGTTTGCTCCAATCTGTACTTTGTTCACTGAGCTGCTGCATGTCATAAGGGTCCCTGGTCGGTGCCATTAGTTGCTCTTGGCTAAAGCAGTAAGTAGGTGGACCATTTGACCTGGAGAAAAGAGAAATCAACCACATGCGCATACACGTAGGGTTAATAGGAGCCAAATCTTGGTGTCTGCACCAGCCGAGTTTAGCAGGTAGATGGGAGTTTTCTGAGGGGTATCCTGACACATGTGGAGGGAATGTCAAACTGCACATCTATGGTCGAACCTGAACCTGATGACCATACGTGTGCTTGATAGGACATTGGGGTCTATTTGCGCCATGTGTAAGTGCTGTGTAAACCATGTGTGAACGCAAACCTGCAGGGAATTTAGACAACTTGCAGCTTTCGTTGCTGAACTTCTTGCAGTCTCCCCCTGCTCTTTCCCCCCCACCCCCCCAAAAAACCCCCCCACTGGCATCACCATATAGCGTTTCAACACGTGTGTACAGAGAGGTATGTGTGTGCGAATCATGTGTACATGTTTTTAAAGTCACTAGGAGTTCAGTGAGGGAAATATTTTTTTAAAGTGATGTATATGGAACCATTCCCCTCGATTCCATCTAGTTGCTTGCAAGGCCATTTTGCCTTAAAATTTAATCCAGGCTTAATTTGGAAGCCAATTTTCATCCTCAGTTCTTGAAAGGTAAACTGTTTCCAAATTATTTGGGGGAGGGGGAGATTAACCGGGTGGGTACCTGACACGCATAGAAACCCATCACAATGTTTAAGCGTCTCCATTGTTGAAGGGAGGCACTCGCTGACCTAATTCCAGAGAGCATTCAGTGCAACAGCCAAGGCTTGGGGACCCCCAATTGTGTAATGGGGGTAATTTGTGGAGTTTAAGCAGCTAAAACCACACAATTTGCCAGTAAAAGCAATGTCATTAAAAAGCTTCCTGCTACTTGTCCTGCCAGCTAGTATCCATTAAGGCTTTGGCTCGCAAGGTTAACAGGAATTAAGTGGGAAGAATCCCTGCTCCCCAGGCTGCCCAGTCCTGCCGACTGACTAAGCTTGGTCTATTAATGGTGGGATTGCAGGCGCAACTGTTTTGAGTAAGCGGACAACTGAGACCACTACAGAGGATTGATGCAATTGCTTTATTGCATTGCCAATCCTGTCATCGTGGATGTCTTGCATACTCTTCCACCCACCCCCTCCCCCTTCCCCCACCCCAAAAGTATTGGCCAAATAAAGGTGGAATCGAATTCCTCTCAATTCTGTACCACCTTAAATTTTTACAGGAAACCCAATATTTGGGGTTCCCATTGGGTGACATGTCACACGCTCCTGAAATTCTCTCTACGATTGTGATCGGGGCCAAAACATTATTCAGAAACTTCTACTATTTCAGATTTAAAGGGTTTTAATCTGATTTTTAAAATATATATATATAAATATACATGCAAATAGCAAAATATCCCTTTCAGTACGATGTGTTTTTAATTCTATATGCATATATAATTCTAATTGATATGTCTGCATAATATTAGTTTTAAAAGTGCGGAATGTTTATTGTTGGCAACAATTTTTCTAATGTTTGCAGAAGCTTAATTATTTTGTACAAGCAACTGCAGCAGATTTTTTTAGGCCCATGTTTTCTACCTCCCTATAAATTAGCGGAAAATTTAACATTTAGAAGTTTTAAGATTCATGATTTTTTTAAATTTGAAGTGCCCCAGAAATAAGGTGGCTCAAAATTGCTGTGATTGATACTGAATTTATAAGCTTTATCCAATCCTAACCCTAAGTGCATTTATAATGATAATAATAATAATCCTTGCATTTTCTTTGCAAATTTTTTTTAGAGTATCCTCTATCTCATTGGTTAGAGCACTCGCCTTGCCATTGAGAGACCTGGGTTCAACTCCAGGCAAGGTAAATCCTTGGGCAAGTTTCCTTACTCCACCTACCTGATAATAATCTCTCACAAAAACAATAATCTGGTCACTTCAATCCACGACTGTTTGTGGGACACTGTTGTGCATAATTGACTGTCGCTTTCGCCCACAAATATACAGTCAATTCACTTTACAGTACATTCTGGGAAGCTCTTTGAGACATCGATAAGATGTGAAAAGCGCTATATCAAAATGCAAGGATTATTATTATAATATCCCTTTTATGTGGAATCCTGTAGCTCAGTAGTTAGAGCATTCGCCTTACATGCAAGAGACCTGTGTTCAATTCTCGTTGGAGCAAAATGTTGGGCATGTTTCCTTACTCCACATGTCTCTGTTTACCTATCAGTAAGTAGGAACTCAATTGTTAGTCGATTGGTGGATCACTTTTCGGGTGGTAATAATGTTGTTTAAAAAAAATTGGTCAATGAATCTGTGACTGTTTGTCAGACAACACTGCCGTAAACTGCCACGTTTAGCCCATAAAACATACAATTCACTTTACAGTATATTCTGCGAAGCACTTTGTGTCTCAAAGATGTGATAGGTGCTGTACCATATGCAAGATTATTATTATTAAGACGTTCTCACAAACTTGAAGAAATTGCTTGAGCCAGGGGTGCAGGGGTCCTTTAACAACAACACCAATTTGCATTTATATAGTGCCCTTCATGCACTGGTAGTGGTAGAATGACAGAGAGCTTCAAAGGATTCATGAGTCCTTAAATTTCTATCTACCCAACTTTATAATTACTAAACCCTTTAAAATATTGGATTACAGAATTTTTTTGGGGAAAAAAAAACATCTTAGATAAAGCTAGGTGTTTACCTTGATTTTTTAAATAATAAGACCGTGCTCAAGTTCAGATTAAAACCCCAAATCGCCACATTTTTCTGGGTTTGTACATTTTAAGATGCTGAGACCATGAATGATTTGAATACAGGAATAGGAGTCCCCATTCAGCCCATCGAGCCTTTTTTGCCATCTAATTAGATCATGGCTGATCTGTACCTCAATTAATCCTTTCAATTCCAGTTTCCCGCTTTCTCCCCGTATCCCTTAATACCCTGACCTACCAAAAATCTATCAACCTCATTCTTGAAGGAATCCAGCATTCTCGAGTCGTGTGTGTGGAGGGGGAATTTTAAAATGAGGAATCCCTAGACAGCTGGGGCATCCAACTGATCAGGAACTCTGTCTCAGATGTACAAGGTGTTCATAGAGTCCTGTTGCCTCCATGTTTTTTGTCTACAGTGCACTGACCGACCGACAAGTGAAACATGTGGAAGAATGATGATAATTGTAATTACAAGTGCTTAACTATATCCAATACAAATGTGTAACTATATTTAGACATCCAGAGGATCATTGTATGTGAGTTCCGTTATTTTCATGGCAGATAACGATCCATAAGGCATTTACCTGATCATAAATGTCCATACTCTCACAATAATATAACCCTTGCATTTCATTTCGGATCCCAACGTCTCAAAGCATTCACAAGAAATTACCGTCAAGTGTAGTGACTATATTTTGTAGGCAAACAGCACAATTTACGCATAGCGACGGTTCTGCAACAATAACCACGATATAAGGAATAATTGTCGGTAGAAACTCGTCCCTTCCAATTGCATTGCAGGACCTTTAACATCCAACTAAAGCCACAAACTGGGAGTTCAATTCCCCCCAATTATTCAATGCCAATGCCTTCCCCTACTCCGCTGCAAAGTGGGTGTATGCAGAAATCAGATGACCATAGCAGTTGCGTTGATGTCCCTGGAATGGGATGTGCTATCAATACTCAAAGAGTGTGGGCTCGGGTATGAAGACCGAGGTTAGAGAGGCACTTGGGATGAAACCTCAGCAAGGAATGAGTAACTTCAGAAGGGCATAACAGAATAGAAATCTAAGGAAGACTCAAAAATGCTGAATTGAGCCCTATTCTGTAACCTCTCCATCACAAGGCTAGGCTAGTGACTCACAACTGCTGAATCACTCTGAATGACATCTCAGTTTCAAGATCCCTGCATTTTTATTTGGTCTATTCTATTCAGGATTATTATACTTTGGCATCAGCCTGGTGTGTGACAAATGCCGGAATCCATTAAGAGTATCCAAAACAATCAGATTTCCATGCATCCCACCTACACATGGGAATTCCAGAGATTGTTGGAATGGAGGAAGAATTCTGGAAAGTATTAGGCACAGGTTGCTACGAGCCAAGGCTTGGAAACAGAATAACGTGTGTTGGGGGTACTTCTAAAGTCTTAACAAGCTAAAACCATATAGAATGCCATTGATAGCGCTATCCGGCTTCCTTTCCCACTACTGTCCAGATGGGATCATCCTACCCATTGGGACTTTGGCTTTCAGAGTTAACAGGAGCAGGTTGGAAAGACTCCCTGCCCCCATTGACTGGCTGCCCTTTCAAGTCTAACCGATGATCCAGGCTGACTGAGCTGTCATCAGCAGTGGCCTAGAGTACTTCAGGAACTGGATTACTGAGACCACCACATTACGTTGCTAAATATGTCACCTTGGAACCAGTTCAGCCAGAGGGAGACCCTGCTTACCTTCTCCCCATCCCACCCCTCCAGGGATGGTTGTATTTAGGATTACGAAAGGAGCAATATTCAAGGGCAGATATCAGGAAGTATCTCCACGCAGACAGAGTAATTAAGAAGTGGAATAGGTGACCAGGGAAGGCTGGGGAAGCCAGAATGCTGGATGCCTTTTAGGACGAGCTGTGATGCTGTGATGAGGCTTGCATTCCTGGGAGCATTATCTAATCCCGAAAAGTGGTGACCTCTTTATCCTCTCATTGCACAATTCTCAGCCACCTTCAGTAATTTCAGCTTCATTCCCATCCATTCTCCCCTTTTCTACTCTCTTCCTTGCCTTCCTCCCTTTTTCTCTTCCCTCTCCTCGTCTTACTCTCCTTTTCCTCTCTCTTCCTCTTCTCTTACTTTCCTTTCTTCTTCTCCCTTTTCTCGCTTACTCTCTTCTATTGTCTCTTCCTAATAAATACTAATCAAAACTGTTCCCTATAACGCCGTAACATATATAGGGCTTGTATTTTTTCCTTTTGCCCCCTCCTCCTGTTGGTCTCTCCAAGATTTGAAATCAGCCTCTGGTGAGGAGATGTTCTCAGCCACAAACGCTGTGATTAACAGTAGTGTAAAACTCAGTTGATTTCCTCTCATTCTATGCTTCAAGAGAACTGCTCAA
This sequence comes from Hydrolagus colliei, assembly GCA_035084275.1. Classification (NCBI taxonomy): domain Eukaryota; kingdom Metazoa; phylum Chordata; class Chondrichthyes; order Chimaeriformes; family Chimaeridae; genus Hydrolagus; species Hydrolagus colliei. The sequence goes on from CM068768.1 coordinate 4,559,653, forward strand.
TTTATTGTCCAGCTAGGATCACCTGAGCCAACAGGGGCTGAAAGCATGTCTTTAGATGACTGTCAGGATTGTGTCTTAAAGAGATGCGGTTAGCCTCTATTAGACCCTGTTCCCTCCCTCACCACACACACTTCTTCACTCCTACCCTGGGAATGTGTCTTGTCTCTGTGACTCTCGGATGATAATAATAATCCTTGCATTTGATTATTTGCGCCTTATCACATCGTTGAGACCTCTCAAAGCATCACACAACATATAACAAAGTGAATTGACTGTATATTTTCTGGGCGAAACCACCAACTTGCCTCTTGATTCTTTCTGCAGCCCAGCTGAGACTGGCATTTCAGAGGAGATGATATTGCGTGGTCTCTTTGATCACTTTGACTTCAAGTCGATGCACAGGCAGTCTCCTGAAACTTCCTTCTACAAACGTATCAACAGTGAAAAGATTGGATCCAGAAGATTATTATTATCAACACTACAAAGTAACAATAGTAATCCTTGCATTTTGTAAAGCACCTTATCATGTCTTCGAGACATCTCAAAGTGCTTTATATGTCGATTTTTTGCAAGGTCAGCTGGAAGTCCAGACACATGCGGAAACCCATCACTGAGTTTCACAGTCTAGTTAGGATGCTCTAAAGCTCACTGATGTGTTTCTGCATGCGTCAAGACACCTTGGCTGTCCAATATATATACTGCACATAGAATATTATAGGTATTCTCAAAACATTCTTGGCTCATTATGTGAACTCTCACATCACTTATATTAAAACAAAAAGGTTGCTTTGTTTCCATGCTGTACCCAGGAATTATTGAACAGTTGAATATTCTTTATTGTATTGACTAATGTAATATTGAAATTCTTAACACCGTATTAAATAAGAGTATAAGTGACCAGTAACATGTATGCTTTGGTATTTTACATACTGATTTAATAATAACATTAATAATTCTTGCATTTGATATGGCATCTCATTAATTCATTGTGATGTCAATAGTTCCGGTGGGGGGAGAGAGCACCAGCGCAGACACAATAGACTGAATGGCCTTTATGTGTGCTGTAAACAGTCTTATGATTCTAACAGGGTGTTGAGAATCTGATTTGGAATCCAAACATTAATCATCTGATCATCTGCTGTTAATTTAAGTGGAATATAGTTATTGCAAACAGGGGAGTGACCAGCTGTGACGGATCAAATCCGAAAGATAGTGACACTGAACGGCCAGCAGATAGCGCTGTGCAAACAAAATCAATTCTAAAATTTATGCAGGAAAAAAATATTTGGTTAAAATTTGAAAATCCCTTTCCCTGGGATCTTCCACGTTCCCGAATATTGAGGAGCTATTATTTACATGTGCAACATGGGATTCTCTGCCACTAACTGTCGTGGAAGCAGTCTGTAAATTCCTTTTTTTAATGATTAATAATAATACTTGTATTTTAGATTCCATCAACGGGTTGACCCAAAACGCTTCACAAATAAGAATAATACTAATAGTCCTTGCATTTGATAAAGCACTTTTCACATCTTCTAGACTTCTCAAAGCTCTTCACAGAATGTACAGAATGTAAAGTGAGTTGACTGTATATTTGAGGGCGAAACGCGGCAGCCAATTGCGCACAGCAGATAAGTAGCAAACTGTATTGCTTATTTTGGCAGGGCAAAAACCTCGGTCAACTTTCCTTTCTCCACACTCCGGATAATAATCCCTCAAAAATACAATAATAAATTGGTCATTTCAATCCGACTGTTTGTGGGACACTGCCAGGCGCCATTGGCTGCCGTGTTTCGCCCACGTATGTACAGTCAATTCACTTTACAATATATTCTGTGAAGTGCCTTGTGATGTCTAGAGAAAGGTGTTGTATCAAATGCAAGGAATATTCTGATTATTATCATTATTAGAAGTAACACACACCAGCAGAATAAACAACGGTAAGAGATGTACACAGGTTTAAAGTTCTCAGCTTTTAGAACCCAGCTGACTGAGAGCTCTCTCTCTCTCCCCCACCCACCCACTCATATCCATGCTCACAAAGAGCTTGTTTAAACACAGCCCTGCTCCTGGGATCAGCAAGTAAATATGAGGTTAAGCGCCCTTTGACCCTGGCATACTTCCCTGTGACAGGGAACATGAATGAAAGACGGGAGATTGGCTTCTGTATTTGCATTTCCGACTGTTGAGAACCTGACCAGGAATTCAGTGTCCTGCGGCTGATACTGTCAAATGCTAAACACATATAATTTATCGTTGTGTTCCCACCCCCTTGTGGGGATTTTGAGCTCCTGACCCAGCCCCGGTCTCCAGTGCAATGCTGGAGGGAGGACCGCATTGCAAGACATCTCTTTTTTTAAGGTGGGTAGGGAGGGGACGAGGCAGAGGGACTCCGGGATGGAGTTCCTGCGAATAAGGGTAGGTTGGCGAAAAACGCATGGGGTTGTTCTTTGAGTAATCGTTGTGTCATCCTTTTTCCCCAACCCGGAGACCAGTAGCTCAGTGGTTGGAACACTCGCCTTACAAGCGTGAGAACCGTGTTCGAATCCAGGCAAGTCAGGGCGAAACCTTGGGTAAGTTTCCTCATTCCACACAGCTAATAATAATCCCTCCCCCCAAAAAAAACCCACAATAATAAAATTGGTCATTTCAGTCCATGGCTGTTTGTGCGACACTGCTGTGCGCAATTGGCTGCCGGGTTTCGCCACCAAATATTCAGTCAATTCATTTTACAGTACATTCTGTGAAGCGCTTTGAGACATTTAGAAGAAGTGAAAAAGCGCTATATCAAATGCAAGGATTATTATTATTATTATTTATCCCCTGTAGCCCCCAATTGTACACAGCAGTGTCCCCAAAAGAGTCAAGGATTGAAATACCAAATTATTAATGTTTTTTCTTTGAGAGATTATTATCCCCAGAAAAGTGATCTGTTAATCAACTAAAAACTGGGTTCCTACTTACTGCAGTTCTAAATACAGTACCATTATATTATAATAATTTGGTCACTCAATCCATGACTGTTTATGAGACACCGCTGTGTGCAATTGGCTGCTGCGTTTCACCCACAAAATATATAATCAATTAACTTTACAGTGTATTGCTGTAAAGCGCTTGAAACGTCCAGAAGACGTGATAAAGTCCAATATCAAATGCAAGGATTATTATTATATTGCTATTATCATGTACTAATATTATTATTACTATCAGAGTGGATGCACCTATAAACTATAATAAAAATAATAATCTTTATCTCAGGAGGATGTCTCAAAGCGCTTCACAGTGCAGTGACTGTGTGTATTGCAGAGCAACACAGTGAAACACTAATTTTATTTGAGGGATGTGGAGATGTGTGTGTGTGTAGTGTGGATGGGGAAGAGAGAGAGAGAGAGAGAGAGCTTGTTGGCCAGGAGCATGCTTTTAAGATTATATTCTATCATATATATATATTTTTTTAATTTAAGTGAATAAAGGAAGAAAATTTGTGGGTAGGTTATTTCAGCAGAGTGATGACAGACACACCGTGTCACAGTGGTTGCACATGATCTCATTGTGATCAGCGAGGTGATGTATTTCTCAGTGTCTCAGTGTTGATAGTCAGAAAACTTTGGACATTAAAGTTGACCAAGACGGATTAACCCTCATCTGGAGACCACAGATATAGGAAGGAACACACTTGGTTTCCTCAATCCTGAGTTATTTTATTTTAAAACAGCGACCTGATCACTGCCAAACACTGCACAATGTTACATATATATAGTCTGTTATATAAAAGGCTGAGAAAGTGACAAGCTAGTGTGGGAGGAGCGAAGAGGGCACAGGCAGGTCCGAGGGAATTGGATTAGAGCGAACATAAGAGACAAACAAATCAGAGATTTTAGGCTGACATATTTAAGGATATATTTAAGGATCTAAAAAAATCGACAAGAATTCCCAGGTGTTTAGTGTGAGTTTGTGACGCGGGGGAAACAAAGTCTGAAAAAAAAGGAGGCGGACATCAGACTTGTTCTTCCGGCTCCAGTGACATTGTCGAGGTCTCTCAAGGTCTCTCAGTTTGGAGAAGGCACAGAGTCCTGCACAAGGGAGGAGGCTTCATTAACCTGCCCTCATTAACCATTCAGCTGGGATGAATTTCACCCGGTGCATGACCCGCTGCCAGGTGTCCCTGCAACAGGTATGTGATCTCACTTCACTTCAAATCCCTTCCTCTTGGCTTCTGCACTAACTAAACTCGTCAATACCTTTACACTAATCGCCGTACTCCACACCCACGCCTCTGATGGCAACAAGTGCTGTAGTTAGAAACCCTTCATTATTATAGTCCCTTCGAAAAAAAACTACTCATAAAAATAATATTTTGGTCATTCAATCTAATGGGATACTGTTGCACACACTAGGCTGCCAAGCTTTGCCCACAGAATACACAATCAATACACTTTACAGTACATTCTGTCAAGCGCTTCGAGACGTCTAGAAAATGTAGTAAGATATTATTTCAAACACAAGGATTATTATCATTAAACTCCATAGTCCTCTTCAACAACTTCGCATTTATATAGCGCACTTCACACCAGTATTAGGCAGGATCCACTGGCTCTCTGAAACCTAATGGATCGATTTAAAGTCTCTCACATTCACACCTCCCAACCTGCTTACTCCCCAACCCACTACAGTTGCCTATGGTAGGCTGGCGCTAAATCCCTGGTTGTCCATCGTGCCCTCCGTTCCACCATAAGCGGCCATGCTTTAAGGCACCCCGAAACTCCAGAATACTCTCCCTCAATCCCTCTGCCTTGCCCACATTCAGGTCTAATGTCTCACCCTAAGAATGGCACTCCCAATAAGCCAACAGACTCTCCCTCCAGCATTACGCTGGAGTGTCAGCCTGGACTGAACACAAATGAAAGGATTAGCAATATTTAACTGCATAATGTAATTTCAGTGTTCCTGTAGGGTGATTGTTAACCTTTGGCCCAGCAAACAAAGTGGGCCTGACATGGAATGTCTGATGACTCATAAAACCCGGAATTTATTTTATATCTTCAAGGTATAGGATGAAATCGTGGCGTTCTTTTCATAACAGGTTTGGTTAGATCGCACCAATGCAGTTATGAAATTGTTAGAATTTTTCGACACTATGTTTACACAGCACCAGAGAGATCAGTGCTAGACAAGGGAAGGCAGAAGAAAATAAGAGAGGAGTGTTTGTCTCTCTTGGTGGCCTGGCCCACAATCCCTCAATAATTGCGTACGCAATATATTATGTTTCAATAAAGGTTTAGTAAAAATAAAGGACATTGCAGTGAAACGCTTTGAGATGTCTTGAAGAAATGATTAGTTGCTATATCAAGCAGGAGGATTATTATCATTGCGTTCCAAGGTTTGATAAAAACCCATGCATTCAGTTCAGTGCCTTATCACTATCACCATGCCCTTTTTTTTACTCCACCCTTTGGAAATTCCACTTTCACAGTTAATTACTTCACAGCTGTTTTGCAGAACGTTGCTATGCGCAACTTATTATTGTGGGTTTTTGTTTGGACGGATTATTTTTAGGCATGTGGAGAAAGGAAAGTTACCCAAGGTTTCGCCCTGATCTGCCTGGATTCGATCACAGGTCTCACGCTTGTAAGGCGAGTGCTCTAACCACTGAGCTACAGGAGCTCCATTTTGTAGGCTAATTCTACAAGATCATGGCCTCAACTCCATCCACCTGTCATGAATTGGCTGCACGTTCACCTGTAAAATAAAGTCCCTACACTTTACATTAACGTCCCGTAAAGTGCTTTGAGAAGGTACTGTATCGAATGCAAGGACTAATATTATAATTTGGAACATAGTTTGGTTGATATGCAACCTCTGATTGCATCATTTGGAGGAGGTAAAGAGTGTGGTGTGTGTGAGTACGAGGCGAAGTCTGGATAATAATAATCTTTGCATTTCTTATAGTGCATTATATCTTTAAGGCGTCTCAAAGTGCTTCATATAATTTACTGCAAAGTGCGTTGACTGTGTATTTTGTGGGTGAAACACAGCAGCTAATTGTGTCAAACAGCGTTCCATAAATCTTTTATTCCATAAAATAAACATTAAGTAATGAAATTGATTTATTTAATTTATGGATGGATTATTACGCCCCGTAAAGCAAACCAGTAGGTTTCTACTTACTGCTAGATAAACAGAGGCGCGTGGAATAACAAAGCTTGCCTGAGGTTTCTCCCCACCTGGGAAACAAACTCGGGTCAACTCACGTGCGAGGTGATCACAGTGACCACTGGGCTACAGGACTCAACGTAGTGGAGTGGTTAGCTAAAATAAAGAAACTTATCAAATATTGCCTTGGGATATTTAATGTCCAACTGAACAGACACAGATCCAGGTTTAACTGCTTATCTGAATGACATACCTGAACACATGTTCAGCACCCATGCTCGCCATTAGAAATGCTGAATAAAATGTCTTGAGAACAGCTACAGAAACACAGACCAGATAATGCAAACCAGACACTGTCTTCTTGGCACTGTAAACATTAACAATCATGTCTAGAAATCTCTCTCTTCTTTCTCTCTATCACTCATTATGTCTGTCTCTCTTTCTGTGCGTGCGCATTTCGACCATTTTGACTGTGCCTTTAGCCACCTCTCCTTCCCCTCCGCCTCAGTGTCGTTCTCCACCACTGTCAAGAACTTTGGGACATTACCCTGCGTGGAGTGAGTGGGGTGGGGTTGGCAAGTTGTTGTCTCTTTTTGTGTTTCTGTGTAGTGTGTGTCTCTCTGTCGCTGTCTCTTTCCATGTGCATGTCTCTCTCTGTCTCTCACTCCCTTTCTCTGTGTTTATTTGTGGGACGCTGCTGAACGCAATTGGCTGCCGTGTTTCGGCCACAAATATAGTCAATTATCTTTACAGTATATTCTGTGAAGCACTTTGCGACGTCGATAAGATGTGAAAAACGCTATATCATATGCAAGGATTATTATTACAGTATTATGTCTATCAGTCTCTTTCTGTGTTTGTGTGTGTGTTTCTGTCTGTCTGTTCTGTCTCTCTCTGATTCTCACTGTAGCAATAAATTGGGATAGAAGCCGAAAGCGTGGACCCTGAAGTTACCCAACACCATACACTGACATCAAACCTTTGATATTAGAGAAACTAAATCATTGTCCTTTTTCTGAAGTGAATCACCTCCCAAAAATGGTTTGCAGTACTGAATAACATGGTTGTTAATCTGGCTGTTTTTGAGCATGGGTCCAGATTTATGAAATCGTTGATTTAAGTAACGGCTTATATATGTCTTGAGATTTATTCTCAAATCTGCTCACCATCAAGAGAAGGTTCCTGGCTACAAGTAGATCCCAAATTTTATCCTGAAATTCCTACAGCTAGAGTCCTGTATTGGTTAGAGCACTTGCCTCGCAAGTGAGAAGTCCCAGGTTCGATTCCCAGGTTGGCCAAAACCTCAGGCAAGTTTCCTTACTCCACATGCCTCTGTTTACCTTGCTGTAAGTAGGAACACGGTTGTTAGTCGATTGTCTGATCACTTTTCAGACAAAGTGTAATAAATCCCTCAAACAAAATTATAAAAATATTTTTTTTCTCAAATTTTTTGGGGGTTAAAATGTGGTTGTAAAAAATAAATAATTTGGCCACCATGACTGTTTGTAGGACGCTGCCATGTGCAATTGGATGCCACGTTTTGCTTACATTCAGGCTTTCAATAAAATATAATTTACAGTTATGCAATGCCTTTCAGGTTGAGAGGCTTGAAGAGCAATTAAACTGACTTCAGATTCAGACAAACTGTTAGAAATGTCCCCATTCTGCCCCATGTTCTGCCTGGCACATTCTGCATTGTAAATTTTCCGATAATAACCCTTACATTTGATTCAGCGCCTTATCACATCAAAATGTCTCATCACGCTTCACAAGATTCACTGTAAAGTGCAGCGGCTGTGTATTTTCTGAGTGAACGTTAGTAGTCAATTTGTACACAGCCATGTCCTCACAAACAGCAGTGTGGGGTAGTGGGGTGGGGGGTTATATTGACAAAGTGGAATTCTTCAGAAAAGTGAAACCTAGCCTGAGAGCAGTTGGTATTGACAACGAACCCGCAATACTGTTGGAATAGTCAAGGGAGTTTCTCTCTCCCCGTATCCTAGCCAACAATCCCCTGGATAAAATTGGTCACTCACTTCATGGCTGTTGCAACACTTTCGGAAGCATTTTGAGATATTGTTCTCCCTACCTCTGCAACCTATTAAAACATCACCAACTGTCCGCTTTCTTTTCGACCGCACCTTTGGTCATCTTTCCTCCTCCACCTCACCTCCCACTTGCCCACCACCCCTCTCTGAACCCAACCCACAGCTCTGGTGCAAACTCTTCAAAGGCCAGCAGCTTGGGGTGTCCTCCAGACATGAAAAGCTCTGTATAAATGCAATTTGTTGTTGTTTTAGTGTTTTAAATGTAATTTTCATTGTATTGTATCTGCATCAGACATAAGGAGTGATAAATGGTACATTAGCAACACTGGACCGGGAGCTGTAATGGACTGGCAGATATTAGCTCTGCAGTAGAGCTCCAGGACTATGCCGTCACCAGTTCAGTTAACACAATAACAAGAATACCACAACTTTGATTTATATAGCGCCTTCCACGCCGGACGGCGTCTCAGAGCGCTTCTTAATAGCTGTAACTTGTGTGCTGAGCTTTGCTCAGTAACTTTGAGACGTCAATAAGATGTGAAAAGCGCTATATCAAATGCAAGGATTATTATTAGTAATAGATCCATATTCATCCATGTAGACAAGGCTGTTAAGAAGGCATATGGGATACTAGGCTTTATAAATAGGGGTATAGAGTACAAAAGTCAGGAAGTGCTGACTAACCTCTATAGGACTTTGGTGAGGCCTCAGCTGGAATACTGTGTTCAATTCTGGTCACCACACTACAGAAAGGATGTGAAGGCATTGGAAAGGGTACAACGAAGATTTACTAGGATGGTGCCAGGATTGAGGGACTTCAGCTATGAGGAGAGGCTAGATAGGCTAGGGTTATTCTCTCTGGAGCAGAGAAGATTGAGGGGAGACCTAATAGAGGTTTATAAGATCATGAGGGGTTTCGACAGGGCAAATAGAGAAAAACTATTTCCACTCGTGGGTGAATCTGTGACTCGTGGTCACAGATTTAAAATAGTTTCAAGGCGCAGTAGAGGGGAGCTGAGGAGAAATTTTTTCACTCAGCGAGTTGTTCGAATCTGGAATGCATTGCCTGAAAAGGTGGTGGAGGCTGATTCGATAACAACTTTTAAAAGGGAATTAGATCTTTATTTAGGGAGAACGGGTCTATTAGGCTATGGGGAGCGGGCAGGGCAATGGGATTGAATCGCTCTTTTCAAAGAGCCGGCACAGACTAGATGGGCCGAATGGCCTCCTTTTGTGCCGTAAAATTCTATGATTCTATGATTCTATGATTCTATGTTATTTACTATAGTAAATTAATTTTGGCACTCTGAGGGATTTCAATCATCCTGAATAAGGCCTAGAATTGCTGTGCGCAATTTGCTGCTGCGTTTCACCCATACATATACAATCAATTCACTTTACAGTATATTCTGTGAAGCGCTTTGAGACGTCTAGAAGACATATCAAATACCAGGATTATTAATGTTTATTATTAAGCATAACATTTCAGAATTGCTTCTAGAATTCACATTGGTTCCGGTGGGTAAGAGAGAGAAAGCATGTAAACCAAAGTTGAGGGGATCCACTCAGCTGCCACGACCCTTCTGTCTATCAGACCCCACCCCATCTCCCCATCACAGCTCAGCCCCTACCCATCCCTCCTTCCACACCTTTGGAAATGTCTCCCCCTTCTCTCTCAGTACCACTGCAACCCACATTGAAACCAACCACCTCCTCACTTGAGACCATTACCCCACTCTTTACCTCCCAGCACCACCTCCTTGCCTCTCTACTCATAGACATCATGGAGTCCTGTAACCCAGTGGTTGGAGCACGCGCCTTACAAATGAGAGACCCAGGCTTCGTGACCCTATCATTCCCGTCTTCACCTGACTTCATTGGCTTCCCATCACACAGAGGATACAGTTCAAGATCTTGCTGCTCACCTTTAAAAGACCCCCATGGCCTTGCTCCCCCTATCTCCATGACCTGTTAACCCTCTACCAATCTGCCCACACTCTCCACTTAGGGGGCTCCAGCCTACTTCACATCTTCCGCCTCACCTACCCCACCTTTGGCAGGTGGGCCTTCAGCCACTCAGCCTCCACCCACTGGAACTCTATCCGCGGTTCCTCCACCTCATCCACTCACTTGACTTCTTCAATCAATCGAAATTACATTTATATAGCACCTTTCACGTCAGGAGGACGTTCCTCCCATTTCAGGATTTCCTCTTCGACAGTGCCTTCGCTCATCCTCCTACCCCCACTGCCCTCCATCCTCCCTGATCCCAAACTCCAGCTCGATTCCGAAACATTGTCCAGCACCTTGGGACATCTTTCCAAAGTGAGAGGTGCTACACAAATGTGATTTTGCCGTTGTTGTTAATGTAAACTGAGCTGGGTTTACTTAAGATCAAAGCCTTGAATGGTGCCACTGAATGCATTGTAACCCTCCAATTTATTCCATATTATTATTATCTTCTCTGGTAATTTGACAGGCATTATTATTATTATTGTTATTATTGGTCATTTTCTAGTTATTAGTACTTTTGATATGAATATCAATATTATTAACCTTAATATTAATTATGTTGAAATGTCTCCCAGTGTGACCCAAACATGGGATACAGCTAACAATCTAGCGTAAATCAGGCTTCTCTCTTCTTTTCTCTCTTTGTTGCAACTGCAGGTGATCAGGAACTTGTGCAGCACGTCCTGTCCTCCAAAATGCGGCATCATCGCTGCCAAACATCCCTTTAAAGTTGAAACAGAAGCGAATAAACTCTACACCTGGTGTGCATGTGGACACAGCCATTGTCAGGTAAAGCTGAGAACCGTTATGGATATATTTATGGGCGAAACACGGCCGCCAATTGCACTCAGCAGTGTCCCACAAGTAGTCGTGGATTGAAATGACCAATTTTATTATTGTTTTTATTTTAGACGTTATTATCAGGCATGTGGAGTAAGGAAGCTTGCTCAATGTTTCGCTCTGCCTGGATTCGAATCCAGGTCTCTCACTTGTAAGGCGATCTGTTGATACAGATTTAGCACATGGGGTGGGTCATAATAGCATACGATGTGATGTCAGGCAGGCGTGGGTCACAGAGTTCACTGTAGGTCAAAGAAGCACTCAAAACTGAACGGCTTTCTCCCAAAACCTCACCAGACAAATCGAAATTGATAACAAGATGTGACCCACTTTCTCTACGCGGTAAAAACAGACTGTGGCGGAGTAAACCCCTCTCTATAACTGGGTAATTCTGCTTCAGAGTTTAATAAAGTATTTATTATATACCAGCTGAGCGGATGACGCACTTGGCAACAGAATCAAGTATTCCCTCTGTGGACGTCTCTCTCAGTTGTCTGGTTCCTGAGCCAAGCAGGACTGCAGTACTTCAGGGCACTGCTGATGACAAAATGAGCAGCTTGCCTTGGGAGCAGGGGGAGGAGTGCCAGGAAGCCAAACCTCCCCATCGCTGGGAGCAGGGATTCTTCCTCCTCGGCTCCTGTTAACCATCCGGCAAGCAAAAGTGAATAACCCACATCGTACAAGCCGCACGTTTCGTTTGAGTTCTTCGGATATGTGGAGTCCTGCAGCTCAGTGGTTAGAGCACTCGCCTTACAAGCGAGAGACCTGGGTTGATTTCCAACGCAGGGTGAAACCTTGGGCAAGTTTCCTTACTTACTCCACATGTCTAATAATAATCACTCAAAAAAAGAATAATTTGGTCATTTCAATCCATGACTGTTTGTGGGACACTGCGCAACTGCCTGCCGCATTTCTCTCACAAAATATACAATCAATTTACTGTACAATATGTATATCTAGACTAATATTTGGGACGTCTAGAAGACGTGAAAAGCGCTGTATCAAATGCACGGATTATTATTATTATTATGTAAATCTCCATTATGTTAGGAGAGTATTTTGTCAACTTAAATCTGCTTGTGCAGGCGATTGGAATTGGCTCTAGGGGGTGTTCAAACACGAGTTTTGAGTGTTACTGTTTTCAATACAAGTCATGAAACTCATTGGGTTCTGGGATCTATGCCAGCTGCTCATATTACAGGAGAGCATGGAAAGGCCCACACCCCTCTCCACATCGCCACCCCACCCCCTACCCCCGTCACTCACACACACAAGAAAATGCAAGTGTGTATGTGGATGGTGAGTGAGGTCGGACTGAGTCGTGTCTGACGTTTGAAGAAGAATGGATCGTCTGGGTCCCGGAAAAGCCACCTCCTGGAGGGTGATGGATAGAGCAAAAGGCCTTATTGTTCACAGCCTTGCTCGGTCCATTGCACTCTTGCCTTGTTGGTTCAGGCCCCCCCCCCTCGCAGCATATTCTCTGAAGCGCTTTGGGACATCTCGAATACATGATAAGGCACTATATCAAATACAAAGGGTATTATTATTATTTATAACCAATATTGTTGTGTTTCCCTTCCAGAAACATAACATTTATGGGTTATGGAGGTAGGGGGCAGCAGCTAGGTGCATGTTCTAGCACAAAGCTGGAGGTGTCTGAATTGGCCAACGATAAATACCCAGATATACTATTGTTCACTTTGTGGCTGTTTATGGTGTTATTCCTACATGCAAATTGGCTGCTATGTTTGCCAACAAAATACATAGTCATTAAACTTTACAGTCAACCCTGTGAAGCTCTTTGAGTCATCCACCCGACATGAAAAGTACCATGTCAAATCTAAGGACTAATATTATTATTACATAAGGAAAATTATGGGATTATTATCCATAGAAAGTGATCTGTCCATCGACCAGCACCTGGTCTGAGTGAACATGTGGAGTAAGGAATCTTGCCGAAAGTTTTGACACATCCAGGAATCAAACCCAGGTCGCCTTGCTTGCTTTAACCTCTCGAGGGTTCTAACCAATGCACCACAGGACTCCACAGTACTGTGTGATGTGATGAAATTTTCAAACGGAGAAGTCTGACAGACTAAGACAAGGAAATTCACAGATCCTTAGCCTCTATTAGACTCCCATGCCTATTCACTTCCCGAGGACTGACCTTCCTAATTATGAATCAAGCTTTGAAATATTTCTTCTAACTGGGAGGTGGTTCGACAGGCAACCACTGGTGCCTCTCCCAGTTGTCACCTCAGATTTAGTTACTCATAAGTTTGGTGATAGGTTTCCGTTTATGTCAGATACTCTCCTGACCTAAACCTATATTTAAAAGTCCCTGAACTATTAATAGATCTGGGATTTACTGACGGCTATTTAAAGTTTTAATGACTAGTCTTTGGTGTTTTGCAATGAATCACATGGGATCTCAAAATGCTGCTCACCAGTGTAGGACAATAGTCTCAGAGGACAATCTGTATGTAACATATTGCGGGGAGGAGGGCTTCGTTATCGAGAGTATGTCATTCGATTGTGGCATTAAACGGAGGCCCCTATCCGCCTGTTAAAATTCCCATGGGAGTTTCTCTCCCCCTCCCACCTTGGTGTCCTGACAGACAATCGCCCTGGATAAAACCACTCATGCAGTCATTCTTTCTCTTCATGGCTGTTTGTGGGACTTCACTGTGGTCCAAATAAATGGCTGCCGTGTTTGCCGACAAAACACACGGTCCCAATATTTTGTAGCGAATCCTGTGAAGTGCTTCGAGACACTTTGCCCACAAATATAATCAGTTCACTTTACAGTATATCTGTGAAGTGCTTTGAGATGTCTAGAAGACTTGAAAAGGGCTACATCAAATCCAAGGATTATTATTATTATTTCAGCGACAACACAGAGCAGCCCCAGCAATTCACTGGAGTCAGCTTAGACTATGTGAGTTCAAAGCCCTGACATGGGGTTTGAACCCACAACCTTGTGTGTCCTGCTAAGTGAGCCAGGCTAACACCTTAAAGATCATAAAGTTGATCTACATCATCAATGGTAAACAATGATTTCCCTGTCCGTGAATACATGAGAGAGAGAGTGTTTTTTTGCGTTAAGTCTTATTTGTAACTGTTTGCCTTTCTTGTGTTTTTGTAGCCATTCTGCGATGGGACGCACAACACTGTGAAAACAGAACTAACCCCGATGAAGTTTAAGGTGGAGAAGACTGGAAATGTGTATCTCTGCGGTTGCAAACAGACAGGGCATGCTCCTTACTGTGATGGGACCCACAAGAAGAGTTGGGTCCAACAGGCTGCTCTCTCTACATGTCCCACAACGAGCTAATTCTGGAGCATATTTACGAGAATGTGTTTCGTGCCACGCTCACAGTCTCGCAGCACTCTTTAATTGAGATAGTGGTTTATGAAAATAGACTTTCTTGAAATCTCTGTTTGATGTCTCATTTCAATCGCTGAATTGAACAACAATTAATCAATCAACAACAACAACAAATTACATTGATATAGCATCTTTCACGTTGGACGGATGCCCCAATGCTCTGGACAGTTGAGCAGCTTGGGATGGTCTACTCTTTATTCTGTAACTATCTGCAAACCTCACGCACTAGTTTTTTGTAAAATAGGAAATTTCAGAGAAGCGGCAGGAAAGATTTTAAGCCACTTTGCTTTTTTTTAAACCCAGAATTTTCCACCATTTGGCGCCATCATAAATTTTAGGAACAAATGGGTGTCAAGGCTGGGAATTCAAGGTTGAATTTCAAGCAATATTATTTTGCTTGCTGCACTGACTTTCTTCTCATCCTTCCACGCAACCTCACACGCACATTTCTTTACTGAACAAAACATGGGGTTCTTTACTGATTGGATTTGTTTCAGTTTGGGGAATGGATGATTTACTAAATGAATCATTGCATTTGACATAGCATCAAAGATGAGCCCCACAGCATATCTCTTTGACTTGTTTTAGCCATCTTTCCCCAATCTCCCCACACTCACCATCAGCAGCAACAACAAAAAAAATACATTTATAGAGTGCCTTTCATGTTGGGAGGACGTCCCAAGCCACAGTTGCACAGACATGATTGTGAAGCATTTTGAGATCCCTTCCCAAGGTGACCAGCACTGCCTAGATTACCTCACAGACAACTCTACACATATCACCTTACTTATCACCTCGGACAATTGACAGTAAGGTTCTGACAGAAGTAAACTAACCCAATTTGTTTGTGCCGCATTGAAGCCAATTTAATCACTAATCTGGTCACCACCAGCCCATGTGTCCCCTCATAACCTGGTTGTCATGTAAGGAGCATTGGTCTTGAACCAAATCATAGTGAACTCTTGATGGCCACGGGATACAAGAAGATATGAATAAATCTTATTAAACGGCGCTCTCCTGGATCCATTTGCCTCCAGTCCACTTAATGTGTGGGGGAAGGTGTCATGTTAAAGTGAAGAAGAGTCAAATTTTCATCTTCAGAACAAAGCAAAAGTGACACTTATCACAGCTAGACCAGAGTCAGAGCAAGACTTGATAACATCTCAATATCCCATTTTCTCTTTGAAACAAACGTTTTATGATTTTGACGAATGACTTCACCATCTTGGAAACAATCATGGTTATAGGTAGATTTAAAAGTAGAAGTTAATAATGTTGATTTACAAAATTCAAACTTTTGGAAACCTAAACTTGACTTTTGTGTCTACCTCTTTTGTGTCTACCATAATTTTGTGGTCACTTAGCAAACCATGTGTCACTGCTTCTGCATTTGCCTACATCTCTCCCGAGGAACTTCAAGCACCTCACCCTCAGGTATAAATCACTTCATACCCCAGCACTTCCCCATCTTTCTGACCCACTCTTCCATCAACCCTGTGATCCACACTTCAGGTGTGACCCATCTCCTTCATACCACCATCTGTGAGCAAGCCTTCATCTACTTCATGCCTGACTGTATTCCTCTGACCCTCACACACACACACACACGTTATGGTATGCTTTATAGTATGTGTGTACTTTGTGTGTGTGTGGAAAGGGTGGGATGTGTGCGGCATGGGATGGGGTTTTGGTGGAAGGTTAAGTTACTTTGGCCCAATTGCCACAAGAAACCAATAGGATAACTCAGTATTAATTAGATCTTAAAGTCTCAAGAGTCTGACTGGGATTTTATTAACCCAAACATTGCCCCCGAAGGTTGGATGTCACCTGTGTCATTAATTGGTTTGAGAACCAGAGTCCTGCCAAGTTACAGCACAGAAAAGCCTTCAATAGAACTCAACATTTTGCACTTCCATTACCATTAGCTTCAAATCATTAGTGAAAGAGATTAGGAGGAATATTGTGCACAGCGAGATGTTGTAATGTGGAATGTCCTTTAGTGGTTGAGGCTAAATCCAGATTATCTTTTAAGAGGGAACAAAATCGATACCTAAAAAAGGCATGTTTTCTTACTCCACACTCTTCTAAATACCGGGCAGTAAGTAGGAACTCATTTATTAGTCAATTGCTGTAGCGCTTTCAAGAAGAGCTCAAACCTAATAAACTAGGAGTTGATTTTGTGTTCATATCTGTTGACATATTTTTGTCTATCTGGTGGTTAGTTTCTTGGCCTGTTTTTCTAAGTCAGGACTGAAGGTGACATTGGAAGCAGAAATGAGGTATGCAATGTGCAACTGAGCCCAGCGAAGCATGGGAGCTGGGTTACAACTCACAGCCTTGGTATAAAGTTGAGGTTAACGACTTCTCTGTTAATGTCAACTCAGCTTCCTCATGCTGCTCAGCCACACATTCAGACCAGTTTGTCGCATCAAGTCAACACCATTCACCAGCGGAACAAAATATGTTTAGTTTTTGGAAAAAAAACACCTATAATATTTAACAGCAATTTTTTGTACTAATAATAATAATCCTTGCATTTGTTAGAACACCTTACCGGGCCATTCAGATGTCTCAAAGCGCTTCACAGAATAAATTGCAAAGTGTGTTTTGTGGGTAAAGCACAGTAAACACTGTTTACTGAGCAGTAGGTAGGAACCCAGTAGTTAGTTGAGTGGCGGATCTCTTTTCTGGGGGGTAATACACCCTTAAAAAAGAATTAAAATATTGTCATTTATTCAATTTGTGGGACCCTGTGTCGCTCAATTGGCTGCCGCATTTCGTCCACAAAATATACAGTCAATTCACTTTACAGTATATTCTGTGAAGCGCTTTGAGGCGTCTAGAAGACATGATAAGGCTCTATATCAAATGCAAGGATTATTTTCACAATACAAAATCAAGGATTTTTTACTGTTATATTATTGGGTTCTCTGCTCTGAGCTGGCACATCAGGTGTTGTCAGGGAGCTTAATGCTGATCTGGGCTCCAGCAACCAATGCAGGCAGGCAGCGCTAGAACCCTACGGTTTGGCAACAGGAACACCAGGATTACAAGCGGGAAAGATCAGCGGGGAATCCAGCTCTTAATTACTATCCTGTGGTCCTTGCAGATGTGCAGACACTGGGTGAAGACAGGAGTAGCCTCAGCTGCAATGCCCTCTCTATAGTCCAATAGCCTGCTGACACTTACTGTGCAGCTCAGACACACATGCTAAATGAGCTGTGTACCAGAAGGCTCCCATCCCAGGGATTTTTGCCGGACCAATACCTTTCAAAGCCCAGAGATTCTCCCCAGTCATCGACAATGAAGACCCTCTTGGCTTAAACCACGAGGTTCCTGAGAATTTGTGGGAGATTCTTCAATTCTTGCTACAGAAGAATTGTCATGGTTTTTTTTTCATTCTTAATAACAATAATAATAATAACTGTCCTGGCGTTTGATATAGTGCCTTATCATGTTGTAGCATCGCCTCCAAGTGCTTCATGGAATATACTGTAAAGTGAACTGACTGGGTATTTTGTGGGCAAAACATGGGAGCCAATTGTGCACAGCAGTGTCCCACAAACAGTCATGGACTGATTGACCAATTTATTATTACTATTAGCATTATTTGAAAGAAAAGCAATCCGCCAATCGACTAACAAACACATACTATTAATTGTTAGGTAAACAATTAATTTGGAGTTATTTGGAGTTATTTGGAGCATTTGGAGTAAGGAAACTTGCTCAACGTTTCGCCCTGCAAGCAACCAAACCCAGGTGTCTCGCTTGTGAGGCGAATGCTCTAACCACCGAGCTACAAATGCAACACTTAGCTTGTGGTCACTCTCATTTTAAATATATCAGTCAAAATCTTCCCCCCCCCCCACCACCCCCCCACACACACACCCTATTTCTCAATGATCTAGTGCTCTAGACACTGTGCTAATACTTTTTCTCACTTATCCTCCTGATGTCAAAGGCACTCTACAAATGTAATTTTGTGGTTTTTGTTGTTTCCATCAATTAAAAAATATTCACCTTATTCAGCTTTCATTAAAAGCAAAGCAAGAACATTTAAATTAACATGAACTGTTTCATTATGGCAATAACCCCCTCTCCCCCCAACCCCCCCCCCCCCCCCCCACACACACACACACACAACACACACAAACACATACACTTGTTTAAGAGTATCAGTACATTCTGGGATATTGGTTTGACTTTTCTGACAACAAAATACATCAAGTTGCTTATCACCCCAGTTGATCACCAAATCAAAGAGGATTCATTGGAAATTCATTCCGTGCAACCGTCGCCCTCTAGTCAGATTGCAGCTGTGTTTTGCTGCTTGTGTCCTTGCAAGATGTTTGTGTGAATATGTAAATATATATATATATATATACTATATATATCTGTATATAGACGATTCATTCATCACTGCAGTGTCACGTTAATGTGATGATTTTTGTTTTTTTCAGAATAAGACATGAGAAAACATATACACAGTAAACCATTTGTGGAATTTTACATTATTTCTACACACCATATGAATTCTAGCCGAATCCAATCGGGGTCTACTGTCCGAATATTATAAAAATAAGATATATATAATATGTGAATGGGTATTCTCTCTCTATGAGCCTTCTACAAAGAAAGAAGGGTGGTGGTATTAGTCTAATATATCTCTGCAACATGTTCAAAGTGAAAATTAGATCCTTTCACTCGGAATAAGTCTTTAAAACTAAATAATATGGTGTTTTTTTCTCTCTTTCTCTCACGCTCAGCGATTTTGACAGCAATAAAACGCCCAGCGTTGCAAATCATTGACAAAGTCCCTGTGTTTTGATGGTGGAGTTTTGGCCCTAAACTTGCGACAGTTCATGTTAATTGCAAATGTTCCTGCTTTGATTTTTTTAAAATGAAAAAGCCAACGAAAATTATGTCGTGTGAATATTTTTCAATGTTACATTCAATAGGACCCCAGACAATGTTTTTTTTTTGCTTTGTTTCTGTTTGGTTTTGTTTTATGCTGCGAGTTTGCTTCAAACAATTGGCTGGTAAATTTCCTTGTGGGGAGAAACCTGGTTTTATTTGTTCCAGTGGGTTTATAATCTGCCTCGCTCTTTTTGTTTTCTTGCTCTCTGTCTCTCTGAACATTTCAAATCGTGGCCAGTTTCCACCAGGTCAGTTAGGCATAATAAGGAAAGGCATATTCCATTACAAAATAGCAAAAAAAAAGGAGGAATCTGGATTTTTTAAAAAACAATTTGCCCGCAGCGATAGCCATAATAATAATTTATATTAATTTGGGATTCTTTAGGTTAGGGCTCCCTGCAAGGCCGTGTTCTCACCCGAGGTATGGATTGATCTGATCTATCAGACCACGGAATGAATTCGGCTGATAGCAAGTGGATAAGTAAAGTGTTCCTGCAACTCTCACGCTCAACAACAATAATGAAATTCCATGAGGTTTTTTTTAATCGGCTGACGAACCGGACCAGGCGCTCTGAGGCGTTCTTTCGCGTTTGAAAGGCGAGAATGTACCCAAAAGGGTAAAATATTGCCGTTAGAATGGTAATAATATTATCCTTGCATTCGTAATATTCGTAACAATGCGTTGACGTTAGCTCCAAATTCACCACTTCTTAACACAGAACCCCCCCACCCCACACACACACACACACACAAATGAACAATGAACACACACACACACAACGTTAATTTGCAATAAATCAATTTAAGAAGAAAAAAAGTTGTTTTAGGTGTTTTTTCGGGCACAAAATGCGGTCACTTTCCTTTACAGTGTCATTTACATATGACACTTTGTAATGTCAACGACGTGAGAAGACGGGATAGCAAATGCAATGGTGATCTTTACTATTATTCCTGTTATTATGATGAAGATTGGGCCCAGAGTCAAAACACAGTCACCGAATATCCAATAATCATTATTCTCAGGAGGTTTTGGTAGTTTTTGTTTTCTCCGGAATCTGGTCGTTTTTTTCTTTTTTTAAAAAAACCAAGGGAATGACGTTGATTCTAAATTGAAGTTATTCCCCCCAAAAAAGGGAAATTGGTTATTGTGAAGGTTTTCTTGAAGACTCCAGTCCTGTACCTCATAATAGGAACTCGCACGTTGGTTGTAACCATGGCGACTACTCACCAAGTGTAATGTAGCGCGAAGCAATCTCTCGCAGGCAAGAGTTTTGTGAATGAATTCGCTTTTTTTGTGGTTTTAATCCAAACCTGTTGAGTTTTAAACCCGGTTCCCCCACCCCCCCCTGTCTATATCTCTCTGTCGCTTCGCTGTCGCTTGTGCTTTCATTACGTTCTTCGTTGACTAATTGACTGTGTGACTGACTGTGTGACTGACTAGCTGGCTGTCTGTGCGACTGACTGACTGACTATGTGACTGACTGACTGACTGAGTGACTGACTGACTGACTGTGTGACTGTCTGTGTGACTGAGTGACTGTGTGACTGAGTGACTGACTGACTGTGTGACTGTGTGACTGAGTGACTGTGTGACTGTCTGTGTGACTGACTGAGTGACTGACTGACTGTGTGACTGACTGACTGTGTGACTGACTGACTATGTGACTGACTGACTGACTAGCTGGATGCTTGTGCGACTGACTATGTGACTGACTGATTGTGTGACTGACTATGTGACTGACTGATTGTGTGACTGACTGTGACTGACTGACTGTGTGACTGACTGACTGTGTGACTGACTGACTGACTGTGTGACTGACTGACTGACTGTGTGACTGACTGACTGAGTGACTGACTGACTGACTGTGTGACTGACTGACTGTGTGACTGACTGACTGACTGTGTGACTGACTGACTGACTGTGTGACTGACTGACTGAGTGACTGACTGACTGACTGTGTGACTGACTGACTGCTCGCTTAGTTTTCCACGCGTTTGCTTTAAGCGTTCGCATTTCGGTCGCACACATTCATAACCGGTAAGCAGTAATACTCATCATGGGGGTATTTTTTTAATCAGTGGTACTGTGCTGTAAAAAAACAGTATATATAAATGATAAATACACGTTTACAGATTGCGTTTGGATACAAACAGAACAGAAAGTGTCCATTTCATATCCGCCCGATGTTGTTGTTGTTGGGTTTATTTTCTGCCCAGATATTGTCATTGTTTTCTCAGCGATTCATTCATTTATTCATTCCTCTGTTCAATAAGCCGATGGAAGAGGCCAAACAAACACCCCCTCTCCCCCCCCCCCCCCCCATCCCATCCCTGAATCTACATCAGCTCCACAAGACCCAGCTGAAGGATAATGTTCCTTTTTCATTCCCCTCCCACCCCCGCCCCCCACCCCCACCCGGTTTCCAATTCACCTGTGACACAAACACTCCGCCGAGATGTTGCTTTGTAATAATGATAAATAAAGAGCAATAGGTTTGAAAGACAAAACATTACAGCTTTAAAGTCCAAGTGATATCCATGGCTTCCAATTCAATCGATGCCCCTAATGTAGCATTATTTATTATTATTATTATACATATTCTCTGTCCGATAATGTTACCGCTCACCTCCACCCTTTGAGAACTTTTATTCATTCAGTTTTAGTTTTTTTTTGCTTAATTAGAAACTAAAGCAATATTATTTATGGCCTTGAGTGCAGGAGAATGCACCCTTTACAGTCTGAGGGATAGTTTTAAACGGGAACCAGTGGCTTGGAGTGAAAGCAAGAATACCTGTAGACTAATTCATCCTAAAAGATTAAAAATTAATTTCTTGCAGGGAAAAAGTAAGGTATTTCCATTCTGTACTCCCATTTTGTGCGATTTGTTAGTGGCGTCATTACAAGCACACAGTTTAAACCCACTAGAGTTAATTCACTCATTCAACATCTCTCTCTCTCTCACACACACACACACAGACACACACAGAACTAGGACAATGAAATGCTGGGATTTACAGTAAATCAAATGAAGTGAACACATGAATATAAATATTTCTTGTTAAGGCTCATTCAATCTGCACCCTCCTTTACCATAACTGTAGGGAGACCAACAGAAATCCATCCAGTGTGTTAAGAGAGAAAAAAACACAAATGTGACAGGCCACCCGAATAAACACAAAACAAAAATAAAGGCCAGATTCTATTATATTTGCTTCATTCCTCTCAAGTGTGAAAACATTGCACCATTTACAATCCAGCTCAGACAAAATACATTCCAAATCGCATTCTGTGTGGCTTTTTTTATATACAGTATATTTTTTTTAAAAA
Source organism: Hydrolagus colliei (assembly GCA_035084275.1). NCBI lineage: Eukaryota > Metazoa > Chordata > Chondrichthyes > Chimaeriformes > Chimaeridae > Hydrolagus > Hydrolagus colliei. The sequence goes on from CM068768.1 coordinate 4,582,340, forward strand.
GTCATCCAAAAATTAAACCGATTCATATTAAAAAGCTCATGGTTTTCTGTATGTCTCCAATGTAGAGATAAACATTTAGCATGTGTTTATTTCTCCCCCCACCCCTCCCCACCCCAACCTTCCCCTATCCCAAATCGCCACCTTGATATTTCAACCTCAAAAGGATCTCAAAAGGTCAAGAGAGAAGGTGGGTATCTGTGAATTCTGAATCAGTGGCGAACGAGTGAGTTCCTCAGTGCAGGTGGGATAACAGAAAATGCATTGTGTGCTTGTATATGTGTGTCTGTGTGATCTGCCTCCCTTCTCTATCAGTGCTATTGTCCCTGTCCCCCCAACCCCCTCCCCCCCACCCCAACCGCCCTCCCCCATCCACCTACACACAAACACAGACATACAATTGGAAAGTTGAGCACAGTTTGTGAAGATTCTTAAATGTTCTGAGAGAATTTGAAGAGCAATAAGTTAACAATATATTCTTATTTCCCATCACGTGGGAACCCCAAATAACGTCCTGCCCTATCGTCAATGAACATTACAAATAGCTTAATAATTAAAACATGTTTTTTTATATTTAAAAAAATCCTCACATTTACGTGTTGAACAACATGGTCTAAGCCTTGTTAGATTAGGTGAAAATTTGGAATATGTTTATCTGCAGTAGTTTAGTATATACAGTATAGATTTTAGAACAACAATTACTGATGAACTACACTGATCCATCTATAAGGGAAGATTATGTAGCAATAATAAGAATAATCCTTGTGTTTGATACAGCGCCTTATCACTTCATTGAGACAGTTCAATGCCCTTCACAGAATATACTCTAAAGTGGATTTATCTTGTATATTGTAGGTGAAACGCAACAGATAATTGGGCACAGCAGTGTCTCACAAACAGTTGTGGATTAAGTTAATTATTAATTATTACCTGAACAATGTTACAGTGATAATTAATAATGCAATTACTATGTAATTCCCAGCAGAATCGCAGCAAATACTGGTGAAAACCCGCTTGGTAGGTCAAATCAGGTGATTGGAAAAATTACAATGCTAATTTTAAGCAACTTTTAACTGTTAACTTTTACAACTGCAATCAATAGAAGTTAGAGGCATGGGGATGGGGCGGGGGGGCGTAGGAATCACTTGTCGCTTGATCTTTGGGTGAATATTCATGGAAGTAAATTAATTTAATGCATTAGCATTTTTCTGTTTCAGGAGCAGTTGATGGACTGTACAGTAACGGGATCTGGGTGAGGTTTAGGCAAGAGTGTTGTGTGCAATACACTGTTGGGTGTTTGTTGCTTTTAGTTGTGGCCCCGTTTGTTAGTATTTACAGAGCTGTTGACGAAAACAAAAGTTTCTGACAATTTAACCATATTGCTAAACAGAATATATATATATGTATATATATTACATTAATATAAGGCGCAGAGGGCAGTTTGGTGTTGTTTGGGCCCATGCGTAGGTAATATCCAGGCAAGATGTTGCTTTGTATTTTGACAATCCAAACGTGGGTGTGAGCTGGGCTTCCTCCTAGCACGCAGACGAGCCATTCAGAGTCACTTTGCGATCCCTGCCCACAGACGGAGGTAACTGATGACAGTTTGTGTTGCCGTTCACGATGCTGGCAGTCGCGGTCGAGTGGTAGTGGGGGGTGGGAGACTGAGCCGGGGTCCCGGGGCCGGGGCTGGGGCTGGGGAGAGATGAAGATGTGGAAGCCAGAGCGGCTGGGCTGCTCCCTTTCTCACTGACCGAGTCACTCTCAGAATGCACGCTGGTGCTCGCCAAGTCCTCACTGGAGTGGGCCAGCTTTAGCCGTTTGCAAGCGGGTTGGACCTTGTATTTTAGTGGCAGTGGACCGTTCTAAAAGCAACATCAACAGCAGAGAATGAAGACATGGAAGAGCAGGAAATAATGATGCTAATAATAATAATACATGCATTTGATCAAGTTTTGAAGATGTCGCAAAGCGTTTCACAGGATATAGTGTCATGAGAATTGACTGAATATTTTGTAGGCAAAATGCGGCAGCCAATTGCGCACTTCAGTTGTGAAGCAGTTGTGGATTGAGTGATGAAATTATTAATTTTTTTAAAGGGATTATTACTCCCAGAAGAGCGATCCACCAATCGACTAACAACCGGGTTCCTACATACTGCTACATAAACAGAGTAGGAAAACTTCCCAACAATTTACTCTACCCAGGAATCGAACCCAGGTCCTCTCGCTTTCAAGGCGAGTGCTCTAACCACTATGATACAGGGCTCTACAAATTAATTACAAATAGTTTACATTTATTCATCCATCACATACACAGATCAGATCCATACTAGAAAAACTAGAGTGCAAATAACATCTGAGCACAACATGTAATATTATTATCATTAAAGCTTACCCGCTGTTTGTTTAAAGTCCAACCTTGATTTAATACCTCTCCCCCCCGCGCCCCCCCCCCACCCCCCCCACCCCACTCCCCTGGTCAATGTATTCAGATTATTTCTCCAATTGCTATCTGTTGCAAGCACCAAATACTTATACATAAAACTAATTTTTTGTGTAAATTGAATTAACAAAAAAAAGGATAGTTTCAAGTAATTTAGCGGTCTCAATTGTATTTGTTGGGAAAGAAGCAAAGCTTACAATAGCTAATAATAATACAGGTTACAAGATAACATAACTGTAGTAAATCCTTCAATAAGCATTGTGGTTGATATCAACAGTGTTTACCAACAAATGTTGTGTCAGAGAAACTTAATGTTTTTACAATAGATTTCATACTTTAGGAAAAACACAGACCTATTACACATGGTAAGAGAGACGTAGGTACATATTATTATAACAATACATTAAGATGTCCTCCCAACACTATATCAATGTAAATTATTCTTGGTGATTTACATTGGAAATAACATATTTTTTATACTGAGATCACACTGAAGGTTAATCCATGCAAGAGTCATCAACCATCATCTAAGACTCACTAACCTATATGGTTCAAGTATAAAAGCATTTCATTCCACATTATAACAGTGATTACTGGAAAAGGATAAACTATATTTGACTATTTCCTCACAGCAGTGTGAAAAGGGTCAAACTAACTGTGAAACACTGCAGCCAAAAACACACAGCAGTGTCCCACCAACAGTTGTGGATTCAGTGACCAAGTTATTATCTTTTTAAGGGATTATTAACCCCGAAAAGCAATCCGTCAAACGCCTAACATCCAGGCTCCTAGTTACTACCAAGTAGGGTCCGTCGATATGGAAATTTTCCAATATCGATATATTGGTGGGCTGATATCGATATATACCAATATATCGATATCGCCAGATTTTTTATACTGCGCAAGCGCGAGCATTCGGAGGCACGCGCACATTCCGATATGCACGCATATTCCGGCTCTAGGCCCAGGAGGTTTGCAATGCTAGCGACAAGGTAAGTTGAAAAAGTTCACTTTATACCGATACATACTGATATATCGATATATCGCCGGACACGATATACCGATATTTGCGATATACAGATTTTCTTTCATATTTAATTTTTCGATATACCGATAAAGTTGAATTTCCAATATCGACATATTGATATGAAAAATTATACCGATATAACCTATATATCGATATATCGCTGGACACTACTACCAGGTAAACAAGTCTGCATGTTATCAATATGCCACTCAACATAAGGAAACTTGACTAACATTTCACTCTGCCTGGGAATCGAACCAAGGCAATGTCCTCTCGCTTGCGAGGCAAGTGCTCTAACCATTAAACTACAGGACTCGCTAATGTGAGCAATTGCGGCGGAGATCATCTGCCAGAGATGCCAGAGATAGAGAACATATGAAATGGACAAAAGTAGGATAACTGGAATGATGTGCCTGGAGCCTAGCAGGGTATTATAGCTGGCTTATGGAAGTAAGGTTGGGCCTTCTGTTCACAACGTATACGTTTAAAAACAAGTACCCTCCAATGAACACGTCAACACTCCACGGAGAGCAGTATTGTTTTATTTACGACCGAGATTGGCAGCCAGGGTTCTTAGTCAGATCACTCAGGGTTTAACCTGCAAAACTCCCCCACTGGGACTCATTACCGTGTACAGCTCAGAGGTACACGGGAATTCTTGAGGGTGGGGACAGAAGATGTGTAAATTTACCATCAAATTGCGACAATTTTTTTCTTTTTGGTTGGGAAGTATATCGATAATTGGGCGATTAGTTTTATGAACAAGGAGCATTAATTCCCTCGCGTCTAGAGCACTCAACTCACAAGCTACACAGACCTGGGTTTGATTCCCAGCAGGGCGAAACCTTGTGAAGTTTCCTTGCTGCACCTGCCTGATAATAATCCCTCAAGAAAAAAATAACAACACTGTAATTTGGTCACTCAATCCACAACTGTTTGTGGGACACTCCTGTGTGCAATCGGCTATCGTTTGATCCACAAATATACAGTCAATTCACTTTACAGTATATTCTGTAAAGCACTTTAGGATGTCTAGAAGTCGTGAAAAGCACTATATTGAATGCAAGTTTTTTTTATTATTTACAAATGACACAGTCATAAAATCATAGAATTATACAGCACTGAAGGAGGCATTTCGGCCCATTGTGTCTGTGCTGGCACTTTGAAAAGAACTGTCCAAATCAATCTGACTCCCCTGCTCTCTCCCCACAGCCCTGCAAACCTGTCCTCCCCAAATAAGTATCTACCTCTCTCTTAAAAGTTGTTATCGATTGGCTTCTACCAGCCTTTCAGATCTGAACAATTCGCTGCATGAGAATATTTCTCTTCACCTCCCCTCTGTTTTTTTTAACAACTATTTTGAATCGGTGTCTTCGGGTTGCCGATCCACTCACCAGTGGAAATAATTCCTTATCGAATTAAAACTTCTATTAAGTCTCCTCTTAACTTTCACTGCTAGCCTCTCCTGATAAGTGAAGTCCCTCATTGCTGGTACTATTCTGGTAAATCTCCTTTGCACCCTCTCCAATACCTTGACATCCTTCCTAAAGTGTGGTGCTCAGAACTGAGGCCTACCAGTATTTTATAAAGGTTCATTATAACTTCCTGACTTTTGTATTCTATGCCCCTATTTATAAACCCTAGTATCCCGTATGCTCTTTTTGTTAAAAAAAACAGCTTTATCTATCTGTCCTACCACCTTAAAGATTTATTTATATGAACCACCAGATCTCTGCTCCTTCACACCTTTAAGATTCTCCCATCTAACTTACACTGCTTCTCCTCATTATTCCTTCCAAAATGCATCATTTTGCATTTCTCCACATGAATCGTCATTTTCCACATGCTGCCCATTTTACCAGTCTGTCCATGTCCTCTTGCAGTCTGCCACTATCCTTGTCACTGTTTATTACTTTTTGCCAGCTTTGTATCATCTGTAAACTTGGAAATTGTACTCCTGATACCTAAGTCCAGGTCATTTATGTAGATCAAAAACAGCAGTGGTCCCATTAACTATTCCTGAGGGACACCACTGCACACTTCGCTCCAATCAGTAACACAACCGTTCATCGCCATTCTCTGCTTACTGTCTCCCAGCTAGTTTTGTATCCATGCTGCACTGTCCCTGGGTTTCTATTTTACTTACTCGTTTCTTTTGTGGCACTTTATCAAACGCCTTTTGAAAATCCATATAAACTACATCAATTTCACTACCTTCATCCACCCTTTCTGTTGCTTCATCAAAAAACTCTCATGAGGTTTGTTGGACATGATTTGTCTTTAACAAATCAGTGTTGACTGTCCTTTATTAATCCATATTTTTCAAAGTGAATTTTTTTTGTCCCAGATTAACCCTCCAGTCCTCTGGCACCACTCCTGTTCCAAGGAGGATTGAAAGATTTAGCCAGAACTTCCGTTATTTCTAGCCTTATTTCACTCAGTAACCTAGGATGCCTCCTATTTGGACTAGGTGACTTATCTATCTGGAGCACCAACACCCAGAGGTTTTGGTACCTCCTCTCAGTTTATTCTTATGTTATCCAATTTCTCTATCCTCTCCTCTAATACAGTACTGTGTTATTGACTGCATCCTTTTATTTTTTGAAGACAGATGCAAAGTACTCATTCAGTACATCAGCCATGTCCTCTGCCTCCACAACATTTCTTCCTTTGGTCACAATTGGACCCACCCTACATTTGACCAACCTTTACAGCAGTTACAGGTGAAGCACTTGAGATATTTCTGAATTATAAGATGCTGTAATTAAGTTATTATTATACCCATCAACACATTGAACATATGTATTAAAATGAGATTTATGATTGGTACAGTGCCTTATAAAGTTGACCAAACATCCCAAAGTGTTTCACAATACTTTATTCTAAGTGCAGTGACTGTGTAGACAAACTTGGATGTGTTTGTCTGTCATTCTTTCTATTTGCTTGTCCATCTATCTCTCTGTCTCTCTGTGTTCATGAATGAAACACACAGTTGACCACATAAACAAGGTTAATTACCCTTCTCCATGTGTAGATGTAGGCTATGTCCATTAATGTGTAGTAATCTTTCAGTGGCTCGTCTTCATACATAACATCAATCTAGAAAGTAAACGGAGAGGAAAGGTTTCAGCCCGGGTCACAGACCAAACATAAGAGAGAGAGGTGTCTGTGATTGTGTTTCGATTGACAAACGTACCCGGAAGTTACTGGGGATGTCCATTTTATTCCGCAGAAACTTCCCCAAATGCATCACCGTCATGGCTGCAGGACACCTGAGGTAGCGAACACTGTTAGCCTGGCCAAGGGGAGGAGAAAGCAGAAGATTAGCCAGTTCTATTGGTGGCATTATCCAAAAAATCTCATTTCAGTGCGTGCCCGACAGTGGCGCCTATCAAACATTATTCATGACACTATCAGACCACACATAGGAATAGAAAATACCACAGATTATTCAATGACAACTCGTGTTTCTTTCGAAACATATATACACTCTCACATACACACATACATACTTGCACACACAAGCATATGAACAGAATTTCTGACTGACTGTTGTTTGCTCACACTTCATTTTAACACTCATCATTCCTTGAGTTTTTAATTAAATCAGTTAATAGAAAATCAAAGCTAATCTTGAAGCTAAATGCCACAACTCCATAGAATGTCTCTCCTCCCTTCACTGGTCAGACGTTAATTTCTGGGTCACTCAATGGAAGCAGTTTTTTCTAAAAACCGACATGGTTTTCCCATAACTTTCTAATCTAGCGCCCTCTAGTTCCTCAGCTCAAATACCATTCTATTAACCAGCAGCTTAACAGTTAATTTTCTAACCTTTTTTGAGCCCTTTCGCTCCATATGTTTAACAGCATCACTGCTATTTCTACAACACCAGAGTGGATTCAAATCTCATCACATATCATTGGAACTCTGGCTGGAGAGCCAACAAATGCCCTCAGTTAAAGCAAATTGTCCGTTGATCTCAGAAATATTGAAGAGGAAATTGCCTGCTTGACACTGAGGCATGCACTTGTGCTATGCAAACGCCAACAGTTTAGAAGCTCAATAACTAGGTCAGTGGTAAGCACAGAAACCCAATTAGTTACCTTTCCTGCGTCTTCAGTCTGTGGGGCATCTTTCTTTTCTGATCTAGAACAGAACAGAGTAGAGCAGTTTGGCTTGGATGCTCTTAAGAATGGTGATGGGTTTCTGCATGTTTCAGACACCAGACCAACCGGTATACACTTAGAAAATAAAAACATCAGAATTTGCTAGTCAAAACAAGACCAGTTTGCTATCCACTATCCTTGACAAGCAGTCGCTTGACATATCGTGTCCAAACTACATCAAAGAATCATAGAATTTTACAGCACAAAAGGAGGCCATTCGGCCCATTGTGCCTATGCCGGCTCTTTGATAAGAGCTATTCAAAGTCAATCCCACTCCCCGGCTCTCTCCCCATAACCCCGCAAACCTGTTCTCCCCAAATAACATATATTGTATCCTGAGATCTTATTTTCCAACAGAAATCTGTCTAATTTGTTCATGAAAGAATCAACACATTTTGCTTCCACTAACTCCCGAGAGAGTTGCATACATTTGCTGCTCACTCACTGAAGTAGTATTTGTTCTGAATTTACCACCCATTTGATCGCAGATCATGTCATCTGGTTCTACTTTTCAGTGCGAGATAAAACACTTCATATCTGAAGCAGCGAAAATATTGAAGAATTAAAAAAGATAGATTTGAAGTGTATAATAAGTTATTTTGGCCGAACTTACTTGTTACCCTCGTAAAACTCTAAAGACAAGCTGATGATTTCATCGTCTGTAATAATTCTTTTCTCCTCCTCTGTGACTTCCCCACGGTCTTCATTTGAACCATTTGTAACTGCATTCCATAGAGTAGACAGGAACAGAATGAAATGAGAGAGGCAGTCAGGAAACAAAAACTTCCACTTTGATTCATTTTCACCCACAAAATTCACTTTGCAGTATATTCTGTGAAGTGCTTTGAGACATTTTGAAGATATAGGCTATATCAAAATATTATTAGTGAGTATTATTATTACCTATTCTAACTAGCCTACATACAGGCTTTTAAAAAATACTGAGCACAGTGTTTATACCAGCTTCTGGGACTGACATTTACACCATCTCCGAAAACTAAAAATTTTGTTTCTCTTCTTTAGCAAGTGATATCGGATAAGACATTATCGGATGAGAACCATTTGCCTTGTTCAGGTGGATATTAAAGATCCTATAGGACTATTCTGAAAGGAGAAGGGAGTTTCTCTCTCTCTGTCCTGGCCCAACTGGGTTGTTAATTACTGTAGTTACTAGGTAAACAGAGGTGTTTGAGGTGGGGAAACTTGCCTAACATTTTGCCCCACCTGGGAATTGAACCCAGGTACTCTAGCTTTTGAGAGGAATTCTCTAACCGATACACCACAAGACCTAAATCCCAGATTTTGAAATTATAATCAGTTACCGTCTGCTGAAGGATGTGCTGCATAAAAATCTCGTCTTCTTTTCATTTCATCTGCAATGGGTGAAAGGGGAAACAGGTTAGAATAAGATCAGCTCTGCTGTAACAATGCTGTAACAATCAGTAAAAGGTTCGGTGTACCTACCTTTGAAAAGGCCTGGAACTAGTTTGTACACTATGTCTTGCAAAGTTTTATCAGCCCTGAAACAAGACCAGAAACAATTTGAAATCTGCCATTCACATTGTACAATTTGAAAGACCTGCAGTGTATTGGAACTTGGGTATTGTCCAACTTCTTATAAGTCAAAGCCGTTCTTTAATTGTCCCTTAAAATGTTTCTTAGAACAGCTTTGGAACTCTCCCCCTCAATGCATTCACCTTGCCCCTCCTTCCCCTATTTTAGATCACGACTCTTTAACTGTGCTTGCGGTCACCTCCTCCCTCCTTCCCCTATGGTAGCCGCTGGTACTGTTGAGCGCTCCGAAATGCCACCCCACATATGAAGGGAGCTATATAAATGCAAGTTGTTGTTGTAGATTGATATACAGGATCTTTGCAGTATTTGTGAACATTCACATTATGGCAACATTTTCAATAGTCCAAATGGAAATACTCACCGCACACTGAGAAGAGGTCTTGTTTTGTGGACTTGTACATCGCAGATGGGACAGTACTTGTTGGTTTCCAAGTAACGGACGATGCAAGTTTTACAAACTACAGGATATTAAACAAGAAAGCAGAGACAGTTAACACTATCAGACAGAATCGAGCAGCAAAATGCATAAGCTTAGAGGGTTTGTATTGGTTTTGTCACTGGTTGTACTATAATTTGGACTATTAAATATACGTTAGCAAAGATAATAATAATCCTTGCATTTGATAATGCTTTTCATGTCTTCTAGACGTCGCAAAGCACTTCACAGAATATACTGTAGAGTGAACTGACTGTATACTTTGTTGGACAAAATGCAGCAGCCAATTGCACAAACAGTGTGCAATTGCACAAACAGTCATGGATTGAAATGACCAATTTATTATTGTTTTTTTCAAGGAATTATTATCAGGTGCGTGGCGTAAGGAAACTTTCCCAAGACTTTGTCCTGTCTGGAATTGAGCCCAGGTCTCTCACTTGCAAGGCGAGTGCTCTAACTGAGCAAATAATTGTAGAGTCGTGGGTTGAGTGAGTACATTTTTTTAAAAAGTGATCTGCCAATTGACGAACAACTGAGTTCACATTTACTGCTAGGTAAACAGAGGCCTGTGGGATAAGGAAACTTTCCTAAACTTGGGATTAGGAAACCTTACCTAAATTTTCGCCCGGCCTGGGAATTGAACCTGGGTCCTCGGAATGTGAGGCAATTTCACTAACTAATGCATTATAGGATTCCACTTAAAAAAAGTTGTAAAATGATAACCTTGCTCTGATCCACAATGCAGAGTTTCCAAGAAAGAAAGCAAAAACGTTCAATAACTCTTAAGAGTAACTGGCCAGCCTTCCATGCAGTTATATAGACACACACACACACACACAGAGTTGTCTGATACCAATATAGGGTGACATGTTTTCCAGGCTGACTGCAATTACAACAGATGCAGTTTGTTTAAATGAATCCAACTTTAAATGTAACAAAGAGAAGCCGGGATACCCCAAGACACCACTCAGTCCCTGGAAAATTATATGATCGGACGGCCATCTTCTCCTCACTATGTGCATTGGGAACCCTACAACAAAAAAACATAACTCCAGAACAGCAACAGCAAAACCCAGGGTGAAGCTTAATGTTAAATAATAATAATTATTTGTATTTGTTCGTGAACGCGGCAGTCAATTTGTGTAAGATTCTGTACTTAATGTGTTAATTAATATCTCAAATTATTTTGGCGATTTGAGACACATGTAACCAATTGAATTGCACCTGACAGGACTTAGTTGTGTCGAGCTTGGTAGAGGAGACAAGGGATTGAATTAATAAACATCACAATGTTTTCAGTACATGTCAGCGATCTTCTCATGGAGATATAGTCTGCAGCTGGAGAAGAAGCTGTGTTAGATATGGTCTGCAGCTGGAGAGGGAGCTGTGTTACTTTTGTTTTTGCACGAACCATCTTGCAAAAGACAATGGGTGAAGGGTCACCCAACGAACTGAATAAAGATCGATTCAAGGAAGATGATGAAAAATATTTGGAACTTGGGATCTCAAATCCATGTTTTTCAGCCTCCGAAGAAGAGAAGGCCAACAATATGAAAGAAGCAACTCTAAAAGTACAATAATACCTGCATATTTGGACATGGAGATCGAACTGGAAATCATACAAAAACAACTGGACACCGTTTGACAAAATATATTTGGACTATGATGGACTTATATTTGGACTAATCTGGATATTGAAAATTGTACTTTGCTACTCTATCTCTCTCACAGCAGACGCCTTTTTTGGTCAACTTAGATCAACTCATTGTGAGCCATGTGTAAATATGTAAGCATTTTTTAATGAATACTTTTAATTTCTTATAACTATTACTAACCTAAATTAATAAACCCGAATATTAATTGTACAATTACATTTGTATACTCCTTACTTCACCACAGGGTCACAAATTTAAATCGACCCTTACAATTGGCGCCCGAACAGGGACCCTGTTGTGTTGAAGTGGGATTAAAACAAAAGTAATTGGTTAGAATTGGTTAGAAATTAAGTATTGATGTGAATCTGAAAATATACGTTTGGCGTGTTGAAAATGAATAACATTGGTGTTTACCAGGTTGGAGTTAATTATACTGAAGTATGGCACCCCTACCAGCCAGCAAATATTATACATTGTATAACTGGATATACAATGAGATGTGGTCTGATCCCATTTGGTGCCTAATTATTCTAGTGGGTTTCTTAAGATCCATCGTTTTACTCCTTCTTAATTCTATGTATAGATTAGGAAGGAGAAAGCGGTTAGAGGCAGAATTAGAGAGAGAATTCAAGATTGAAATTCAGAATGCCTTGGCCAGAGAGGTAGAAGACAAAACACTTCATGATACTTTGGCTAGAGAGGCTGAATTCAGAGAAGCAGAATTGAAATTAGAAATTCAGAATGCCTTGGCCAGAGAGGTAGAAGCCAAAGGACTTCAGGATACTTTGGCCAGAGAGGCAGAATTCAAAGAGAGAGAATTTAAATTTGAACTTCAGAATGCCTTAGCCGGAGAGGCAGAAGTAAAACATGAATTGAAATTACAACTGCAGAATGCCTTGGATAGAGAGGCAGAAGTAAGAGTCAGGGGATATAACCTTCAGGATGCCCTAGCTGAAAAAAAGACAGAGCTGTTACAATTGCTCCAAATCAGTATTAAAAGTAAATCCAAAAAAGCCCAGGTCTCTAAAGAAACTGTATCATTTTTAGGAATGAAAATTGGTAAAGATGGTGGTACACCAGATGAACATAAAATATAGATTATTAAACGTTTACCCCTGCCAACTTCTGTTACAACATTGAAATCTTTTTGAGGATTGGCAGGGATTTTATTGAAGACTTTGCTATACTGTGTGCTCCACTTTATGCTTTGTTGCGAAAACATTGTAAATGGAATTGGACACCAGCCTGTACAGAAGCAGTACAAAATTTGAAACAAGCTTTAGCGTTGGTGCCTACTTTACAAGCTCCAGACAGAGAAACGCTTTTTTATTTAGAAGTGGCAGCCACAGATTTTGCTATTTCAGCAGTTTTGTTATAGCACAAACATAATAAACTCTGCCCAATAGCATATGCATCCAGAGTATTGACTCCTGTAGAGTTAAATTTTTCAAAATGTGAAAAACATTTATTCGCCACTTTTTGGGCTGTTCAGCATTTTGACTACATTGTCGGTTTATCAGCTTTGGTTTTGTTAACCAATCATACTCCGACAGAATTATTATTAGATGGTCGATTAAAAGATTGATCAGTATCAAATATCTGTCTGGCTACATGGACGTTGTTGTTACAAGGACGAGATATTACAATCAAACATTCTACTTCTCCACTATTTTTACTGCAAATAATTTACTGTATGAAGGAGACACTCATTATTGTGATACAAGTGGCCCAACGAATCTAAAGGGTCCATTCAAGGCAATAGAAATTCCACAATCCACTATTATCTATGTGGATGGTTCTAATTCAGCAGTGGGTGGGATAAGGCAAACAGGATTTGGAATTTATGGTCCCACAAATGGAGTTAAGAATGGGAGCACAAGGCGCAGAATTAGCTGCAATTGCGTATGTTTTAGATAACATTGACAGGTATCCATAACCAGTTCTATCTATTTAGATTCCATGTATGTCTGTAATTCACTTACAGAGTATCTGCCAATATGGAAGGCGAGTGGAAAATTACTGCAAGCCATTATTAAAATGACTTTACCATTTGAATCACAAATTGCAATTCAAAAAGTTAAGGCATACAAAAAACATGCCCTCATGCAAAAGGTAATAACATAGCAGATGAACTGGCAAAAAAAGGGGCAACCAGTGACTTAAAATGGGATCCAACCATATTGTATCAACCTTTGGAACAAGTGCCAACGTTAATCCCAGAAGAAAAACCTGTAGATTTAAAAAGTGCTCAAGACACTGATGGGGAAATAGTGCAAACTGTTAAAGCACTAAATTTAAAAGAAGCCGTGAATAATGAATATTCAAGATATGTATTAGTTTTAAATGTAAAAACATAAGAAAATTGAACTGAAAACAATTCAGACCTGATATGATGTTCCAACAAAACCACTTGTTGAAGTGGTAAAAATGAACTGAAAACAATTCAGATCTGATGTGGTGTTGACCACTTGTGGAAGGGGTAATTTTTTTTACTGTTTATGTTAATTATGATATTATTGATTATGATGCGTTATAATTAGAAATTGGAAAACTTGACACAGCTTTATGCTGAAAAGCTTATATTATGTACAGTGACTGTCATGGATTTGTTCCCCTTTCTCTTTCCTCCTTGTACCCCTGATTTTAACAATCTCAGATTTTACGCAGATTTTCCAGCGGTTCCAATTGATACATCGGTTCTAGCGCTTGGACATTGACGATAAGCCATAAATATTCCTAAGGGTTTGGTTTGTGTCAGCTCATAAGTTGAAAAAAAAGTTATTTCAAATTTGCTTCTTTCACTCCAAAAATGTGAAATTAATGCCTTTGCGAAATAAAGTGCTCGAAGTGCAGAGAGACATGGTTGTTTATGAACACCAGTGTTTCTCACTCTCCCCTAATCAGAGATATCATGTTCAAGGTCACTGGCTGCTTGGAATGAGCAGAGATGTGACTGTAGCTATACTTTGTTGTTTAGCAAGTTATGAACCTAAGCTACTTGACAAAATTGATTTCAAAGTTTTTTTTAAAGAATTTACTCTGTTTGACACAATTGTTTTATGTGTTTAACCATGTTATACTACAACAGATGATTGACAGTCCAAGAAGACCAGACGATCGAAAACCAAACGTAATTGATAAAAATAATTTTTTAAATGGTCAAACTAGAGACTTACATTTGAAAATTCAAACAATAATCAGGCATAATTTTTAAATTAACCTGGCTGAGAATCAGTTTTTTTAAATGAGTAAAAACACACAAAAAAATTGAACTGAAAGCAATTCAGATCTGATGTGGTGTTCCAATAACATCACTTGTTGATGTCTTTAAAAATATATATTTTGGTTATTGAATATATTTTAAACAAACATTCTGTTTACAAAAGAAAATGTGATGACAAAATGTCAGATGAAAACAACAAATTTTCAGAAATTGCTATCCGAATTTATGGTCTCCATGGGGTATGTTGCGACCTTTGAATGAATATTTGGGGAAGGCCAAAAGTCACAGCATGAGTTTGAGGCCACTCTGCATATTATTGATCGACTTGTGTCTCCCTAACTATTCCTTGAAAAGAGCAATCCGAACAGTCACAATACTCCTAATTGAAAGTTTTTCCCCCACTGGAAGCTGTGACTGTACGGTCCATAAGAATACTTGAGCTCAAGGTGTTACCCTCTTTAAAGTATAAAAAAAATGTATATGGTTACTTGAATTAGTCGTAATTACGATGAGCAAGCAACACATTTTTTATTATGTTATTTATACATTTAAAAAGGACCATGACTTTACTCTGGACGCAGAGTGTGGCCAGATCCCATCCATGTTCCATATATTTTCGATTATGTTAAGGTACTGGACCGTGATAGGTCTGATTTTGCTCTGGACGCGGAGTATAAGCCAGATCCTACCCATGTTCCATATGTACTGAGTAGTAGCAAAATAGTTTTGAAGATATAAGTATCATTTATTTTGTGTATTCCAGCATTTAATTAAAATGTTTGTTAGTTTTACTTATGATTATTATATCGAATTTGTTAGTTTTTACTTATGATAAATAATGATACACAGTACCCTTAACTTTTTGTAAAACTGTTAATTATGTGTCTGATATCAGTAAAATTGTAAAAATGTTCTTATGAACAAAGAAGAATGATAAAATGTTCAAAATGGGTTGGAGTTAAAATATGGTGAATGAGATAGAAGAGAAAAGTATAAGCAATATCCCACAAGCTACCATGTAGAATGCAGAAGCATCGTTGCTAGCTCAATTCGAGTTCAATTCCCAGACAGAGCAAAAGCTCCAGAAAGTTTCCCTACTCCACACGCCTCTATTTACCCGCAGTAAGTAGGTTGTTGGTTGATTAACGCATCACTTTCCGGGAGTATTATTGCCCTCCAAAAATATATTATATATTATAATTTATAATTTATTCACTCAATCCACAACTGTGAATCAATTGTGTACAGCAAATCCACTTTACGCAGTTAATCCTCTTCACAGTACATTCGGTGAAGCACTTTTGGACGTCTCAAAGATGCAATAAGGCACTAAATAAAATGCAAGGATCATTATTATTATTATGTTTGATGCAGCGCCTTTCATGTCGAGAGAACGTCTGTCTCAAAGACCTTCACAGGGTTTTCTGTAAAGGATAGTGACTGTATGTTTGCAGATTAAATAAAGGGCAGTATGGTACTAGTTTATTATGCACTGTAGACAGTGTGCTGCCTGCATGAAACAGATGCATGACCTTTCACAGCCAATACATTCTGTATTTACATATTCAGCAGTATTTGCTCTCTTTTTTAGAGAGTGATTAATAATGTATTAAATGTGCTCAAATGTGATTAAGTTGTACAAAATTGCATTCAAATAATGTCAATTTTTAGAAGTTTTTAAATCTTTCAAGAAACTTCTCAACTGGTTACGGTATTTTTCCTGCTTCTTCACTTACAAAATATTCTAGCCTAGTGCTACAATAGCTTTTATTCACCTACAAAAAATGGTGACTGCACGTCATGGGAAATCTTTTGAAATTCTACTCCTGATGTGAAAAGTACTGCACCGAATTCGAGCATTGTTAGTATTAACAACAACAACTTCAATTTATATAGCGCCCTCCATGCCAGATGGTGTCTCAGAGCACTTCAAATTAATAATAATAACCCTTGTGGTGATAATTATATAGCGCATTATCCCATTGTGAGACATCACAAAGCACTTCAGAGAATTTGTATTTTATTTTTGGGGATCAGCCGAGTGTCTGACACATGTGGAAACCCATCACCATATCCAAACCAGGTTGAGATTTCCATGCATCGCACCTAGAGACCTGGGAATCTACATACATAGGTCTTTGAAGATGACAGGACAGGTTGATCAAGCTAGTTAAATAAATCATATGGGATCCTTGGCTTTATAAATGGAGGCATAGAGCATAAAAGCAAGGAAGCTCTGCTAAATGTTTATAAGTCACTGATTAGATGCCAGCTGGAGTATTTTGTCCAATTCTGGATTCAGAAAGGATAATTTAGAAAGGGTATCAAGGGGGGAATACAGAGGACATTTGCCCAGGGATGAGGGACTTTAGTTATCTGGAACAACAACAACAAGTTGCATTTATATAGCCCCTCCACACCTCTCAAAGCGCTTCACAATGGCAGAGCCCAAGCCCAAGCTAAGGGGACAGGGAAGGTGACTGTAAGCGCAGTCGAAGAGAAAGGTCTTCAGGAGTGTCTGGAAGATGGGAGTGGTGTGAGGCACAGGGGTTGTGGGAGGGGGTCCAAATTTTCAAGAAGTAGTGCCTGAAAGCATGGCTGCTGGTAGTGGAGCGGGGATTTGGGGGACAAGGAGAAGGCTCCAATAGAATGGAGGCAGCAGGAGCTGCTGTGAGGGGAGAGGTTAGAGAGATGGAGGGTGCAGAGGAGTGGAAGGATTTAAACACAAGAGTGAGGATCTTGAAGTCAATCCACTCTGTGACAGGGAGCCAAGGCAGTTTGGCAAGGACTGGGTAATCGGAGTGTGAAGTTTATTGCAGGTCGGGTAGGTTGAGGAGGTCGGAACGATAGGATAGAAGACGTTGATGGGAGCCAAAGAGTATAACTTCCGTCTTGTTGATATTTCATTGCAGGAAATTTGTACACATCCAGCTCTTGATGTCTAACAGACAAGCTGACAGGGGACTGTGGATCACAACTAGAGGTAGAAAAGTAGAGTTCGGTATCATGTGGAAGTTAACCTCATGTCTATCGACGACATCACTGATGGGAAGCATGTAAATGAGGAACAGGGGGCCAAGGATGGACCCTTGGGGTACACCGCAGGTGACAGGGGGGAAGCGAGAAGAAGATCCATTTGCAGAGATGTTGGGCAGGTGGTTTGTGAGGTAGGACTCAAACCAAGCCAGTGCAATCCCACTGAGCTGGATGATGGAAGGACGGGCTGTGGAGGAGGACAGCATGGTCAACTGTGTCGAATGCTATGGAGAGGTCTAGGAGGATGAGGAGGCAGAGGGAGCTCTTGTCACAGATAGAGCGGATATCATTTGTGACTTTCAGTCTCTGTACTGTGGGCAGGATGTAAGCCGGACTGGAGGAGTTTCAGTAGAGAGTGGAGGAAGAGGTGTGTGCAAAGTTGGTTGGCAACAACACGATCCAGAGCTTTTGCAAGGAAGAGCAGGTTTGAGATAGTAGCTAAGGTTGGAGGGATTGAGGGTATGTTTTTTTTAAGGAGTGGGGTGATGAGGACAGTTTTGAAGGTGAGTGGGATTCATCCTGATGAGAGGGACTGGTTAATGGTGTCTGCCAGCAGTGGGCAAAGAAGGGTGAGCAAGGGAGATGAAGGTGGTGGAGAGGTGATCATTGAGCAGCTTGATGGCTGCTTCAGGATCACTGTGGGTGGAAGGCCAGAGGGATAAGAGGTCTGATGATGAGAGAGCGTTTGTGATGGTCTTGGAGGGGAAGCCTTTTCCAGGGGCAGAAAAGTGTGGTTGAGGGCTTGATGGAAGAGAGAGGGATGTAAGAGGCGAAGAATGTGGTTCAAGATGGCCTTGTCCATGATGCACAGGTCAGAAATATTAAGGCCATGCGTGATGACAAGGGTATGGCCATGGATGTGGGTCAGCGAGTTGATGTGGAGGTTGAGGTTTAGCGAAGAGAGGAGGGCAGTAAAGTCTAAAGATGTGGTGCAAGAGGAGTTTAGCTGAAGGTTGAAGTTGCCCAGTTGCCCATTTTGAGCAGGCAGAACAGTGAGGAAGCAGAGTGGAGATATCAGAGAGGAAGGAGCCAGAGAAGTTTGGGTGGGGATGGAGGGGGTGGTGGTCAATCAGGAGAATTTTGAGTGAGAGAGATTAGGGATGGGTAGTAAGGCAATGAATATCAATATGCTTATCCAGGATGAGGTCATGGATAGTAAGGGCTTTATTGGAGAGGGAGCAGACACATTGTAGGGAAATGTGGATGGGTTTGTGGTGGGGGGTGGAGGAGAGAGTGATTAAAGAGAGGATTTGGGGTCATGGGGGAGAGATGATTGTGGAGTGTGAGGAGGAGGGGGAGATTTAGGGAGGGTATGTATGAGGGAGGGGTAAGTGGTGTTTGCCTTTTGGAGGCGATTGGTGTGGAGAGAGTAAATGGTTGGTCAGTTGGGGTGGTTGCTCTGGGACAGCCAGCATTGGGAGCCATGGATTCCCAGTCTGTAGCAGAGGGAAATGATGGTGTGCAGGAAAGAGAAGGCAGGAAGGATGGTGAGAGAGAAGGGCAGAGCAGAGGATAGAAGAGATTAGGAAGAGGGGCATTTCCAAGGGGGAGCGAGTCAGGGTGGCAACCAAACAGCATGCTCAGAGACCAGGAGAGACAAGATAAGATGGGATTGTTCTCCATAGAACAGAGAAGGTTAAGGGGAGATTTAATTGAGGTGTTCAAATTATGAGTAGATGAGGAGAAAGCATCGGTAAACAGGCAACATAGATTCAAGATAATTGATAAAAGAACCAGAGGGGAGATGAGGAGAATTTGTTTTACACAGAAAGCTGTTATGCCTGAAAGGGTGGAAACAGATTTAATAATAACTTTCAGAATCGGATTATATATATACTTGAAAAGAAAACATTTGCAAGGATATAGGGAAAGAGTGGGTGGGTGGGACTGATTGGGTAGCTCTTCCAAAGAGTTGGCACAGGCACGAAGGACCAAATGGCCTACTTCTGTACTGTAATATCCTTTGATTCTATGGAAATCCAACGGATAGATTGTTGAAATGGAATGCATACTCTCTCCGTGGAGGGAGACAAGACCACAATCCTTACAGAATATATTGAAAAGTGGAGGGAGTGTGTAATTTCTGGGACCACCAATTGGGCCCAGCATTAGCAATTTATTATATCCTCTGCATCAAACAAAATGTCATTATACCGTACTGGTTTATCTACCCGCTGAACTGGTAAATTAAGTTTGATAAGAAGGCATTAAAAGAGTTTAATTCTAGTATGAATTCTTTAGGAAAAACCGTTACATTTGGTTTATTCCCTTTACATCGGGACATGTCTCAAAGTGCTTCAAAGAATGTACTGCATAATGGAGTGACTGGGCGTTTTGTGGACAAATGCAGCAGCCAATCTGCACACAGCAAATGCCCGATAAAGTGAATGACCAATTTTATTTGGGGATTGGTGGCCAAGGAAATGCTTTCTCCCCATCTACTCATAATTTGAACACCTCAATTAAATCTCCCCTTAACCTTCTCTGTTCTGTGGAGAACAATCCCATCTTATCTTGTCTCTCCTGGTGTCTGCGCATGCTGTTTGGCTGCCACCCTGACCTACTCCCCCTTGGAAATGCCCCTCCTCCTAATCTCTTCTATTCACTGCTCTGCTCTTCTCTCTCACCATCCTTCCTGCCTTCTCTTTCCTGCACACCATCATTTCCCTCTGCTACAGACTGGGAATCCATGGCTCTCAACACCTCTTTTTGAATAGTGCCATGGGACCTTGTTTAATGTTCATTCTGAAGGATGGCAGGTCAAAATATGAAGTGCTCACCTGGCACTGCATTCAAGCTTCAGCCTCGAATCCATAAGTTCCAAGTCCCAATCTAGGGTTTGAACATAAGTCTGAGTCGGAGGAGAGAATTCTACCAGCTGAGCCAGACTGACTTACACACAACTCTGATCTCATCCAAACTCAGTGAGAACTGATTCCCTCGTTTCTTGATACATTTAGAATGAAGCACCACATTATAAATAATATTTATTCTAAAAATAGTTGTGGTGGAAACTACAGTGAGATGTTATGTGCAGCTTAATCTATCCCTGAGCTGTGTTTGAAGAATTAATTTAATCACAGACATCGGGGAGTATATAAAAAGAACACTTTAGAATGAGGACTTTGCGCTGAATGCCTGGCCACAAGTGGCTACTACAGTTACGGTCCAACTACATTTAAAATAGAATTGGATATTTGCAGAGTAGTGATATAAAATTATACACAAGAAAAGTGGGTAATTGGAACTGAAATATAGAAGTTACATTAGTTATCAAGAGGGAACTAGATATATAGGAAGAAATAATTTGTCGGTATGGGTAGTGGTGGGGTGGTAAATGGGATGACATGGATTGCTCCTTCAAAGAGATATAATTAGCAGTTCTGACAAATGAAACTCACTTTCTTCTCTGCATAGATGCTACCTGACCTGCTGCGTTTCCCTGTGACTGCTGTTTTTGTTTCAAATACAATGGGCTGAATGGCCTTCGATTGTACTGTAAATTTCTACGGTTCTACATTTAGACATTGTGGAAGAGTTAGCACCAGAACTGGCTCAGTGTGTCAAGAGGTTATTTCAGTGAGACAATTTCCCAGATTTCATGTCTACATAACACCAACAAGTTTAATGTAGAGGATAAATTCTGGGAGGAAGAATGAGGAGAGGCAATAAAGGCTAGATAGTTCAATATTAAGGAGGGAGTGAATGAACAGAGATACTGGCCGGACAGGTAGATAAGGCTGATAAAGAAGCTTACGGGATACCAGGCTTTATAAATAGGGGCATAGAGTACAAAAGGCAGGAAGTTATGATAAAAAAAACTCTGGTTAGGCCTCAGCTAAAGTACTGTGTTCAGTTCTGGGCACCAGACTTTAGGAATGATGTTAAGGCATTGGAAAGGGTGCAGAGTAGACTTACCAGGATGGTAGCAGGAATGAGGGACTTTGGTTATGAGGAAAGGCTGGAGAGTCTTGTATTATTCTCATTGGAGAAGAGAAGGTTACGAGGAGACCTAATGGAGGTTTTTAAGATCATGAGGGGATTCGATAGGGTAAACAGGAAAAAACTGTTTCCACTGGTGAGTGTGTCAGTGACCCGAGGTCACAGATTTAAAATAGTTTCTAAATGAAGCAGAAGGGACGTGAGGAGAAATGTTTTCAAGCAGTGAGTTATTCGAATCTGGAATGCATTACCTGAAAGGGTAGTGGAGGCCAATAACTTTTAAAAGAGAGGTTATTTTGGGAGGATAAGTTTGCAGGGTTATGGGGCGAGAGCCAGGGAGTTGGATTGATTTTGAATAGCTCTTTTCAAAGGGCCGGCACAGACACGATGGGCCGAATGGCCTCCTTTTGTGCTGTAAAATTCCATGAAGTATTCCAATCTTCTGGTTCAGACGACTTTACAGAAAGAATAAAGGATACCCTGGAGTTCTTGGTTCAATAAAGAGATTAAATTAATAACAGAACTACAAGAAAGTATAGAATCCTAGTCCAATTTGGAGTTCCTCACATGTATCTCTGGATTAATTGCAGATGTGTAATGTCTCTGTTATAGAAATGGTGACCGAAAAGTCACGATTTATTTGAATAATAATTAATTAATTTATTTGAGACTCATTAGACACTATGATGGCACCACAACTCTTTTTGGTCACCCTGTGTATAACATTCGTGGAGTCCTGTAGCTCAGTGGTTAGAACATTTGCCTTACAAGCAAGAGATCTGGGTTCAATTCCAGGCAGGAATTAAAACCTTGGGCAAGTTTCCTTATTCCACATACCTGATAATCCCTCAAAAAAAAGAATAATAAATTGGTCATTTCAATTTGCAATTGGCTGCCGCGTTTCGCCCACAAATATACAGTCAATTCACTTTACAGTGAAGTGCTTTGAGACAACAACAAAATTATATTTGTATAGCACCTTTCACATTGGGAGGGCGTCCCAAGGTGCTGGACAGTCAATGTTGTAGACCTGAGCTGGGGTCAGGATCAGGGGAGTGAAGGGAAAGGAGGCGTCTGGAAGACATGAAAAGCTCTAAACTCAAATGCAAGGATTATTATTATTATTTAACATTCAGGGAGTAATTACACATCTACAATTCAATCCGGATACATGTGGTTTTGAATAAATGCCTACTATTTATTACACAGCAGTAATATAACTGCACCATTCACATTGATCATACTGAAACAATCTCCCTCAATCCCTCTGTCTCACACCCTCCCTCCCCATTTTCAGGTCATGCCTGAAGACCTTCCTGTTTGTCCCGTGCTTACGCTAGCTTGGAGTCAGCCAATGCCACTGTCAATACACTGAGAATGTGTATCTCTTTCTCTGGTCTGTGTGCAGTGCTGGCCCCGGGAGGCAAAAGGTGGTGAGTGACTGTAGCCTTGCTGGTGCAGCCAAACTCCAGCAAGAAGAGGCTGGGAGCAGAAGCATATGTCAGTGGCGAGAAAATTAGAAAATAATTGGACGCACTTTAAAAAAAAATTAGAACCCATATCCACTGTTCTCATCATATAAAGAGCTAATTTGACAGAGTGATTTATTAACCTGTAAATCCTTTATTTTTTGTGCTGATGGCAGTGGGTATCAGTACAGATACTGAGGTCTAACACACACTGACACTGGTGAACCTTACATTACACAATTACAATGTGGTTTCCAAGTGCGTCAGTGTTAAAGAACAGTTCTCATCCTCCCTGGTTAAGATGCAGGATGCAGCTCATACTAAAAGATTAACAACTGTGACATATTACTGCAGGTTATCAATAAATCATCAGCAACTGATTCCTAGAAATTTTCTGTATGAAAATTATTTATAAATTGTGTATTCTTGGGGCATGAATATTTATTTTTCACAAGTTTCAAGTCAAGCAAATAAGAAATCCTTATGAAATAAAAAATAATAATAATTTGGTCACTCAATCCACGACTACTTGTTGTACACTGCTGTGCACGTTTGGTTGCAACGTTTCGCTGCAAAATATACAGTCAATTCACTTTACAGTATATTCTGTGAAACACTTCGGGACATCTCCTGATTGGCTCCCGTCAGCACCTCCACACCTCAGGTGCTGATAACATCAGCATCCATGAATGCACAATCCACCTTACTAAGCCAGTCTAGAACCTTGGCATCTTGTTTGACCCTCAACTATTGTTTTAATCCATATCTGTGCCATGACCTGCTCTGCCTTCCTCCACCTCTGCAATGTCACGTGGCTCCGTCTCACTCTGCAGGCCGCTGAAACCCTCATACACGCATTCATAACATTCAGGCTTGACTAATGCAAACTCCCCATTTGTCGGTCTCTACAATTCCTCCCTCCATAGGCTGCAAATCATCCACAACTCTGCGGCCCATGTTCTCTCTTGCACAAGGCTCCGTGACCCTATCAACCCCATCCTTGCCTGACTCCACTGGCCTCACATCACACATAGGATACAGTTCAAGATCCTGGTCCTCATCTTCAAAGCCACTCTCCTCTACCTCTGTGACTTCCAAACACCCTACCAACCTGGCTGCAGTACCTCCGCCCCGCCCCGCCCCACCCCCTTCCTTGCTTCCTCCAACACGCATCTCAAGACCCTCCTCTTCGACCATGCCTTTGATCACCCTGAAATGCATTGTGTCCAAATTGTAATATTTACATGAAAGCATAGAGGTGCTGTGAAACTACAATGCTTTTTTTTTGAATGAAGAAACTAAACAACATTGAAACAATGACCTTCTATTTGTATGTAACTAATACTACAGGAAGAGGAACAGACAGGTAGAGAGAAAAAGCAGTAAGGCCTTAACAGTAGTAAGGCAGTGAAGGGGTTACAGAGATCCGAATAACAAGGGAACAAAGCTTCAGCTGTTTAGAAAAGTCAAATGAATAGTCGGATTGTATTACAGTCTTATACTCTATCCCAGGTAGTTGTCGTTTTTGTAAAAAAAAATCACAGATATTCCTTCTACTCATTGCTGCTACAACAAATTAGTGATCTCCCAGTCAAAAGGCAGCAGCCTGTGCAGCACTGTGTGAAGCTATGGAGCACCTGCTTCTGTTTGTGACACTGCCTCAACTTTGACCCTCAAAGGCCACTGTTATACTACGTGCTTCAACGGTGAATTAATTCAATGAAAAGCCACCTCAGCTCCAGCTGACAGTGTAGCTGTGTATATGCGTGCATAGGGGTGGTGGTGGTGGTGAGGTGGTGGTGCGGGGGAGAGGGGTGCGGGAGTATGTGCACCCATACAGCATGTGTACACTAGAAACATGCTAACATGGAGAAAACAAATACATAAATACATGACCTAATTGGTAAATACTATTAAATAATCTGTCGACCACTCCATCCTCCCAGCCTGCCTCTCCTCTCAGCTCAATCTACTCAGAGTTGCCCTTGCTTGTTTCAAATCTTAATACCTCTCCCATCGTCTCCTCTTTGTCACCACTAACTGCTTCTCCTCCAGGCCCCTCACCGTTATGTGTGGCGTCCCCCAGGGCTCTGATCTTGGCCCTCTACTTTTCAATATCTATTTGCTCCCCCGTGGTGATATCATCCGCAGACCTGGGCAATATGTATGCGGATGACATCCAACTCTACCTTTGTGCCTCTGCACTCCAGGATCACTGCCGTCCTGACAGACTGTCTGACAGACTGCCTCTCATCAAGTCCTGGATGAGAACTAACTTTTTACAATTGAATGTCAACCAGACTGAGATCCTACTGATTGGCTCTCGCGAGCGCTTTCACACCTCAGACACTGGCAGCATCAACTCCAATTGTACATTCCACCTCACCAAGCCATCCAGGAAAATACGTGTCTTGCTCAATCCTCAACTGTCTTTTCTCCCCCATATCAAATGTTATGACCCACTCTGCCTTCCCTCACCTCTATAATATTGCCCTGACTCCGCCACTACCTCATCCCTCAGGTCACTGAAACTCTCATTCATGCCTCCATTACATCCAGGCTCGACTATGCCAACGCCCTGCGTGTTAGCCTCCCGAACTTCTCCCTCCATAGGCTGCAGATCACCCAAAATTCTTCATCCTGTGTCTTCTCTCGCACCAGGCTCCGCAAACCTACCACCCTCATTCTTAATCTGACTCCATCTGGCTTCTCATCACTCAGAGGATTCAATTCAAGGTTCTGGTCAACACCTTCAAAGCCCTCCATGGTCTTTCCCCACCCTGCCAGGTAACCTCCTAATCTTCTACCAACCTGTCTATTCCTTCTGCTCAACAGGGTCCAGCCTGCCCCCCCGAGCCTTCAGCCACTCTGCCCTAACCTTTAAAATTCTATCCCGCAATCCCTCTGACTCACCCCCTCCCTGGCCGCCTTTGGGCCTGAAGATCCTCATTTTGGATTGTGCCATCGGCCCCTGCCTTCCCTCCACCCTCCCCAATCCTGGACTCCAGCTCGGGTTCGAAACACTGACTGTCCAACACCTTGGGACGTCCTCCCGACATGAAAGAAACTATAGAAATGTATGTTTGTTGATGTTGTCATTGTGTATTGGTTGTACTTGTAACATTTGTTGGTGAAATGTCTCAAAGTACCAACTCAGAAATTATTGTAAAGTGTGGTGACTGCATATTTGTAAACCCATATTACCAGTATATTCTGTGAAGCGCTTTGAGACATCTAAAATACATGAAAAGCATTATATCAAAATACAAGCAATATTATATTATTATATATTATTATATTCCGATTTTGTGACTTAACTTCTGTTAAAGGGCAACGTTGAATGATACTATTTAATGTCCTTTACTCCAAACAGCACTCAATGCATTGACTTTTCTGCAGTGTAGGAGATCAGATAGTAACTAACTAGTGAACATAATGTGACTCGTATCAGCAAGACATTCAAACTAAGGTTCATCAATTAAGACTGGGAACGCATTGCAAACTTTCCATCTGATTACATACTTACTGCTGACAGTAGCGTTTCGCCCACAAATATACTGTGACTATAGTTAATATATATTCCGTGAAACGCTTTGAGACATTTCAATGGTCCAATAAGGCATTATCGCAAATGCGGCAATGAATATTATATCAGGCATTGAGACAAGGTAGGTTCAGGTGTAAGACATTGTGATTCGAAAGAAGAGAAAATAAACCCACAGGAATGCAGACATTCAATGATGGTCGTAGCATCGATGAAATATCCACCGCACAAAGCACACATCAGGTGAGGATTCAGTTCCGTGATTTTGATTCGAGTTGTTCTGTGCATTTTAACTGCAACAGACTCTGAAATGACAGCAAAGAAATGAACACACATTAACATTGGCAACTATTTCATTGGGAGGTGAAGGTGGTGGGAGGCAACAATAACCGCAATAAAGACAATGCTGCACTTTTTTTAAAAAAGGGTCATGTACTCTACTGTAAAACTTAATAAGGAAGAGATATTAAAATGCTTGACTGTCTACTTCCTCCTGATTTGCAAATGCCAACCCATGTCTGAATGTGTATTTCAGATTATTTAGGAAGCATGAGTGGGCAGCTCTACCACAGATGTTAACAATAATAATCCTTGCATTTTGATATAGTGCTTTTCACATCTTATCAACATCTCAAAGTGTTCACAGAATATACTGTAAAGTGAATTGGCTGTATATTTATTGGCAAAATGCGGCAAATTTCACACAGCAGTGTCCCACAAACAGTCATGGATTAAAATGACCAATTTTTATCATTGTGCTTTTTTTTGGACAGATTATTATTAAATATGCGGAGTAAGGAAACTTGCCCAAGGTTTGTTTTGCCCTGACCTGTCTGGATTTGAACACAGGTCTCACACTTGAGTGCTCTAACCACTGAGCTACAGGATGATGGGAGAAAATAAAAACTTAACTGATTTCATAAGGAAGGAGGATGGTTAAAATGGAAGGGACGCTAAACAGATACAATAATAAAGTAATAATTCCTTAAAACAAATAATAATTTGGTCAGTCAATCCATGACTTCATGGGACACTCCTTTGCACAACTGGCTGCTGCATTTTGCCCACAAAATATACAGTCAATTCACCTTGCAGTGTATTGTGTGAAGAGCTTTCAGAAGTCTCAAAGATGTTATAAGGCCCTATATTAAATGCAAGGATTATTCGTATTATTTATTTCATGGGGTCCAGAATGTGGTATTATTGTAGAATTCAGTCGACTCTGAAGTCAGTTTCCTGTAGTATTTAAGTGTACATGGGAAGTTCTTAAATAAATACTTGGAAAGTTCTGTATGTTCTTAATAGGTTCCATAAAGTAAATCTACATTCAAGTAGAATTTCTCCCTCACAGAAGTCTCCAATTTGTCTCCAATTTGCAGGGAAACAAACGACTTGCTCCTCACCATACTTTGTACTGGCCTTTTATGAAGGAATCATTTTGATCTTAATAATAATCCTCACATTTGATATACAGTATCACCTTATGGCATCGTTGAGACATCTAAAGCTCTTGACAGAATATACTGTAAAGCCATTGGTTGTAAATTGGGGGCAAAATGTGGCAGCCAATTGGGCTCAGCAGTGTCCCACAAACAATTGGGGATTGAGGTAGGCAAATATATTTTTTTTGAAGGGTTTATTACCCCCCAGAAAAGCAATAGGTCAATTGATTGACAATCTGGTTCCCATTTACAGCTAGGTGAGCAGAGGCAGGCGGAATAAGGAAACGTGCCTCAGATCTCACACAGCTTTGGGAGAATATAAATTGTTGGGAGGGAAACATATCCAGATATTTCCCGATTTGCAAAAATCGGTACAAATAACCTAGGCTCCGGCTGCATAAACAGATGTCAGTCAGACTGTCAACTGCCGAGGAACATGACACCGAATGAAACCGAATCAACCTGCGGGAGAGAATCGTGGGCAAGATTGTGTCTGGAACCAAAACGGGACAAGCTGTCAATCACACTCGGATCCACTATAACCTCTCGCTATAACAAGCCCTGGCCAGGATCATGTCGATCCAGCCAAGATTATTAGTCAATTTAACTCCAAATGAGCCAAACCTGATTGGAAATATATGCGACGGATGGATTTAGAATTTATTGCAGCCACGCTTCCACTCCCCCCCCCCCCCCGCCCCCCACCCCTAACCCCTCTCCCATCCACAGCCACCTATCTCTCCGTGTGTTATTTACTCCGTGTGAAATTTTTTTAAAAAACGCCCAAAAGGGAAGAGAGAGAGAGAGACAGAGATAAAGGAAAACCGAGGAAAATTAAGCATTATCTGAGTCGGGGAGTGACAGAGATTCACGTTGCAGTCATCCCGCTGAAGGTTAGTCATTTTATATATATATATAATATACTGTATATATATATACACACACACACAGGGATATCACGCCCAGAGAGAAGCTTTAGAATTCCCTTTGCTACAGGGAAAAAAAAATCTGCACTTTTCCCAGAAAGGAATACAATTTGATATGAAATCAGCAGCTCCACCTGACACAGGATCTCATTGCAAAGGCGCACAGAACACACAATGGGAATCCAGTATCTTGTACCAAACCAGCCTTGTGTAGCCCTGAGCATCCAAATAGACGGACAATTTCCACTTCTTCCAGCCCCCACTGCCCTGCAGCGAAGGTCAACGCTTTGCTCTGCCCCCATCCCTCCTCCCCCATTGCCCCCCTCCCCTATCTGCCCTGTGTTCCCCCTCCCCCATCCCCTATTTGCCCTGTCCACCCCCTCCCTTATTTACCCCCCCTGCGCCCTACCCTATTTGTCCCCTTGGTTTCAAGTCAGTGTTATCCCGGGATTGCTGGCGGATATGAATTTATTCTCATCAGGAAAACCCACGGTTAATTGCAATTTAAATATACACAGATAAAGAAAATAATAACTCACCACAGTTTATCAGACCCCCACCCCTCCCCCTCCCCCCTCCCCGGCGCGTGTCGCTCTATCGTGGAGCTAAATATCTGTTCATTTGGTTGAAGGGCAGGGTAGTCGCCAATATAATGTGTGTTTTAGTATTCCCCCCACGGGGAGATGTCTCATTGTTTACCTGTCCTCCAACTGCAGAGGGTCGGAGAGCCGCAGAGGAAAGAGCCCCCGAATGCCGGGTTGGTGGTAAATGCCGGATCTGGGCAGCTGTTATCGCCAAGAAAACCAGCAACCATTCCAGGATCGTTCCTGGGATCCATCCTCCAGTCGTTATGGGGCTCTACTAACTCGGGTCAGCCCCAATGCACGATTTAACAAAAAAATCTCCACTTCCTCCAACCTACAGAACCACCGCACCTACCCTCTCATACACCCCCCCCCCCCCCCCCCCCCACCCTCTCTCTCTCTCACACACACACAACCATTGATCCGTACAAAATCGAATCAATTATCTAATGAGCCGTTAATATACAATTCCGCGTGCCACACAGCGCCCTGCATAGAGGGCACCAGGAGCCTTATTTTAATGGCTGGTTAGGTTTTAAAAAAGTTACTAAAATATTCGACATCCCCCCCCCCCCCCCCCCACCCCCACCGCGGTCAGTGCCTCAAACCACCGCTGGATTAAATTTAAACGTAGATATATTCTTATTTGTTTGCAAAGGCGATAGCTGGCTCACGAATGGGGATATACGGTATTTTTTTTAAGAAGGGGGAGAGAAAGGTTTGCTTTGTGTGTGCATGTGTAATCCTGGTGTTTAATGACGTGAATGGTGCCTCGATACAGTCTCACTCCTGGTTACTATAGCTACCAGAATTACACTTGGCAACACTTCTTCCCGTGTGAGAAAAACAACTGTAAAATCGGGGGGGTGGGGGGGTGAATGTATGTATGTGGCATTCTGACAACTTGGCATTCAAAAAAAATCCTTAAGCTAAGCGTTGAGGAGGGTGGGAGGGAAGGATTTTTTGGTGGGGCTGGGTATAGAGCTGGGAATGATGCTGTGCCTTCCCACCTCACTCATTATACCCTCAGTAGGGAGGTAGGGAGGGAATCCTCCAACTCTTACCCCTGCAAACCAAAGCCCTAACCGGAGGGTGGTTATTCCTGGACAAGTAATTGGAAAACCTGTTCAAGAGTCAAGAGTCTGTTCACATTAACTGCTGGAGTCTAACCAGCTAAAACGGTAAGCTTTGCAGTTTTTAAATTGGTTAGACTCCAGCGGTTAGTATGGTTGACTTCCCAACACACACTGTGGCATCTCCCAGCCTTGGTCCTTGCCAACCTGCGCCGAATACTTTCCGGCTTTAGGCAAAGCGGGATGTGTTCCTCCGACATCCATTCCAACAATCTATCGCTGGGATTTCCATGTGCAGGTGGGATGCAAAGGATTCTCAACTCGGTTTGCATACTCTTTAGCGGGGCGATGGCTTTCTGCATGTGCAAGCCACACACACACAAAAACAAAGCTCAGATACATCATATTGTAGTGGCAATACCCATCAACAAATTCCCCCCAACGACACCCCACACCCCAGAGGTGCGGCAGGTGGTAGCGGCAGGTGGTATACTCTTATCAGCTACAGCAAAAGTCGCATAAATCGGGTCTGTATACATCATGTAACTAAATGTATGCATGTTTGACTAACTCACTACTTTACATAAATCATTAATTCTATGGTCCCAACCGACATGACTTATGTGAGGTTTACTCACCATAAGCCTGTATTGAAGAGCTCCACTATAAAAACAACCTCCTTTACCGACAGTCACAGAGAAACGCCTATTTCGACACAAAACACACAGTCAATCCACTTCAGTTTATTGTGTGAACGCTCTGGGACGTTTTGACGACGTGATAAAACGCAAGGATTATTATTATCAGGAATCTGATAATGTGTGGGTTTAAACTCCCCTCAGAACATATGAAAGCTCCCCAAACAGACTCCAATTGGATTCTCCAATTAATTAATTACTTATTTAGACAATTAATAACCTGTACGATATTAAGACAACATTTTAACGGTGAATAGCCGGACAGCTGAAAATCCTTGTTTTTTACTGGGGAGGAAAGGGGGGAAAGAACGGCAATACTTCATTTTAGAAAGAGATATGGAGACGGGATAGTAAGACTGGGACAGATTTTGAGAGCCTTGTGATGTGAACACCGAAAGAAAAAGAGAGTTCCACCCTTCGAACTATTGTTTGCGGTTCGAGAATGACCACCTCCCCCAACACCCCCATCATCATTTAGCGATTTGAACAGGATTAAACAGTACAGAACCGCCTGATATTCGGATATCAATTCAGAAACACAAATGCTCCAAATGAGAGGGGGGTCAGCTCTACGCTATAGTTTTATAGACAACCTGCAAAATAAAAACCTCTCAGCTGACCAGTCTCACCACTAAACGCTTTCGTGCTGTAACATGCCAATTCACTGCAGCTTCCCCACCCCCCACAAAAAAAATTAAACTCGGTTTATACAATGCTAGCAAACACTGGTAACCCATCATGCAAGCGGCCTACTAACTTCTTGTTCTGACAGATTCGGTATTAGTTGGTTATTCTTGCCAAGAATGCAGCGATATCCCTCTCTCCCTTCACAATAACTCTCAGGAAAACACCAACCACCTACCTGGCGTCTTAAAGGTGCTCAGAGCTCAACTCTAACCCCTTAGCTAAAACCCCTTCAATTAGAACTCTGTAAAGCAGAGCCGTGTTTAGGTTAGACTACACAGCACCAACATCTGTTAGACAGAGTGACTGTATTGTGTGAAAACTCCGAGGAAAGGTCTCGTTCCCTAAGAATAAGAGAATGAAATAAAATGAACTCGGCCTCTGTCCGTAATGCAATGAGCAATTAATTCCTGACTAACCACTGACTCAGAGGAATCAATAGAATTGCTCATTGAAAGCCCGTTGGAAGCAGGTAAGCTTATGAATCAAACCACTTTACTTTTGACCAACAAAAGTCGGGGGAACCGGGGTTAGGTCGGGGTGTGGGAGGGAAGGGAGAATAGACTGAGTGCGATAGCGGTCAGGGATTCTTACAGCTCCTGTTATAAAGTTGGCCATCGTTAAGGGATATATCTCATTTCAAGGCTGAGCTAAATGTGGCTCCTCTAGTTAGAGAGGTTCAGGGACTTCCACAGTTTTTAGTCTTATGGACTTGTGCGCCAGCCATTATTTTATAGTACCCTACCCACCCACCACAACCCCAAGCCACTACAAGCAATAATAATATAATAATAATACTTACATTTATATAGCGCTTTCCACGTCTTATCGACGTCTCAAAGCGCTTCACAGAATACAACAATGTCCCAAGGTTGGGATCAGAGCAGGGGGGGGGGGGGGGGGGGGAAGAAGACAAGAAGGAAGAAAGGGGGGAGAAAATGTAGGGACCAGAGCAGGGGGGAGGGGTTGTGGTTGGCGGAAGGAAAGTAGGAAAATTGACTGTATATTTGTTGGAGAAACGCGGCAGCCAAATTGCGCACAGCAGTGTCCAAGTAGTATTTGCGTGTCAGTTTTAATGCCGTTTTCACAATAGTAATTATCCTTGCATTTGACATAGCGCTTTTCTAGTTATCTAAGACGTCTCACAGCGCTTCGCAGAGCATGCTGTAAACTGAATTGACTGTACGTTTGTGGGCGAATCAATTTGGCCAGTGTGTGAGAGACAAAGGCAACCAATCGTTCATTTATTTGTGAAGATATGAAACCGTTTTTTTAAGTTCAGATCATCGGATGAACCCCATCAAATTACTGAAAAGACTAAACAATATATAAACACCGATTACCGGGTTGGGTGTATTTATTTATACATATATAATGTATAATAGAGTTAAGAATCACATATGTTCACTCTGTTGTCTAGTCCACATTCAAGGCAACAAGACAACATTGCGAGTTATACGGGTAGCGAAAGAGACCAGAAGGTACTAAATACTGTATGCAGTATTTCCGTGTGATTCGTCCATGTGTCAATTGGTGTTGTTGACAAGTGGGACAAACGCGTGTACTTTTCTCACACACATATATATACAGTATACACACATACACAGAACGCGGGGGGGGGGGGGGGGGGGTAGGGAGGGAGGGGGCTGGAAAGTGCACATTCTCTCTCACACACGCCAATAAGAGCACAAAATCTTTCAAAAGTAGACATTGCATTTAAATGAACACCCCCCTCCCCCCTTCTCACCCACACATAAATACACACACACATACACTCACACACACTCCCCCAAATCTAAGGCCTGTTTCACTGGATCACTTCACTGCGATTCGACGGAGATGATTTTATACAAATATTTTTCTCTCCACCCCCCCCCCCCCCCCCCCACCGCACAAACACACACAAACACCATCACTGTGTCGTTTTAACCCGGGCGATTCAGAAACGACTGATAATGGGGAAAGAGGGAAGTTGTCGGGCATTCCAGATATTCCAGGGCGATATTGTTCATATTTATATTAATTTAATACAGTATCCAGATCCCGTGTCATCTCTGCCTCACCCCCACTGACAATCTGTGCGACTACACACTTGTGTGTGTGTGTGTGGATTCTCTTATTATTTCCGCTGAGTGGAGGGGTGGTGGTGGTTGGGGGGGGGGGGAGAGGTAGAGGGGCTGATGTATGAGGGAAAACTGCGGAAGAAGATAGCTCTCATCTGGCAGTGAAGCCACACAAAGCGGAGCAGGGCTCAGCACAGAATTTCGGAGTCAGTTTGACACAAAGACTATGGTTATTTCAGGGCTGGCAGTAATTTTCAGGGGCAGAGAATTCATTGAATTCCTTTCATTCACCGAATTCACGGGTGTCAACAACAACAGGTGACACTCACACACACACACACATATATAGATATATATATCAGGTCAGGAGGACCGTCTCAAGGTTCAATGACAGTTGGGGGTGGGGGTGGACCCGAGTTGCTGGGATCAGGAGGGGTAGAGGGTAGCGTTGGGATTTAAAAGTAAAGATTAATGTAAGTAATTGTTCAATCAATCAATTAACGGCACGCACCTAACAACAGCCCATTACACACCGCCCCGATACAGAACACACACACACACATGATTCTGTGAGAGAAGATTCCGTGAGGGTTTAAACCACACACGCGTAGAAAATAATGACAGGGTTAACTCGTTGAGTCAAAGGCAAGATGTGAGCAATACTTGTTGTATCCAGCGCTGTACAGGTCGTCATGTCGTTTTGAGTCATTTCCAAATAGGCAACATTAACTGCTTGTGTGACACGGGAAGTGTGGGGGGGGGGGGGGGAGAGTGCGGGGGGGGGGGGGAGGGGGTCGAGTGCGGGGGGGGGGGGGGGGGGGGGCGAGTGCGGGGGGGGGGGGGGGGCTGGGCTGCCCGTTCTTACTGACGTGCAACAACAACATTCATTTGAGTCTTGACAATCAGAACGTTTGATTTGGTGAGGGGCGACACAAACGGGAACCGATAACGATTTTGTTTTTTTCGTCTTAACGACAAACACGTATTTCCAAATCGAGACTCGTCAACACCACCCCCCACCCCACCCCTCTCTCTTTCTCTCTCTCCCTCTGTCTCACACACACACACTCTCCCTCCCTCTATCTCTCTCTTTGTCTCTCCCTCTGTCTCACACACACTCTCCCCGCCCCCCACCCCCCACTCTCTCTCTCTCTCTGTGTTTCTCCCATTCGCTTCTCGCATTCTCCTCACTTTCCGATTCGATTTCCATGTGTGAGTCACGTGCGGTATATCCAGATTGGATAAATAACATGTATTTCGGTAACTTGTAGGATAAACACACACACTCTCTCTCTCACACACCCCGACAATCACACACACAACACATATATACACACACAAACACTCACATAGACACACAGTCTAGGACAAACTGATCCGCGCACACACGCACACACCAATCCTCCTGTCATGGCGTTTTTTTTCTTAATATACTTTTTTCCACTCTAACGTGGAGTCATGTCGCCGACTGATTAGAGTGCTCACCTGGCAAGTGAGAGGACTTGGGTTCGATTCCCGGCCAGGGCGAAACGTTAGGCAAGTTTCCTTACTTACAATCCTCAGTTTACCCAACAGTAAGTGGGAACCCGGTTATTTATTAGTCGATTTACTGGGGGGGGGGGGGGGGGAAGGGGGGTAATAAACCATTCAAACAAAATCAAGTTAAGAATAATAATTTGGTCACTCGATCCACGACCGTTTATGGGACACTGTTGTGTGCAATTGGCTGCCGCGTTTCGCCCACAAAATGTACAATCAATTCGCTTTACAGTATATTCGGTGAAGCGCTTTGAGACGTC
The DNA here is from genome assembly GCA_035084275.1 of Hydrolagus colliei. Lineage (NCBI taxonomy): Eukaryota > Metazoa > Chordata > Chondrichthyes > Chimaeriformes > Chimaeridae > Hydrolagus > Hydrolagus colliei. The sequence continues at coordinate 4,618,124 of CM068768.1, forward strand.
CAGAAGACGTGATAAAGCGGGATATCAAATGCAAGGATTACCATTATTATTAGCCACACTGAGCAGCCGACAACCACCAAACTCCCACTCAAACCAGCAACGTGACTTTTTGGAAGACAGAGGAGTCCTGGAAACTTTCCTGATCACTTCCTCCATCCAATGCCACAACATCCCGAGCGAAACCCGCTTCTTTTTAAACCCGATTTGAACAAAAACGAGTCAAGAAAACAACACAACAGCAAAGACGGAGTCGGGGAGCACGCTTTTCTTTGTGTGGGGGGCTGGGGGGTGGGGGCTGGGGGTGGGGGTGGGGGGGGGGAGAGAGTTGTTTGAACAAAACAAAACACCAAGTTCGTATAAACAATATTCACGGCTGAACATTAAATTGTTAATTTACTGATGCAATAAGTGCCGGGATCAACGGGATACCGTGTTAAACTTCAACTTCACAGACGTGGAATAAACGGCCACAGCTCAAGTCCAACTGAATCAGACACAGGTACCCGTTACACGTTAACATTCATTATTTATAATTCACGAAACACTAGCAACGGCCGGTTTCCCCCCCAGGCTTTGCCCCTGCGATTCTCACTCTCCCCCCACCCACCAGTCTCTCTCTCTCTCTCTCTAACTCCAAAGAATATTTGATGTTTCTTTAAAATAACTTAAGACCGGATTTCACAACGAGAGGGAGAGAAAAACAGAACTAAAAAAAAGACTAACATAGATCATAGCCTTCCCTGTTTTATATACAAATCTTGTTTAAACACACACACACACAATCATAGACTCCAACAAACTGTCTGTTGATAAATAAAGTCGCCGTTTTTCTCGCTTCTTCTTATGAGACTTATTTGTTTGGAGCTCTATCTCTGCCCCCCACCCACCCACCCCCACCCACGTCAACCCTCACAACTGAGCTCAAATAAACAAATTTTGAGGCAGATTTGATTCTTTCAGTTCAGTAACAAATCAAATTTTGCAAAGCGAGTCTTTCTTCTCTCCCTCCCTCTCTCTCTCTCTCTCTCTCTCTGTCTGTCTCTCCCCGCCATGTCTGCGCTCACCATTTCACCAGTGCAACCGTCGGAACAAAAGTTCGTAAAATGCGCATTTCGTCCCCGATCTCGCCGAGACCCTCACAGCTGGGTTCCGAAGAAGGTACGGATCACGATTCTATAATATCGCGCCGGTGACCCGCAGGACAGTACCGTAAACGTGCGGGTCATTTTAAATTGCATCTTTTCAGCACTTGCACTTAGCCCGTCGCGACTCACGCGTCCCACACAGACCGGATCGCCACGGTCACCGATCGTCTCAAACGAGCCGGGGAATCGGACGGGAATGAACCCGAGATGTCGACGTTGGAGGCAAACCGTGCGGGGGAACCGGGGAGCCATCTGAGGCTGACATTTTAACTTAAACTCGCACACACGGCTTAGTTGAAACTCGGCAATGCAAAACCGACACACACACACACAGAGAGAGAGAGGCAGTAGGTGCACGGTATGAGACATACTCCCCCCCCCCCCCCCCCCCAGCTCACTCACTGAGCGGTTCGGCGTCTCTCTAACTGCTATCAGACAATTCGTCTCGCCAACTGCGGCCAACGTGTAGAGAGAGAGAGAGCTTCCCCGGGACGCGGGCGGACTGATCGACTGGGTTCGGTTCGGAGGAGAGAAGAGAAGAGGAGAGAGAGAGAGGAAGGGGTAACCGGGAGGTGGGGGGTGGTGTGTGTGGGGGGGGGGGGCGGCCGGTTTGCAGATGGAGCCGGCGGGCGAAACCCAAACCGAACCGAACCCCCAAAAATTCAAGAAAGAAACCAAAACAGCAGCAAACAACGGACGACTAACGGCGGCCACAACGCCACACAAAAAAAACACTAGAGTCGGCCGGCGGCTCGGTGGGAAATGAAATGAAGCCAAGCGGCCATCTTGAAAATGTTCAGAGCATTTTGGTGGATGTGGGAACACACTCCGGACACTAAATTCGTTCGAGCGAAAGCCTTGACGCGGTGCAAAGTGGCCCGGACCGGGGGCGTAAAGAGGGAGGGAATATTTTGGAAGCGGGCGATCGTACCTGTTGGTTGAGCGGCTGCCGTCCTTGGCGAGAGAAATCGAGCGACAAAAAAGGAACCGGGGCTGCCTGTTTTTTGGAGGGGGAGTGGGGGGTGGTGTGTGGGGTGGGGGGGGGGGGGTGGCGATGTTGGGTAGGGGGTGGGTGGGTTGTGGGTGGGTAGGGGGCGGGTTGGAACCTTTTTTTTTGCACAAGGACTTTGCACAGACTCGGCTCTCACAAAATGGCTTTTTTTTTCAGCTCCCGATCGACCGCCCCGTTTGGTCACGTGTGTTCATTCCTTTACGGTGTCCAGCGGTAAGAGAGAGAGAGAGAAGAGAGGAGAGAAGAGCTGTGACAGAGAGATAGAGAGAGAGATGGGGCGGGGGGGGGGGGGGAGAGTGGGGGGGGGGGGTGAAGAGAGAGAGAACACAAGAGAGAGGGGAGGGAGGGAAAGGGACACAAGAGAGAGGGGGTGGGGGGGAGAGAAAGAGAGAGAGAGAGAAAGAGGGGGAGGGAAGAACACAAGAGAGAGTGGAGAGAGAAAGAGAGAGAGAGAGCGAAAAGGGGAGGGAGGAACACAAGAGCGAGAAGGGGAGAGAGGGAGGGACATAAGAGAGAGAGAGGGTGGGAGGGAGGGAAGGAGGAACGCAACTGAGAGAGCGAGTGAGGAACACAACTGAGAGAGAGGAAGGGAGAGGGAGAGAGAGAGGGGCGGGGGGGGGGGACATAACACAGTGAGGGAGAGAAAGAGACAAAGAATGTAACAAAAAAACAATTTTGGAAAGAAAGGAGCAACAGACCTCAAATACTGTGTGTTAACAGAACAAAGACGTTTTGAGAGCAAGAGAGAGTGAGAGAGAGACTAGCTCTGTGCCCTAACTACATTGTGAAATGTGAAATTGTCAGACAATATTCCGCCTTTATGAAAAAAATGAAATGGAGGGAAATGAAAAATAAATGACAACTAACCGCTCCAGCCGTTGTTATCGTTGCAAATGTTCCTCCCACACAATGAACACATTGGTTCTGCGGCTCCCACCTACCTGGTTGCACGGGTGGGGGGGGGGGGGGGGGGGGTTGATTGTGTGGTGGTGGGGGGGTGGGGGAGTGTGTGGTGGGGGCGGGGGGGGGGGTTGCTGTGGCAAGTGGGACGGAATTGTGAGGTGGGCGGCGTTGTGTGTCCGCGGTTAGCAAATCGAGCGCAAAATGCGACCCGAGAACTCGGGGGTGAGAGATGTCAACCCACCCCCCGACCTCCCAACGCCAGCGTGAAAACACAACACTACAGTATTTTAGTGGGCAAAATGAAATCGCCAGCAATGCGCCGTGTCTCTCTCTCTCCCACCCCCACCACCCCCACTCCCTTCCTTCCAATAGAATCTGTTCCAAAAAATTGTCTTTGTAAAGGAGAGCCGAGGCTTGGTAATGTTTTATCCCCTTTTATGACAAGACCTCCTCTCCTCAATCCCCCACCAAAAAAAAAACCTCAACCTCTGGGTTAGAGCGACCTGAGAATAAATATTTCAACCAGGCGACGTGATTTTTCGGGTCAACAAGACCCTTCTTTACAGCTATCACTTGCTGGTTTACACATCGTAAAAAAATAATACATTGTAAGGCGTGAAATATTCTCCGAAGACAAACTGACGTGAAACCCGTTGTACTCCCAACTGAGAGAGAAGCTTTCTCGAGTAAATTAACAAAAAAATAAGGATGCTGAGTGTATACTCCATGTATACTATTATTATTTAGGATTCCATGTGTGTGTGTGTGTGATGAAGGCAGTTTGTGAGTGAGTTTCAAGTCATCGCCCCGTAAATAATAATTAAAAAAGTCTCTAGATCTATGGTAGGTGTAGTAGAGATCTAACTAAGGTGTGTGCATTACTGTACACATTTTTTGAAAGGAACAAAATAGACCAGGTTTTTAGCACGTCAGCGGTTTGAGTTTGACACGGAAGCAGAGAGTGACTGACTCTCCTTCCCCTCCCTCTCTTTCTTTCCTTCTTATCCTAACCCACCTCCCCTCCCAACCCCCATACTTCAACTCCTTCCCAAATATCCCAAAAGCCACAATTCCAAACAGATGCCGATTTAGTAGAGAAAGTGATATCACATCACAGGCCCCAGCAATATTCTGGGATTCACCCCAGTTTGATGTGCTCCCTCTCTCTCTCTCTCTCTCTCTCTGCCGTAATCCCATCGCCCCGATTCCCAAACTTCACAACTACGCGTCCAAACCCATGTTAGTTTACTGAAAGCAGTCACAGTAAAACAAATAGCTTGTCGTCGTCGTCGCCCCCCTCACCACACACACACACACTGAACAAAATAGGATTAAATGATTGGAGGCATCCAATTAAAGAGTTTAAAAATATATATTTTTCCCTCTCGGGTCACGGATTAGAGAACATGCGACTTGATGCACACATATACTATATATAAATAAACACATGATCTCAATTAAATGATTAGAGTTTGTGGTTGGAATATATATAAATATACATATATATATTAATAACGCGGTCGCTGTCAGTGGCTGGACATCGCGAGAGTCAACCGATCTTTCACTCTTTAGCTCGAAGCCGTCGTTAATATTTTAAATTCAAAAATTCATTTGGAAAAAGCGCGAGTCATTTTTTATACACACACTCACACACACTCACTCACACACACACATACACACACTCACTCACTGACACACACATACACACACTCACTCTCACACTCTCACGCGTTTACCACGACTGCCTGTTTGCAAAATATCTACAAAAGTTATTTTCTTCCGGGTGCACAAGGCGGATTAAATACTTGGCTTTAATTTTTCCCACCAACATTCACGACGACAACAACAACAACAACAAAACATCCCACTTGTGAGAGCAGCGTTTTCTTCATGTAGAAAATAATAATTTAAAAACATTAAAACTGCCTGTCTCGGGCTTTTCCCAAACTGCTCGATCGCAAATGTGCACTTTTTAATGGGAGGTGGCGAGTGTCTGGTTCATTGTTTCTGTGAAGGTGGCAGGGGGTCTGTGCAGAATGGGGGGGGGGGGGGGGGGGGGTTCTGATCAATTGGGGAGATGGGCAAATATTCCAAATAAGCATGCTCAGTGATGGTCAGTTATACTGTATATATATATATATTTTACAGCATATTTCCGCATCTCCCTCCAAACATATCTGATAAAACGCCCAACACCTGTAATGTCAGTGAGTGACATAACATAAATATAAAAGAAAATACGCTGGTTCGTCCGTTTTTCATTCTCATACGCGCGGGGTGTGTGGGGTGGGGGGGGGGGGGGGGGGGGGAGAGTAAAGACCTTTTAATTTTCTTGCATACCGCTCCCAAATGTATCCGTTAATTTGATTTAACCGTGGACCCAAATCTGAAGGCGGATTTCGTTTTTTTGTTACGAAAGGTCTGGTATCTAAATGAGTGCTTGAATTCACCAGTGGATTGGCTGATTCATGAAACGGGCATGATATGATTGCAACCTGTAAAATGGTTCTAGGAAATACACAAGTAGACAGATTTGCCCACTACATAAAGCAGAGCAATTAAATACTCTTTTCCCTTCTTGTCCAACGTGGGACCTGGTGTGTGCAAATTGGTTGCCACGTTCGCCCACAAAATACAGTCACTACACTTTACGGTATATCCAGTGAAGCGCTTTGAGACGTCCTCCTGGTGTGAATGGGCCTATATATATATATATATATATATATATATATCACATCTAAGTTTTGGTGTAAGGCTTGTTGTCCTCTCCCACAAACAAATAGTTTAAGACGCCGTGTAGCAAACAGAGTCGAGTACGGGTATGATATAAACCCTCGCATTTCATACAGCGCCTCTCACACGTCTTAAAGCGCTTTCGCGCGATCCACTGCCCAGTGGAGTGACTGTGGGTTCTGCAGGGAGAGCTGCGGGTATTTGTCGGTGTAAAGTCGGCAAACGCAGTAGACCACTCGCCCACCAGGCTTCCAGTTAACAGTGACATCGGCTGCTCAGGCACATTGAGTCACTCGCTCCCAGAGCTCTGAGTTTGGGCGAAAGATTGAGAGGGAGTGCTGGCAGAGTGCAAACACAGTAAGCAAAAGGCAACGGTTAAACTTTGAGACCGGGACATGATTTCCTGAAAGTTAGCCGCGGGTACCCGGTGTACCGGTGTACTCCAGGATTAACCTCATCTCTCTCTCTAAAAAAAACCCTATATAATAACAGCGAGGCCGGGAGCCGGGCGCTATCTCCTGGGAACTGTGTTGGGTTCGGCTGTGACTGGAGTCAGTCACTATGTGATGGGACCCACCACCCAGGTCGTGATTTCGAAATTTTAATAGAATTCACCTCATTCGTGAGGTTAGGGGCTCACAGTGGGTTTCAAATCAAGTATAGGGTTGGCTCTCTCTGTTCTACAGCATAACTGCAATGCTATGATCAATTCAAATATCTTTTTTTTGTGACCAATGTAGTGTGTTAATATAACATAACACAATTTGCTAACAATATAATGTTAATATAACATAACATAAAGTCCATCCAGTTCATCAGTTCATCAGTCGCTTGACATTTCGCGTCCCAAATTACATATTATATCCCGAGATAATATTTCCTCTCAGAAGTCTGTGTAGATCGTTCTTACACTTGTGAATTATAAGCACTGGATAAAATAAACATGTTACATGTAGTGTAACTGATGGGGTGGTAGGAAAGGGGCAGGGAGGGTGGGGGGGGGGGGGGGGGGGGGGAACTTAGCAATGATCGCAAAACAGTCCCATGAATTGCGTGTTTCCAACCACAGGCATCCATCCATCGTTAAAGGATATTGGTGAAGAAATGCTCTAATGTCACGGGTAGTCATTGTCACATCACACACAAATGGCATTTTCACCCAAATATTTAACTGCGTTTTTTTAAAATCAAGAACCACCCACACACACACACAAACACGTTTACTTTCTGATCAGGAAGCAATCAGTTTTGTAAGAACATCTCGCATTTGGTTAAGAGCTTTACTTAAAACTCCCCCGCACCCCCATCCCCACCCCCCACCACCTCACAAAAGTAACAAGAGAAAGAAGATAAAACGTGTTTATATTGTGTTATATTTCCGCCGTAATTTGAAATTAACTGACCGGTGTGAAATCTTGTAACATCCGAGAGGATTTTTTTTATTTTGAGGATTTTGCAACTATCCGAGCCCGGGAGAGGAAAGTTAATTGTTTTTAAATTATTTAAAAATAATTTATGAAAAAAAATAAAACCATGGAAGTTCTCGATGACTGCTTTTCTCACAGACTCCAGTAGGGGTTCTTTATAAGTGCAACTTGATGTGGAATAATTCCTTGCAAAAGACACAACGAGATTTTGGCGGCTGGTTTCTGCGGCTCCGCCATTTTCTATTGATTTTCGAAGTCTAGACTGGAAGCAGCTAAGAGCAGAGCTGGCGAATGGATCTGATGAAACTCACTATGTACAGTCTGTCCCTCACCCCATAGCCTGCACTGTGTGCGTGTGTGTCTGTCTGTGACAAGGGTCGCGATATCCGAAACTTAACATTGATTTTAAAGCCAGGGGAAAAAAAATAAAACACATATATTTTAATTCACAAATCAATTTAAATACGTAAGTAGTTTCGCCGCTCCTTCTTTCTAAACTCCGAGTTTGGAATTTAGGGCCCCAAATCTCCTGATTTCTAAACCGGATGTACACATGGGCTTTCAGACATCTGTAGCAGTCTGTACGTTAAATCTGGAGTGGGGAGGGTGGGAGAGAGGGTGGGAGGGGACCATTCCGCCTTGTAAGATAACGGAAACACATTCCCCAAGCCAATAAAGAATTCAGAACCTGCTGATCTCAGGGAAAATGCCAGATCAGAGCTGTGTAGCATCATCACGCCATCTGATTTTTTTTTGGTTGGCTCCATGTCCCTCTCTCGTCGCTTATCATTCACTTTTATTTTGCTACAGTTATTGCTGTTCTTAACGGGAACTAACCCACAGTGAGGTCAGAATGAACATTCCGATTAATGGGAAGCCTTGGATACAAAACTACAGCATAGTTTGGGTCATTGGCTCATCCCTATATTTACCACCCCCCCCCCCCCCTCCCCCCCCACACACACACACGCATACACAATACCGCTACCAAAAAAGGCATTGAAAAGCTATTCACATATGTTTGTTTCATAAGAATACAGATTTGATTCTTTCAAATCAACCGATTTAAAGGAACACCCTTTAACTTAAAGTGAATTCACTGACTGGATTGGCAGTAGGAAGTGTTGGAAAAGATTAATTATCCTGCTTTTAGACTGGCCTGTCTTCACCATTGAAGGGCTCTCACAGAGACGACTGTTTCCTGACCTCAGTATTGGGGTTTCCCTGTTATTGCGGCGGGTGTTTTAAAGCTTGATTCTCTAGGCCTCTGATCAACCCTAACACACACATACAAAACACAAAATGTGCACACGATACACACAGCAAACTCAACTCATACAGCACACGGACACATACACACGCAAAAGACACACACGCATAAAACATACACACAACACACACATACAACTTACATACAACACACACATAATACACAGGTCCATCCATTTATATTTTTCGGATATTATTCTCAGTTATTTTGGTCTCTGACAATGTGACTCCCAATGCATGTTTATACAACAAAGTCCCCCTTTCCCCGCCCCCCAGAACTCTGCGTCTCCATATGCTTTGAACGACCTTATCCACCCCCCTCCCCCCGCCCCCCCCCCCCACGCGCCTCCCCACACACCCCAACGAACACACAATCCCACGGCCTGAGTCAATGTTGAGCAGGTCAGTGTCACGTCTGAATGATTCATAGGAAGAGCAGCAAGATAGGTATCCAGCCGTTTTTTCAAGCAACTCAGTATTGGATCCACCTCCAATCTATATCTACCTCGCCGTCTGTGTGTGTGTGTGTTTATAAGAGATCCAAGCGTGTTGAATGTGTTTTATTTTTCAAGGCTGTTACCAAAACATGCAGTAATACATTGAGATTCATGCCCCCCAAGTCAGGGGAGATATGGAAACGATGCAGTTATTGGGGCGAGAACATAAGGCTGGACACCGGGTGGATTTACCCCCTTTAGCTGCAGCTCCATTGTAGTGTGAAGGAATCTCCCGGCCAGTGAGGCTATCACCCATCAGTCAATGCTTGGGTAATGCAGTCAGATACAAAGTGGGAATCATTTTCTCTCACTGCCAACTCTTCTCCTTCCCTTTGTTAATTCCACCTGATGTGCATTTCTCTTCCAAACGTCGCTCGTGACATCCCTTATCATTTCAAAGCCGCTGAGCAAACCCCCCCCCCCCCCCCCCCCCCACACACACACGGGAATGTATATTTATCGCTCCCTACCCCCACCACCCCGCCCCCCCCCACCCTCCCCACTAATCATCTCCCCATCCCTGTCCCGATCCGCCACAGTTTTGTCTGTCTGCATTCCCTCGCTGCCTTCCCTGGCTAAGACCAGCGACGTTATTTATTTTTTATTAGCGATAATCCTCACCAGTCAGTCGCTCCCTTAGCTAGAGATCCCAAACTCGATGCCCGCTGCCCACCCACACCTCCACATACACACACAGAGAGAACCCCCATCCTCTCCGAATACGCCTCTTCCCAGCCGCCCCCTCCCCACCCCCAACCTTTTCCAAGATAAAGTCTCTCTCTCTCTCTCTTTTTCTCTGAAACGCGGAAGCTTCCATCTCGCAGGCCTGTGCATTTGTGCAGCTTAAGCCGGGAGCGTGTGTGTGTGTTTGTGTGTGTGTGTGTGTGTAAAAAAAAACTCAGCAACCGAAATACTGCGTTTATAAAACAAAACAGCGTGAGGTTAGCGGGACCCCCTTCATGGGATCCGCTTCACCTCTCTACAGCAAGGACAATCAGACTTCCAGGGTCGCCAATCATCCGTGATCGTTTCAACATAAATTCGTTGCTGTTGACATTTCGGTGGGATACAGCATGTATCACCGAGTTGGCGATTCGAAGATGTGTCACTGAAGGGTTGTGGGAGTGGAACTTACCGCGAAGAAGTACTCACGGTAATTAGCAACGATAATTTAGCCAAAGTCATGACACTTTCCCACAGTCACTACACTTTACAGTGGATCCCGCGAAGCGTTTTGGGCCATTCCTCCCGTCGTGAAAGGCGCTGACTCGGGTGTAAGGATTATTACCTCAATTACACAGTACAGGACTCTCCATATAATGTGCTCCAGACTCGCGGTGAATTAATGTTCTCGATAAACACGGGTAATCATATGAGATATTTATGTAGTAATTGTTGCAGAAAAATGCACCATAATATTGTTCAGATATCACTAAAGAATTGCTTCAGTGCCTCGATGACTGATTTGGCAATCAAACCCCTGCATAAACTCAAGGAGAAATTGCAGGGAAGTTCAGTACAATTGAGTTCATCTAAGCATTGTGTATTCCAATTTTTTTTCCATGCGTCAGCCTGCTTCAGTCAGGACCACTGTCGCCTCTGAGTCAAGCGGTTGTATTTTCTCAGCCTCACTTGAGGACTTTGAGTTAACAGTCTATCTTACTCCAATACAGCACATGGGGGGGGGGGGGGGGGGGGGGGGGGGAAGTGCGTTGGAAAATACTTTTATTTTGGTCACCTGGGTGTCCAATACATCTCTCACCATCCTTAAGACTATCCAAATCAAACTGTGAATTCCATTCATCCCACCTACACACGGGAATTCCAAAGATACCAACCTTTGGATGAGATGTTAAACCGAAGTGTATTTTTATAAGAGTGATAATAATAATCCTTGCATTTGACATAGCTCTTTTCACGTCTTCTAGACGTCTCAAAACGCTTCATATAATATACTGTAAATTGACTGTATATATGTGAGCGAAACGCGGCAGCCGATTGCAGTGTCCCACAAACAGTCTTGGATTGAATTGACCAATTTATTATGTTTTTTAGGGATTTGTTTTAGGCGTGTGGAGTAAGGAAACTTGCCCTAGGTTTCGCCCTGCCTGGAATTGAACCCAGGTCTCTCGCTTCCAAGGTGGGTGCTCTAACCACTGAGGTGCAGGACTGCAATGCTAGTTCTCTGGTTGTTAATGATCCAATGCAGAGGGATTTCCTAGATAAAAATCAGTCAATCGCTTGGTGTCAGTTTGTGAGACATTGCTGAGCAGAAATTAACTGCCTTGCTCTGTAATATCCTACGGAGCGCTTTGAGACGTTTATAAGCATTGTCAGTATTGGTATGTGGATGATTAAATGCAATAATTTCATACATATACTATCAAAGCCATATGTTATCCCAAACAAACGAGAGTCGAGCTAGTTCTGTGAATAATATCCATCATTTATTTCATATCAACTCCCTGTTATGAAGACATCGGGTCGCGTTTTCAAGTAGCTTCCAATGGTGATCAATTTTAATAACATATAATGGTAGCAAAAGCCTCACTGTATAGTTGCGTAGGCAATTTGAATTTGAATTTTTATGTTAAAAATGTCAAATCCAGTAAATGTTAAATTGAACGTCTCTTCCCTAATTGTGGGTGGGTGGGAAGGGGAGGGGGGGAGCTGGAAATTCTGTGTCATCATTTGATTTACCGTGGGGAAAAACCTCACGAGGATAACATGTTACATCTCAACCTGATGTGATGACTTCTTAAACAAGAAACATTACGATGTTTCCGAATAAAACGTAGAAATGTACAGTGAATTCATTTTACAGCATATCCTGTGAAGCGGTTTGAGACGTCTAGAAGATGTGAAAAGCGCTATATCAAATGCAAAGATGATTATTATTATTATTCCAAACTTAGAATCCGCATTGTTGCCTACTACACATGACTCCTGTCTCCCATTCCTTGCAACAAGACTGTTGCCCACCGCCACATCTCAAGAATCCTTGAACATCTGCTTGGAAGTTGATACGCTTCTGATAGATGAAAGTCAAACACAAAGTCAACTCAAAACAAGAGCGTATCTTACCGTTCTGTCTGTCAGTCGAAATACAACTGACCTGGAAAATCTCAAGTAACAATAATAAAAACTCTTAAACATGACGAATCCCAATAATTCTTTCAGTAATTCCTTTGGGTTGTATACATTCTGATATTGTCCACCATACCTGTCAGACGTTTGAAGGTAAATCAGATGCTGGAAGTGAGAGATTGAGGATTCCTTTCCAACCACCTATCTCTTGTATTTCCATGTGTAGGTGGGATGCATTGAAATTTCACTTTGGATTGGATATTCTTAAGCATGGTGATGGGTTTTCGCATGCGTCAGACACCCGGCTGACCAAAACAAAACAATTTATATAGCGCCCTCCACGCACGATAGCGTCCCAGAGCGCTTTATAGATAATAATAAACAGCCAGGAATCAAAGGTTCCTAAAGCATGGAGGCAACCTTCCAATCACATCCAATCATAACACACTGGGCGATACTTACAGCTTTGGACTTTGTTTCCGTTTATTTGAAATTCACGAAGATTAAAGATGTGGGAGACTGATAATCTTGGGGACAGTTTTACTTTGTAACAAGACCACCCCCCACCCCTCCCCCTAATCAATTATTGATTTCGATTGTCAATATAATCGCCAGAATACTTTTGTCGGGTCACCCCGCAAACGTACAACACATACAAAATAATCAGTCACTACACATTACCATAAATTCTGTGAAGTGCTTTGAGAAATCATCTCTACGTGAAAGCCACCATCTCAAAATAAACTAGGTTCTAATGTTGTTAAATAGCTGTACAATTACTCATTGGCCGTAGAATCCCCTCGATGTTTATAACTCTTACCCAGCAACTTATTGTAAATGCTTAAAAGACTTTAATTGACACGCAATTAAAGATGGAGAGTTACTCCCGCAATGGGGACGTTGGTTTGCCTTTTAGCTTCCCCCTTACTGTGTAATGAAACACCAGGCAATACATTATAATATTTCAGATAGTGTAGCGAAACAAGCAATCACATATCATCAATTAACTACTGGTTATTGATATTGAGTCTAATGGGGACATGAGGTGGGTGGGTGGGGGGGGAGAAACTAAAAAAAAACTTGTATTAACTTATTCAAATTATCCCCATTTTACTGTATCAAGTGGCGGATTCTTCCAATACCCGAGTATTTATCTGAGGAAAGAATGTTCCCCTCTGCTTCCCCCGTGGTATCAAAGATAGTCAATCAACTACCAATGGAGCCCGACCGGCTGCTATTTAGAGTTTCATTGGTTAAATAGTTTCACTTTTATAACTGCAATCCAGAATGTATGTGTGTGTGTGGGGTGGGGGCTTTGTCTATGGATCCTGCTCTGCACGCTCTACAATAGATTGTCGGTGTCTGAAAACATACGAAAACCTGTGTTCTCCAAACAGCCTTTTCTGCCCATTGAGCTGCTCTGACCCTGGTGGATGGCTGTCAGGAGCCAAGGCTGCCAGTCACTCAACCCAATAACAGGCAACCGTGATACAGAGGTGGACAGATAAGTACAGCCAATGTACAGCCTTCCCCTCCCCCACACCCACATCTATGCCAGACATGACCAATGGAGCTTGGAATCTCTCACTCCTTTGCTCTCAGGCTCAACACAATTACATGATTTACGACCGTGAAGATAGAGGTGGATTAAGGCCACGTTTGTGTTTTTCTATTTAGGAGGAAGTGAAAGTAAATTAGCCTCGATGGAAGTTGGTATAAAATGAACTCCATTTGCAAAGATAACGTACAGTATATTGAATGTTACACCAACGATATATAAGGGTTTACAACAAAACGAATCGTATTGTTGCTTCACTTAACATTCCCTTATTGATACATCAACAACAACTTGCACTAACATAGCGCCCCCAACGCCCGATAGCGTCTCAAAGCGCTTGAGATCCCGATTTCTGTGGAAGAGACCAAGTGGAAAGTGAAGAACGGAATTTCAAGACCCAGGCGGGTTAATGAAGGGAGTGTACCGAGATAGGTGGACAGGAAGCAATGAAAAGTAGTCTGTGTCACTGCGTGGAATTATAATCAAAACCACTGCATGAAATATCACAACAGTCCACCACAATCCCACACTCGCCCTATCATTCCAGCAGTGACTGTAATGGCGACCATGTAGCCATTATAGTCACCAATCTACTGAAATAATAAGAGTGAGTGTGGGATAGCGCAGTGCAAATAGTGTAGTGGAAACCACCAGACAGAGTCACTTGGGTGAAAAATAGGTTAGAAATGTCTCCAATTTAAAAACAATTCCTCTAATAAAAAAAAGCGAAATACGGTCATTCATTTTAAGGTCACGGACTGTTTGCTTATTGACTGGCAGCCATAAATGCGACATTTCCTGTGACAATTTCCCCGAGAGGCGATTACAGTTCCGTTCACTCTGGGGACCGAAAACTGTAGGGAAAAAAAAGGGTGTGTATTGTCAGTTTAGTCAGCGAGATCTTAAGCAGATGCGCTTTTAAAGAAAAAAGAAATCGAAAGAGTTTCCTTCTGCTGACTTAACCACGATCCAAACTGTGTACATCTGGTAGTGTGGGTTGTAGCAATTCCGGCTCAGTGTGTTTCACACCAATGGTGCAGCTGCTATATTTCCATCATCGAGCAGTATTCGCCTTTTAAAGTTAAGACTCTCGCTGTGGTGTTAGCATTGGGGTGGAGGGAACAAATGGCGCCGAGAATAGATGTGCAAAAGCACAAGATCTCCGAGGCACGCGAGAAACGCCCTTTTTTTTTTGCATTTTGTGGAGACAAAAAAAACCCGTTTTCTTTGAAGAAAAAAAGATTCAAATCTCCACCTCGTTCGGGGCGGAGAAATGTCAGCAGTAGCCTTCAAGTTCGACCTGCGAGTCAAACTCTTTTGAGTGCGCGTCGCCACACGAACAAATGATGATCCCTCTCTTCCACTTTCCTTCACACATGCGATTCGAATAGGCGGAATCTCACGCAGCGGGTGGTGAGATTGTGGAACTCGCTGCCTGAACCCACGGTTGAATCAAGCAGTGTACATGCATTCAGGCGGAAAGTGGACCCTGACGTGAAGGAGGGGTAAAATGGATGGAAACAGAGCGACCTGGTGCCGTGCTATACAATCCGTCTAAACCTCTGAATATATTTGTGAAGAAAAAAGATGAATAGATCAACCTAGTATCTCACAAGCTCTTCTTGTTGGTTGCCTAAGCTTTTGAATGGTTGGATCTATGTTTTCATGTTGGAAAGAGGGATTTGGGGAAAAACGAGACAAGAAGAATAATAAAAGTAAGAAATTCTAATGGTGTTACTTAAACCCAACAGGTATACAGTAGAGACCAGTCGTTCTCTTTGCGATTGTCACGGCAATTAACACGTGTGAAGTCATGCATTGAAATATTAGGTTTTTCATTTACATCACCTAAAAAAATAGTGATTCCACGACATCGGCCGTGAAACGCTCTCAAATGTCCACCCGGAGCTGTATCAACGTGAGGAATAGTCAATTAGTTGATGTAGTTATTACTATTAATATTAATATTATTACCATCAAATTTCTACTTTATCTCGACCCGAGTCGAATCTCTTATTATACAGACCGTGTCTACCTTTTGGCTGTGCAATCGAAAACACCAACTCTAGCGTCGGCTTAGCCCAAAAGGGCGAAATTAATCACCAGGCGTTTTATAACTGAATCTCCCCTTCGCTGGCGTTCTCAAGGTCACGGCTGCAGCCGACTGTAGGATTGAACGCAGCTCGTAACAATTCCACTGCAGCTCACCCCACTCCCAGAGCAAAGGGGGAATTCGGGAGGAGGCGGCGTGTGGCCGGAGTGAGCTACGGGGCTGTTAAGAGCCACCAGACTTGCAGAGTTGCTTTTCGGACGTAAATAGACTGGCGTAAGCGTTGGCACAGGGAGGGCACCCGCCATCTTTGTTTCCACATCAGACGCTGTGGTCAGTGTTTGATCAGAGACTTGCAGAGTCAGACACGTCTCTGAGGCTCAGATGTCATGAGAACGTTGAGCCACGAGCGGCAAATTTTTTTTGGTAGGGTGGGTGGGGGGGGGTGTTAAAATCACACCAACAACTGCCCCCCCCCCCCCCCCAACTCCCTTCCCCCCTCCCCCACACCACCCCAGCGCCCCGCCTGACGCCCAATCCGTAAACGTATCTCATTGACATCTTCTCACTTTTACGTTTCGTTCGCCTGCAATTGCACCAGTCACTGCACTTTGCCCTGTGCGTGGAGTCTGTCTCGGGGTAATGTCGACGGTGTGCGCGCAACATCACCTGCGAGGATTAAGCCAGTATTTCAGCGTGGAGTGAGGTGTGTGACGTGAGGCTCGATGCCCAAGTCACGCAGGTCTTGGCTTAGTCACAGCGCCGCTTATGATTCATGTTTGATTTATGTAGAACAAGTACAGTGTCTGTGATCCAACTGGCGGCCCGCGGGCCGATTTCATCCGCCTCCCCTCCCTCCATTCCCCCCTCCCTCCCCCATTTCATCCGCCACCCACAGTTAACCCCCACCCCCCTCACCCCCATTTCACCCCTCACCCCCATTTCACCCCCACCCCTCACTGCCATTTCACTCCCACCCCTCACCCCCATTTCACCCCCACCCCTCATTTCATCTGGTCCACCCGCTGCCTCCACAACCTATTTAATGTTATGTTTCTGGGAAAGAAACACAAAACAATATTTGCTTCATGCCGCCGCCGGAGGTTGGGGCCCGCGGCCCGACAGGAATTGGAAGAGAGTTAGTTACAAGGCGAGCCAGCAGAAATGGGAACGCTTGAAGGATTTTGCTTTACACGCAATGATTGGTATATGCCATTGTCGGGTGCCCTCGTTGCAGCCTGATCCTTAGGAAACGTGATAAACATCTCAAAAGGAATAATTAAAAGGCAAATTGGACTGAAAGTATTGTTGTTTCAAGGAAAGTACAGATACCACAAGACCCAGTGGCCTCCTGTATTGTACATTTCTGATGTGTTACTTACCCGGACGCTGAATGAATAACTCTTTGGTTATTATTTAACCCTTTGCTGTTCTTGTTCTGGGTGCCTTGACCCTGTTAATTACGAAAGAACTGATCGCCTGAGCGCGGGTGAATCACACACCAGTGTTTTCATTGAGAAAGCTCGCGTTAGTTTGGCGCTTTGCGGTATAGAAACCGTGTCGGGTAATACAACATTGGGTAATGTATCTGCAGATCATTTTCCCCTGAAACGCACGATGGACAGAAAACACGCATAAATAGTTAAAAGCATCGCAAGAACCCAGCCCTCGTCCGTTATTGGCAAACTCTTCCGCTCTTGATTCATGTTTGATTTATGTTGAAGTGACAAAAACCCACACGGCTCGTTTGATGGTCTAAACGCCGATTTTGTAATAAATAAAATACCGTTACTTATTTATTCATGGTGGGAGCCCACCAACCACACCATACAGTGTCACACCATGCGGTTTAAATCAGAAATTGCGAAAGAATTTCCAACGCCAATGCACGTGTGATCCTTCGCTTCAATTTCCTGAAAGCCTCCAGAGTTTCACACCGTGAATATCTCAAAGCGATTCGCTGAAGAAGAAGAAGAAGAATATTATTGCGGTTTACCAGTAATATTTTTCATAAAGAATAATTGAAACAAACAGAAGGTAATCATACAGGATTTACATAAATCAGAAGAATAATCGTACAGGAGATACAGAGTTGAGAGAGTCTAATCTCAAATATCAAGGACATAGGCTGTCCTTTCACTATCATCTCCTCTCTGGGATGTTCCGGAATCGAGAAGCCCTGACGAGGATTAAGTGATAGTAGGACAGCGGAATATGAGAGGAATAATTATTTGTCTGTATTAACTTCTATTGACTGTACCCTTCATTGGCTATTGAACCTCAGTTATAGAACGTTTGCAATTACCCGAACACGTCAAACTGCCTCAAGTTAAAGTTTAACCATGTGTCTTGTGTTGTTAAACAAACAGCGAGTCGGCATTGGACACAGAAGAGATGCAACTGTTTGCAAAAGATCTCAACTCACGTGTCCAGGAGTGATTTTCCACACGTTGCGACTTACGCCTCTTTGAATCAATGTTACAAGCAAAGGGACATTTTTGCAAATGTGAATCTGAATGCATAAAAAAAGACTCCACCATTACCCCCCCCCCCCCCCCCCCCCGCCACTCGCTGGTAACTACCTGCATAGGCCCGTAACCTATTATCTATCATGTTAGGTTTGGAAAATGCATCCTGCTTTGAATCAAGCCTCCCAACCGCCTGCGGTTTGCTGGTTTGTTGTTTGCAGAAAATATGATTAACGGTTGTGACCCATCGAGGTGGGCTTTGCTGAACACAGGCCCTGGGCGAATAAAAACAGGAAGATCCCTGCCCCAAATTGGAATCCCCCATTCCCCCCCACCCCCCCACCGCCCAACATTCCTAGTAAGAAATTTGCGACTGGATCGGACCAATAATATAGTACTTTAGCCCCCTCCCACCCACCCACCCACCAAAAAGCCCCAACAACATCTTGTTCTATTTCTCTGGTGGTGAGGCTAGCTTTCAGGAACTACTCGGTTAAAAAAAAGGGAAAAACAATGGCACTGATCACAGCCAAGGCAGAACTTCATTTTATTATTAAGTTGAAAATTTCATTTGAACGGGTTTGCAATTTGTTTCAGAATTCTACTCTGCGACCTTTAGGGTTTCTATTTTTTTACATAAAATATCTAATTTTCCATGGTTGTCAAGTTAAGGCTTGGAAAAGGCCAGATGCTTTCCTAAGTTATAATATTGCTGTTAGTGCAGTCAGGGTAAGTCGAGTTCCGCCCACAAATACAGTCAATTCACGTTACAGTTTATTCTTCTGTGAAGCGCTTTGAGCCGTCTAGAAGACGAGAAAAGGCGCTATATCAAACGCATTGATTATTATTTTTATATATTATAAGGCTAAATAGTATAATGATAGCACGGACGGTTGCTGCTGCTAATGTACAATTTCCAAACCTTTTGTCCGATTTCGCTGAGTTAAGGGCGAGATAATAAAACGATAGACCCCGCGTTGAGAAGCCATCGATTATCGCTGTTAAACCAGCCTCGACCCAACCCAGCCGATCAATCCTTCGGAACCACCGGCCAATCGCCCAGCAACAGCTGGATCCAGCCGAGTTTGGCATCGCGGCTTTCACCGCATTTACAGCCGCAACATCCTATTGTGTGTCAGCTTCACTACAGCCAGGCTTCCATTTCATTTCACTTCCATTTCACCTCCCCAATACATGCCGTAGCTCTGCCCCCAATGAGCCGCCGCTCAGTCGGGTGTTTGGACTCGGTGTCTGGAGATTCCCTATGAACCTGCAGATCAGTCATTTGTAGGACATATTCTTTCTTCTCACGAGAAACTCACCGACCAATAAACACCGGTCCACATCGCCGTGACACACCGGTTCACACCAGCCACAAACTAGTCAGTCACTCAAATCTCCAAACCAAAGGGCATCCAGCCGCTCATTTGGAGACGTTTGAATTGTTTAAACACCGGCAGCAGGTAATTCCCTGTTACCCAAACCAGTCGGTGGGAAATCACACACCTTCCTTACCTCCGGTTCGATTTCAACGTGATGCTGATGGTGTGTTAAGTTTCTAAACGCTGAGTAATGGCATTTGATAGCAACGGAAGCCTTATTTTGCTGTGAACGTTCTGGAAAGGGGCTGAAACCCACACGGATACGATACACCATCTGATATAACGAAATGTTGTCCAGTCCAATACAGTCCAATGTCACTATGCTGTAAGAGGATTGACAGCTATTGATAAATAGTCCATTCTTTTCTCGGCTTCTCTACTCGACGCTATAAATAATTGCAATAGGGCAAGACAAAAGACACAGAGATCAGCCAGAAGCTATCTTGACACTGAAAATCCAAACCGAAGGCCATTCCGCGGCATATGTGAAGGCATATCATGGTTTGAACACTGTGATGTCGCCGAATATAGGGCAGATATTTCACTGATTTAGCTGTAGATCTCCCAGGTTCGGCATGGCGTGTATGGCTATATAAATCCAGGTTGTTGTTGTTGTTGTATGTGCTGGAGCAATAATAACAACAACATGGTTTTTTTTGGGGGGGTGAGGGGGGGGTCAGTCTGACACCTGCGGAAACCCATCACCATTGGTTAAGACAATCTGAGTTTGGTTTCTGTCTCAAACTAACACATGGCGATGGGTTTCCACATGTGTCGGACACTCGGCTGACACCCCCCACCCCGCACCACCCCAGAAAATTACACAGCGTCCCTCACGCAGGTTAGCGTCCCAGCTAAATAACCAGATACCAACGGTCCTCCAAGCAATGTAGAGAATCTTTCAATTATATCCACCGATATCGCACTGGGCGACAATTACAGCTTCGGACTTTATTTCAATGCTATGAATTACACGAAGGTTAAAGGTTGGGAGACGGGTGAACTGGGGATAGTTTTACTTTGTAAACAATGCGCCGGATACATTATTGATTTCGATGATCAATGGGCTCCTTCAATTTGCCAGAACACCTTTTCCTTTTCACCCTATGAACATATTACTGTACAGAACAAACAACTAAAACCTACCTTAAATCCGGTAAAGCGCTTTGAAGCATCCTTCCGACCTAAAAGGCACTACAGTATATCAAATGCAAGGTTTTTTTTAAAAAAATGAGTGTAAATACTATTCGTCTAAAAACACGGTTACCATACTTTCCCATAAATCATTGAGACATCCCCCTGAAGTGTAAGGGCAAGAGTCAATTGCAAGAGTTGGTTATCTATCTATCTGTCTGTCTGTCTGGAATTTTCTTCCCCTTTTGCGTGGTATAGATCTGACTCTTTCCTATTAACAGAAATAATTTGTTGGAAACAACTTTTTTTCCCCAAGATAACGGGGCTGGATTGGTGAATGGGTGTCACGTTGAGCTGCATGGCTTAGGCAAACGGTAATGTCTGGGTGATTCTTCGTGAAGATGTTGTTAAGATAGCACATATTTTTTCTCAACGTGAAAACGCTGGTGTTTGGGTGGACAATCTTTGGAAACATATCACTGTCGGCTCGGCGCGTGTTAGTGTGAATTCAGTGAAGTACAGTTAAAGAATTTCGACCCTCAGCTCCCAGGGTTTTCCCTGGGACCATTTCTGAAGCGAAATGATTTGCGGTATTTCACAGCAATGGTGTAATTAGATGCCCAGACAATTTCGTATCTCTCAACACAAAAATAAAATCATGTTTTGGAGTCACAGGCTCCGTAGACAGATCGCTCCTCTCTGAGAGAAGCCCCTCCAAACACACGCTACAGGAAGTTGACTTTCTCTACCCCCTCACCCCCAGCGAATCTTTCTTCCCGTAGTTTCCACTAAAGGTCAGGCATATTATTCCTCTCAAGACACCGAGAGACGAAAACAGGTATTTATCAAGCGATTATGAATTGGAATGTGTTTTGCAGATTGTCACCCGGGGATCTCTCCATTAAAACACAACAATAGCTATCGGGGATGATTAAGCTGCCGCTTTCAATATTAAGCCACAATTGGTTTGATCATCTCTATTGCTGATTTGCTAAACCCCCAACTCAACCAAGGTTGGTATCCATCTGGTGAATGGAGCTCATCAACCTGGGAAAGCCAGGCCCCGTGTGCTCTACACACACACTCCCAACAAACACAACATCTTTTCGCCGATAGAAGACTCAACCTAAACACATGGGCAGCTCCTCCTACAACCTATAACAGATGGCGACCCTCAGTGGTCAAACTAACCTATTGGTCTGCTTGCGTTGCTGTTCTTTGCTGTTCAACAACATGTTTTTACTTTCACGCCAGCAAGAACGTCCCAGGGCGCGGTACAGTCTGGGCTTTGGATCCCGACTGGGAAAGGGGGCGGGGGTGGTGTGGGGTTTGAGATTAAAAGGGGTGGATGTCAGGGAGGGTAGGTTTTAAGAGGGTGACCAAAGACTCGGTCGAAGACCAATGTCTCTTGAGATGGGCCTTAAAGGAGGCGAGGGAGGAAACGAGGCTTAGTCTTTGAGAAAGCAAAGCCCAAATAGATTGCTTAACTATCAATAATGAATATGTCGCCTTCCAGTTACATCTTGCCTGTTGTAGCTGCGGGGTCCTGTTGCTGTCACTCTCCCGACAAGTGATACTTGTTGGTTAAAACCACATCCAGAGTTTTTTCACAATGGACTCTTCCAGTTGAATGGAGCTTTAGGAAATTGATACTCTCCTCAGATTCTCCCTCGTTGATCTTTATGAAATCGATGTTGCCTCCCAGGATAAAGAGCATATTCCTGCGTGTTAAGGTGAATTCCTAATGACATGATCGTGAGGGACAACTGGAACTATTATTAACGTCAAAAAAAATGCAATGTAAATTTTAAATAGCGGTTGAAGGAAAGATAGTATCAGACCGAACGCAAGTGTTCGAAGTGTCCTTGTATCTATCTGTAACTCCTGTGGGCGATTTTGGTGCATTTTGTATTAACAGAGATGTACCCGCAAATAATCGCTTGAATAAACCTGTCATAATAATAATGATTCGATTTTGTTTGTTTTTAAATTAAGTTGAGTGTATAGTGTGCAGTGGAACCAGTGCCGATGCAAAATCAGGGTCAAAACATGGATTTATCATCGCCTTCCACCAACACTTCCATGTCGTGGACAGGCGCTAACTCAATGTAATCTGTCGGGTGCTATGCAAATGATCGTAGAAGCTCACAGAGCAACTGAGGGCAATATGTCCTGTGCACCCTGTGTGTGAATTAGGTTCCCAATTCAACTCTTGTGAGATCCTGCCCACCCTGTGACCTTCAGATAGCAAACTGCTCCCTGCTTTAGAGGCCTTACGATTAAAAGCTTCATTTGTTTTGCTTCCTCGACCACTTTGAAGACACAGTTATCTACGTTATCTACAAACTAGATTTTATCCTATTGAGATATTTCCTCTGCTGACAAAGCATACAATCACCATACGTTCCCGCTAAATCATTGAGACACCCCCCCCCCTTAACGTGAAAGGGAATTCAAATGTATTCAAATCCAAGAATTGTTTATTTTATCTAAACAAGTAGTCATTACTCCCCTCTCGTACGTCATGTGGGTGTAAATCTTTATTAGCATAAATAATTTGTTGGAAAGAACCTTTTTTTCAAGCAGAGGGTTTGTGAATGTCACGTTGGCTCAGGCAAACCTTAATGTATGGGCGATCTATGATGATTTGAGGTCAGTTGGGGAGGCGGAAAGAATGGTTCTTTCTCCCTCTCTCTCTCTGAAGGCCACGTTAAACTAGTTCGCTGTATCTCGCAGTTCACAGTACAGCACAACAAGGTGATCTTCCCCCAAAAAAACTGTTGGTGAAGAAAATGCTCTTAAATGGATTAAGATTTCCTCCCAAAGTCTGCCAAACGAATTAATCCGGTCGATGGGGAATTGCGGATTATCAGGGTGTATCTGAATGAATTGTTGACTATTTGTTTTTGGGGGGGGGATTGGATTTCTATTTAAAAGGGTAAAGGAAATAATAGTTTAGTTTCTCATACGCAAAACATCATTAATCAATGCGCCTAATTGGAATATGATTGTCGGTTTTCTAAATATTCTTTGATATTGGAAAGGAATTATATTGAGATATTATCCTGAGCTGTGTGTGTGTTCAGTATTGGGATTAAATGGTTTGAGCAGCCGAGAGCAATGTAAAAATAAGGCAGGAGATTTTTTAGGGAAAACATTCACCGGGTCAACACTGACTATGATTCCTGTGTTCCTATGTTCCTGTAATGAACAGAAACCGAAAGCAGACCCTCAAATAAGCCATATTGCATAAGGTCTTGCTGATGAAGTCTGGCTGCAAACATCTGAAGGTTTTAAGGCCTGAAATCCATAGTTCAACACGCCGCATAGCAAACCTTCCACGATTATTATTTACCATTAGTAATATATATGTGTAGAGAGAGGGGGGAGGGCGGGGCGTATAAAGATTCCATGGTTTACAGTAACGATTAATAGAAATTCAGCCTTAATTTAGTACATGTCAATTAAAATCATGTTTCAACGCTGTAGATGAACAGAATTTCAATGTTTTTTTTCTGTGGGAGGGGGTTACAGATTGTGAAATTGATCAATATTTTGCGTTTTTCATCTATGTTTTTTAAATATAAACAAACCCGTGGGGTTGCTGGTTGCAATAATCATCGAGGACATTTATTTTTAGGGCTTAATTTGCTTCCATTATCTGCCATCAAAGGCATGAGTGCTAAATGCTTTAAGAATATTCCTTGTCGGTTTTTTTCTCTCTCTCTCTATAGAATAAGGTCGTACGCGGCAATCATGATCTGGAATGAATAATTGGGGGGTGGTGGGTTGTCGATGTTCTTCAAAAATACAGCCAGTGGAATCTATTACCTTGTGCTATTCACACAATTATCGCCCTTCCCCCCACCAGTCAGATGTATTTCCATCAGCTGAGCAACTTGATCCGTCTGCAGCCGCCGGCTGATTGACAGCTGCACCCAAGCTCACTGGTTTCCTGTTAACCCTTGCACCACTCACTACTAACCCATTTGAACACACAAACTCTCTCTCTCTTTCTCTCTCGCTCTCTTTCTCTGCCCTAAATCTCTCCCAAATAGCTCTCTCACCCACACACCGCCACCCCCTCCCTCCGCCACCTCACTCACAAACCACTTGCATTGAACACGATTACAGTATTATTGTTTTTATGAAGCAAAGAGATTTGGGATTGGGGAGGTGGGTGGGGGGGAGAACCCCATAATTCAGCAAGAAAAATGTACCATTCTGTTTCATTCTGCAACAACAACAAAACCCATGCAGCCTCTGTGTTGTATTGTATTGTTCAGCCTTGTCACTGGAATTTTATTTTAAATGCACTTAAACACCACATGAAAGAGTATGTTTGCACGAATATTATTTTCAAAATATTCTATCATCCTGCTAGACTTCCTGCATTTACAGATTTCCTTTCAATCTGCTGCTCTTTCCTCCTTTTAACACAGCCTGTTATCTATCAATTCAACTACCCCCCGCACCGCCATCACTAATAAAAGGCCTATTTGATGCTGTTTTTGCCGGCTGGTTATTAACGTAGCGTTTATCACAGCTTTTCTTCTCCAAAAAAGTGAATGCCTTTTTTTTAATGAAACAATGTTGCAACGACGACAAATCACAGAGGTGTTTAAATTGCAGGTTAAGTGTGTAGGAACACACAGTGTGAACCGAGAAGCAACCAGATGTGTGCGTGCTTTCTGCAGATCTAAAAAAGAGAAGAAAATTGCACAGAATAAGAAAGAAAGGGAGAAAGAAAGGCATTCCGGGCCTGAAGAGGTTAAACTGCAGATGTGTGCTGGAGAGAGAGAGAGAGAGAGAGAGAGACTGGCTTCAGGATTTGAGTTGTGTGTGTGTGTGTGTGTTTCGAGCACCATTACACAATCTGTGTGTGTGCATTCAGTCTCAAATTAAGTCCAATGGACAGAGGGAAAAATGGGGAAGAGATCTGCTCAGAGCCATAGTTGCAGCCGCGAACACCGAGCAAGTCTCTGTGGCGCAATCGGTTAGCGCGTTCGGCTGTTAACCGAAAGGTTGGTGGTTCGAGCCCACCCAGGGACGCTCCGTTTTCCTTTCTTTCCAGTGAATGGGTGGGTTATTTTAAATACAAACACACACGCAAAAAAAAGAGTAAAATCCAATCGAACACACGATTGTATTTTTTTTAAAGATCCGGATTTAGCCTAATGGTGTTTTGAGGGAGTGGGGGGGGGGGGGGGGGGGGGGGGGGGGAGGGGGGGAATAAAGGTGAAAAATAAATTGAAATAAAATCACGGTGAGACGTGTGTGTGTGTAAAAAAAAGGAAGCTGATGGACTCACTCCTTTATTCTCCTTGCAGTGAATTGAAACCTTTGTTGGTCGAACCTTCCCTGAATAACATTAGATAACGCCACAAAGCTCAGTTCCACGTGCATTCAAACCATTCTCACGGTCCGCACTTCATGCCATTCTCGCCTTACACATACAGTATAAAGGGGCATTGGCATTGTGGATTATTGGGCATCATTTTGGCAGGTTATAAACGCTGCACTCGCACGGAGCACACGCCAGCGTTTAAGACTCCATTCTGCACGGTATCATTCTTCGTTGCGTTCAATTCCGATCAAATCAATTTCTCTGACAGATAAGCCATATATATGTATATATATATATCTCACAGATATATATATATATATGTGTCAAGCGAACTGTATTCTTCCATGAGCGAGCTGTGGTCGGTACAATGTGTGATCGCTTTCCTTATCCTTTCCTCTCTCCTCTCTCCTTTCTCCCTATCTCTCAGCACAATTAAAACAACATCATCAGACACTGCAACCCTTTTTTAATTCATTCCTCTGACCGGAATCGTTTAACTCTGGCTCTCCTGTGACTCTCCACATGTTAACAGAGCACTCAATAATTATTTTTTTTTTTTTAAATCTCGTAAACCTCAAATTATATACATATTTTTTAATAAAACACGATGTCAATTTCTACATTTCCTCCCCAAACACATATCACACAATCGCTTTCTCTCTCTCTCCCTCTGGTATATTCCTATGAATTTCAGAGTTGCTGTCAATCCCTTACATTGAGAAGGATTGGTACTCATTAAAACGATGATGGATTATCAGCACTAAAATCTATATATACAGTATATATGTGTAAGAACATAGCCCTTTTGGACAGCCCTAATATAAACAAAGGCTGGCTGGGATAAAATGTTTTAGTGCAGATCGAGAAGATCTTTGTTTCCCTCTCGGCACTAGAGTATTCTCAAAATACACTTTGGAATTTATGATAACCTGTCCCTTTTTAAAAAAAAATGTTTTTAAAAATCGCTCTCCCACAAGCTCCTCCATCCCCCAACCCGCCGCCTGTTAAAACCTACACATGTTTCAATTAAATAAATATTCCTTGCAATTAGCAATGTCGTCCAACCGAACCGATCAGATTCATTTTACCAGGTTAATTTGGCCGTCACTATCAAAGGCAAGGGCATATACTGTAAATATAAATATGTATATATTGCTCAAACATTAAGTTACTGTATACTGTATCTCTTACAAGGTTTTAATCAGACGTACATTTTTAATGCAGTGTTTTAATCCATGGCATATATATCACCGTGTTACATACAGCGCTCGTCAGCCTATTTCAAAGCGATATGCTGTTTAATGTTTCACGAAAGACAATTCAGTTTCTGTTTCTATTTTTCCCAGTTGGCAGAGTGCACACACAGACACACTGACACACACACTGACACACACACACACTGACTGTTCTGTTCAATGGTGCGTGTGGTACTGTCCTAAGATTCCAATGTGTCTTATGTGCAGGAAAGGGGACTTGACGAATGTTCCCTGGTAATATATACTTTCACTGCCCAAGCTATCATCTTTCAGTATAAAAACACGCCCCACGTTTATTGCTGACGGTTTGCCAGGCGTTTTAATGCTCGCTCTTTCAGCCACCCGAAACTCCCAATATATTTCAAACATATTATATCTCAATGTCCCCCTCATTGCATTTGAGTACAGCATGTTTTAATGCAAAACACATCACTCTCTTGCGGTGACCCTTTTCCATACATTTCATACAATCACAATTTTATCATTCTTATAAATCAATGTTACTTTATGTTTGCAAACTGTATGACAAAGTGTGATTTAACGGCATTAACTCGAAGCATCTGCACTACACACATAAATTGTTCTTTAATATCCGTCAAAGGTAAACTCTGTCCCCCAACACATAGTGTTGCCACGTTCCTACAAACCAAATCCATCAATCCAGAATACTGTACAGCCAGTGCGACTTCATCGTGTAATATCTACCGTAGAATATTCCTCAGCTATCGTTACTTTATACTTGTAGCAAATACAGCAATGAAAGACATCACGAGGTCTAATTTCTTTTCTGTTCTTAAGCAACACCTCTGCCTGTTATAAGCTGATTTCACAATAACATCTTAAACGGCATCTCTCGTCGAATTCAAAACTATTAAGAGTACTGAAGTTGCCAGTGTATTTAATGTAACGGTGTAAAGTCCAACAGAGCGTGGTGATGGGGGGGGTGGGGTGGGGGGGGGGGCGGGTTCTGTAGTGCAATGTGTAATTAAAGAACATTAGGCAGTATCTCCCGGTTTGGGCGCTTTAATTATCGGTAAATTCGCTTTCTAATTCGGATTAACAGGTTCCGATCAACACGTTGGCCTGTGCCATGTCTGGCCCGGGTTAGATTTGCCAAATGCAGTCATGTTTTTTGCTACCCGAGACAGACTTTCAGAGCCACGTAACTCCCATAGATAGAAAGTTAAAGATTCCCAGCACGTTCCTGTTGATCGGGACAATTAGCTATTTTATTACTTGTGCATTCTGAATAAACCCATTGGTTTCAGAGTCATATAACGTGCGAATAGTCAGTCGATTGACTGCCCCGGGTACATTATATGGACCTGGGTTCGGCCTTATTTTGAGTAAGATTAACAATAAAATAATTAGAAAAATCCCACGTGTGGTAAACACCACAATATTCATATTTTACGAGACAGGAAAGATTCTCTCTCCAGTGAAAGAAGTTAATAAATAAATGACAAAAAATGCAACGTGTATTGAGACCCACTTTAACGTTGTATTTACTCTTATTTTAAGGGGGTGGTGGTGGGGAGGGAGGGGGTTGGGGGGGGGTTGCTACTTCAATCATTAAATAATTAAAACTTGGACTGATCCTGATGATGAGATTGTTCCCCCATCAACACCAATTCCTGCAACAATCACCTTATTTCGCGACTTTGTGCGATTCATCTCAGTTTGCCTATCGCCAATACTGTACACTATACTGTATATATCTATATATATATATATTTAAAAGAATCAATTGAGAATCGCATCTCGGCGATCATTGCAACAGTTATTTTAACTAGTGATGCGGGTTAACTGGCAAAAAAAACAACACACTATATATATCACACGTAATAGAAACGAGAGGAAACGGTATTAAAACAAATAGGAGGGAAATATGAGGCAAATCTACAGAGAGCTGAAGACAAAACGCCTCTTTGATGTTAAATTGCATTTAGCGGTTGAAAGGCAGATTAAATTTTGCTCTTGGTTGTCGTACTTTGTGACTCGTTAAAAATTGATATTAACTTAATCCTTAATATCTACGGTAGCGGGAGCCAACCGCGACCAGACTACAGACAGACTACAACAGTAAATGGCTCGGAAACGCCAGACACGTATATAACCAAGTCACGGATGGTTAGTGAGTTCACGCTTTCGCTTGGTCGGTAAGGGAAGGACAATTTGGGATTTTAGTTCACTCCCCCCCCCCCCCCCCCCCCCCTTTAGTTTAAGAACAGGTTCGCGTTTGAGAGACACAGAGAGAGAGAGAGAGAAACAACTGTTAAAGTGCTTCACTGACCAATGGACTTCACGTGACGTCGTCCCCATTTTAGTTTCTTAAAGAAACGTTTCCCAGTGTAACCCGTTTACAGCGTGGATTACAATAGTAACATTATATTGTCACCCCCCCACCCCCCCCACCCAACCACCCAACCACCCGCCCACTCAAAAAAATTATATACCGGAATATAACTGCTACACGGAAACCCATCACCAACCCAAACTGAGAATTCCATACATCCCACCCACACCTGGGAATCCCAGCGTGTACAATTCACCCACAAACACACAGTTTACACAAATATACTTTACAGTATATTCGCTTTAAGCGCTTTGAGACGTCTAGACGTGAAAAGCGCTATATCAAATGCAAGGATTGTTATTTATTATTATTATTACGTTAAGTTGGTGTAAGTTCTGTACTAGAAGGTAACAACAACAACAACAAAATGACATTCACAGAGCGCCATTCACGTCGGGAGGATGTCCCAAGTCTGTTTGTGAATCGAAACGGATTTGCAGAGAATGTGTGGGACAGGCTAGTTTTTTTTAGTATTCTCTCAAAACTTAGTTCACTTTAGAGCTCGTCGCGAATTGTTTTTTCTCCCCAGCGGATCCTGTGATTTCCTTTCACCCTGGAGATGTCCATCGATCTGTTTCCCTGGTTGGGGATAATGTGATTTAACCCCGTTTGACATCTCCTCTCCCTCCGTCTGTTACCTGGATTTTTTCTTGTCCTTATCAACCGCGTTGTTGTTAATCATTGTAGCCGGGGGACATCACAGAGGTGAGGTGGGTGGACGCCTAAGGTTAGTTCAGTGTCAGTTAGATTGATCAGCGCTCCCACTCGCTATCCTGCGCGAAGGGCGCTTGGAGCAGAGGTAGGCCATTCAGCCCATCGAGCCTGTTCCGCCATTCTATCACTTCATGGCTAATCTGTACCTCAACGCCTTTGCCCAACATCCCCATAAAAATGCCAATTGTTGTTTTCTTGTTTTGAAAGGGCATCGGACTAAGTCGCAAGGCTTCGAGGTAATTAAAGGCGGCTTATGAATGAATATGACATAAAAAAAAACTATTACCTGATACACGCTTGTATTATTCCCCTCCTCCCTCCTCCCTCCCAGGCCATCATCCCATTATTTGATTGCTATGAGTTGAGATCTAGCTTGGTTTACGATTCAGGCGAACGCGAAGGGACCCCTCCCCCCCACCCCCCCTCCTCTGTCCCCCCCTCCCCCCCCCCCTAACCACTTGCTCCTTCTATTTCTAAAGCAAGGTTGCCTGTCCCCTTGTTTGTAACCCCCGCTCCCCCGTCCCCACTCACCTATACACACACCCCTAAACCAAACGGAGCCCCCCCCAAATTAATTCTAATGAATCAACCTCTTGCCCCACTAGGGCACGGTGGTGAAGAAGCGGCTCAGCCGTTGCTTTTGCCTCAATAACAGCTTCACATCATGTTTCACATTGTTGGTTTGGTAAAGGGTGAAGGGCTGGAGGGTGCTGTACAAAAATTACAAAAATTCGTGGCGTTTAATGCGATAGAAACGCGAAGGCGAGACCCTGACTCACAGTGTGGACAGACATGCATCTTATGAATTGTGACTGAACGAGTTGCAGCCCAGATAGCGGGAAGCCCCACTCACTATATATACATCTACATGTCTATATAATATCTTGATGACTGTGTGTGTTTGGTGGTAGTGTGTGTGTGTGTGTGTGTGGAGGGGGTGGCGTTGCTAGTGAGTTTGACAGATCCTCTCTTGTTCCCTCTCCCGTTTCTTTGTCTCATTGCTACCATTATCTTCGTCTCATCTATCTCTGTCGCGCGGATTCTCTATCTCTCTGGCGAGCAGGGAGGCAACGGGCAGGAGGGGCGAAACGTGACGAGGCAAGGAAAAGGCCGAGACAAATTGACAAAAGGAACCGAAAATACCACATTCTCCCCCCCCCCCCCCCCCCCGCCCCACCTTCCCTCCCGTTACGTTTTTTGTTGTTGCAGGATTGGCACTAAACGATCCAGCAATCGACCCAGCGATTGGCAATGACAAGCTGTCTCTTTGCAGCCCGTCGATTTCCAATGGGATTTTTTTTAAAAACAAAAAAATTAAAGAAAAATCGAACAGAATGCATTTATGACAAAGAAAATTCACTGACTGTGTGTGTGTGGGGGGGGGGGGGAGACGTGGTGCTGAGGGGGGGGGGGGGGGGGCGGTGGTTGGGGGGAGAGGGGGAATTGTTATAATAGTGGCAATCGCATTGATAGATAACTATCCACTCGTTCTAATTCATCCTTTGCATTTGAAAACCTTGGACTTTGATGGTAAATTGCGTCAGCATAAAGGACAGTGTTAAAACCCTGCTCATAAGGGAATCACCTCCCCACCCCCTACCCCCACCCCCTACCCCCACTCCTAACACACACACACACACATTCATGCATTAGAATGAAATACAGTATGTATATATATATTTTCCTAAAGGAACTGTGCGACTTGTGGTCATGTTGGACTCCATCCGCAATTCGTATTTATCTCCAATCCCAGCCCTCGCAATGAGGCGAGTGTCGATCAATAAATCCTTTGGCGGATGAGGCGAGTGTCGATCAATAAATCCTTTGGCGGAAGAAAAGCTGCAGAAGGAACATATGTTATGGTGGGGGGAAAGCTGCCTGAGAGCAAACAAAAGCCCTGTGTCAGGCAGGAGCGACGCGGTTACCCGGCAACAGCCAGCTGCTGAAATTTTCCCCAAACCTGGAGTGCTCTCTGCTGGCTGGGAACAGAATCAATAACATCAGAAAGCAGAATTGCAGCCTCCGATTGGAATCAGTGTTCATCGCACCCCTTGCGTTTAATCTTAGCGCCTGTATCGCGTCTCCTAGACGTCTCCCAGCGCTTCATGGAATATACTGTGAATTGAACTGATTGTATATATATATATATATGTGGGGGGGGGGGGGGAGAAGGGGCAGCCTAATTTGGGCTGGATAATAATTGTCCAATTTGGATTATTTGAAGGAGACACTTTCACTTTCACCACCAATTGCATTGTCGAGCTGCTCAAATCCAGATCTTTTTTGGGGAATTGGATTTGTCTGAAGTTATCGGAACACTGCGAGGGAGTGTTTTGTTTCGGCCAAAGGAGCTCAGGGGGCGAAACAGGATCGACGTTGGCAAAAAGAAGGAAGGCGAGGGTGCAGGAATCAACAGGAAAGGGAACGAAAATTGACTTCCTTCCATTCTCCACTCTCTTTAATCGATGTTACCATATTAAACAAGGCGTATTATTTAGTCTTTAATGTGTCATTCGTCGCCTCTTCACTCTAGATAGGATATTCTGTAGATCAGTCAATTTTTTTCTGCTAAATTTACCGCCCCTTGCACTTTCCCAAACATGTTAAATACGTCTTGTGTGATCGCTAACAAATCAGAACTATAGTTCTGCATTCACCACCCACCCCCTTTTTAAACTAAATTAATTACCACCGCTAATGTACAAGACTGGTCGTTTCTAAGACAAATGTCTCTACCTTAATCAATCTGTGTTGATACAAATTAAGGTCTTGTACCAACTGATGAAAATCTCCACTCACGCTAATTTTATCCCCACAAAAGAACAAGGACGTGCACATAACAATTACAAAAATAAACGTTAAAATAACTAATAATATGGCACTCAACCCACGATTGTTTGTGAGGCACGTTTTCTGTGCGAAAATGGCCACCACGTTTCGCCCCAAAAAATATACAATTAATTTCTGTATATTCTGTGAAGCGCTTTGAGACGTATCGAAGACGTGATAAGGCGCAATATCAAACGTCAGGATTATTAAAAAAACACTAATTATTCATTCAGTTCCTTATTTACTTTTGCCACTTTAGTGAAGCCCCGCTTCACTAATTACGATTCAGAATTTTGTTTTGTAAAATGCCAAAGAGACTGTTGAAATAATAATAGTAATCATTATAATTCTTGAATTTGATTTAGCGCCCGGTCAAGTTGTTGAAACGTCTCAAAGCGCCAGGCGATATGGTGCGAGGGTTCAGTATAAATCAATGTATTTGGTTTAATGGTTGGTTTAAAATATACGGTCGCTTTAATGTTTATGGCGTGAATGACTGAAGTCAATGGTTTGCTTAATTGTGCCGGTTGTTGTGGATTAAGAGGGTGGGGGGGAGCGGGTGTAGGGTTAGGGATCTATGGATTTTTTCCATAAATCTGTCACACGTCGATTTCATAATGAGCAAAACAAAATTCACAATTCGCAACTCTGGCGTTAGCGAAACCGAGAGAGAGAGAGAGCGAGAGAGAGAGCGCTCTGGGCAGCCAAGATGGGTTGAGGGCAGAGATACCGAGGGTATCACAGTCACACACAAGCGCTTGTCTCACCGCGTAATGGACGCACAAACACTTTCCAGATCAAGTTTAATGAAAAACAGAAAACTCCCGTCTTCCAAACAGCCAGAGGGACACGAACCCCCCACCCCCCAATCCTCACCCCATTCTATGTGTCTTCAGGTTTTTGTTAAAAAAAACACCGCCTAGCCCAAGGCGATGGATATTGTCGCCGCTCAAACACAGCAATCTCGTTACCACCGGAGTCTGATGTTACAGAACTCTCACTCTGTAAAACACGTTGGTTTTTTTGTCCCCCGCGTGTTGTGTTTTGTCCAGAAAGTGGGTTCGCTCTCCATCACATGTTGTCCCTGGTTCAGGAACACCCCTCACCCATTTCACCCAAACAGATACACACAGACACAGACACACACAGAGCCATATAGCCAGACCTATATGGTGTTATTTGGGGGTGGCATTGAAGATTAATCTTGCCACTGTGCTCTGTCTCCGTTGACAAAAAAAAACGTATAATCAGTAATGAAATAATACGAATACTACTAATAACAACGACGCTAATAATATTAAGAATATGGTACATTTGCAGCCTAGGTTTGGCTAAATTGGTCAGGTAATTCAAATTGCAAAATCCCAAGGAGAGCGGTGGTTGGGAGGGTGGAGGTTGGTGGGGGGGGGGGATAAAACTTCAGTAATTGAGTCTAAAACGGCATAGTTTCATATAGATTGTCACATTACATTTAGGGAAATAAATGCCGAAGTTCATTCCTGAGGAAAAAGTTCAATCGTGTAGCGTCACTTTCACTGGGAACGCTCAATGGCCCCTTTGTTGGTTGCCCAGCTAATCATATGAAAAGGCAATAAGTAGCCTAAACAACGTCTGGTCCTCATCATTAGGGAAAGCTAATGCAGCGCCGTCAAACTAATAGACCTCGGTGACCCTTCACCTTTTTTTTCCCTCTCTCCACGAATCTGCCTTAAATAACACACCCAAGCCGGGGTTGAGATGTCTGGGTCGAAGCCACGCTTTATTTCATAATGATAAAGTACTTGACAGAAATTGCATTAACTGTTAAAATACGGGGGGTTTTCTAGCATCGATTGGCAGTGATTTGCATATTTGTGGGTGGTTTTTTTTTGCTTGTCATAGTTAATAATACCCCTGAGTGAAATTCAGGTATTCCGTGAATTGGGGGCAGGGAGGGGGGAAGGGGCTAATTGGGAAATATACCTTTCGCTGTAATATCTTTGTTTCAACCCTTGCATATTTATTTATTCTCCTCATTCACGATTTGACTTTGTTGCTGCTTCAGTAGTAGCTGTTAGACTAAGATTGCTGGAAAGGACAGACAGACATGGAGCTTTGCATTTGCCAGGGATTATATTATTGTGTTAGGGGTTGACACTACAGGGGAAAAAAAGGCTTTTGTAGGCTTGAGTTTAGCTCAAATCATAGTTGTGTGTTATGGCCACAGCAAAAATGGTAGGAGCCAGGCTCAACAGAAGGGATCTCGTTTTAATGATGGTATCAGGAGAAGGAGGGGTGCGTGGGGGGGAGATCAAGTTGAGAATTAGCAGGAACTGGCCTCTTTCTTTCGGGTTCAAATACGGCCTTGCCCACAATGTGGTGGTAACATGTTCTACCTTCGTGACAGACAGGGTTGTTTGTCAGTTCAGTCTGTCCTTTTAAATGATGAAGTATTTGCTTGTATAAATCTTATATCCCTGAGTAAAATATTCAGTGAATGTGTGTGGATGGTGGGGTGCGGGGGGGGGGGGGGGGGGGGGTAGATCCTTTGATATAATATTTTTCATATAATTTTTTTGTGATTATATAGAAAAAAACAATATATGGAATCCGCTGCCTGCGGATGCCTGGAGCAGTTTTTTGACCTTTCTGCTTCATTGATAAGCAAAGTCATTCGACAAATACTGTGATTCTGGCCCCACTTAAGTTATTAGGTTTCCAAACACATACACACCAGTAAAATACAATGGCCATAAACTGTTATAATTACACATAGACATTTATAGCTAGCATACTCTGCCACGCTGGGGACTTTCCACATCTCATTTATGGTGGTAAAGAGGAAAAATAAACTCAACAGGAAGTAGGGTCAGAAGTCATGAGTGCAACGGTTGATACAAAAAAAATGGTTTATTTTACGAGCAGAATATTTGTGTGATTTTCTCAGTTTGCAGCAAATGCATGGACAGTAAAAACGTGTGTTTAAAATCATTATTATAATGCAAGGATGATTAATAATATTAATATTATCATATTACTGGAACTATTCTATGCCCTGAGTAATATCAATTGATTGATTTAGCTTGTGAATCAATCAATTGGTACAAATTGAAAATTAATAGTTTGGAATACCAGACCCTTGTATTGTATTCTTCTACCAGTTTTCTTCTCTATCCAACAAATCAGGATTTTTTTCTGTTTTGTGACAGCAACTTCCTATTTTAGGCATTAAAAAGACGTTAAATCTGTTTCCTGGAATATGGACAGATTTTATCAGATGAAATGTACTGCAGTAAGTTACCTTTTCTTATTTTAATAAAGACACAATGGACCATCTCACAATATAATATTTTTATAATTTATTTTATCCTCACAAACAAAATCCTTTTTTGGAAAATCAGCAGTACATAATTCTAACCATTTAATAAGTTCTAACATTCTAACATTACTCACAAACACATGTTACCAACTCTTTCAAGAAATGTAAATCACATCTTGTAATTATTTTCAAAACTACATCATAATTGCACTTTCAAAAATTATTTGTTACAGCCTGACATTTAATCTTGGTGACCACTTAAGCTTTTAAATAAGTTTTCCTTTAGTTTAAGTCTGCAGCCACATTGCCCTTCAAACGTATGATATTCATCTGGAGTAATCATTTTTAACACAGTCCAGCTACATAGAGGTCAGTGTGTTGCAAGGGAATTGCTCTAGCAAAACTACCTTTGTGGGGCATTAATGAAAAGCAACAATAAACTAGCATAGTTTATTTTACAGGGTGGTCCAATCTTTCGGCTGCTGGGGCTGGATGCCTGGATGTCCGCAAACCATATGAGCAATATTTTGGTGTTTCTCTTCCAGAAACATAACATAACCTTTTCAGGTTATGGAGTGAGCGGGTGGGGCAGATGAAATGGAGGGGGAGTGGGAAGGTGGATCAAATCTGCCGGCAGACCATCAGTTGGATACCCTGCCTGGCCAGCACAGTAACACTCAAACTTTCAATAACAATAAATTAAATCTGTATTACGCCTCCCGACGTAAAATAAGCTCTATAAATGGAATTTTGTTGTTGTTGTTGTTAATGTTGGAAGGTGTCCCAAGCAGTCAGAGTTCAATATGAGATTAACAGTTCACAAAGATAGCCAGCACTGGGCAGGTCCTGTATTTGCAAAATTGTAGCTGAAATTTGAACATAGGCCACAACATATGCCTTTTAAGTTAACATAACCAAACATGATCACAGTAGAAGTTACAGGCAAGCATTTCCTTTTAGATACTGTATTGTTCTATGTCTGGCACATAGGGAGGTCTATGGTTGACAATTTCTGTACAACTTTCTGACATTCCTCGATCCCTCTCCTAAATTTAGGAACAAGTCAAAGAGAATGTCCATTAGCTCAATCCCCCTATTACACACCCCTCTTGCATAATTGAAATGATCTGTCAGATATTCATTCAAAGCTGAATTATTTGCAAAAATTATTTGTTTCAACAACAACAGTAAGGGAATGCACCTAGAGTTGGAATAAGAGGAAATCCAATATTGAAATGCATGCTTATCACATTGCACTGAAGAAACCCTCTCAGGGAAAATGTACTTTATATGCTTCAATGAAAGGGGAAGAGAAAAAAACCACTATCATTTTCTTCTTTTATTTGGTCCACAGATATTGGATGAGTAATACAACAACAACTTGTATTTATATAGCACTCTCCAAACTTGGTGGTGTCTCGGAGGACTTCACAATGGCAGAGTTCAAGGCCAAACCAGGTGGAGGGGGAAGGTTACCGTAAATGCAGTCGAAGAAAAAGGTCTTCAGGCACGACCTGAAGATGAGAAAGGGGTGGGGCGAGATGAAGCGGTTGGGGAAAGGAGTTCGAAAGTTTGGGGGCATAGTGGCTGAAAGCATGGCCATTGATGGTGGAGCGGAGGATTTGGGGGACAAGGAGGAGGCCGGATCCAATAGAGCAGAGGCAGCAGGAACTACTACGAGGAGAGAGGAGGTTAGTGAGGTTGGGTAGGTGGCAAGGAGTCGAGGGATTAAACACAGAGTGAGGATCTTGAAGTCAATCTACTCTGTGACAGAGAGCCAGTGCAGTTTGGCAAGGACTGGGGTAATCAGGGTATGAAGTTTGGTGCAGGGGAGAATGCAGGTAGCGGAGTTTTGTATGAGCTGAATTTTATGAATGGTAGAGGAGGAGAGACCTGTGAGGAGGGTATTAGAGTAGTCCAGCCAAGAGATGACAAAGACATGAACTAGAGTCTCAGCAGCTTTTTGGGTGAGGTTGGCAGAGATGGGCAATGTGGCGGAGATGGAAGAAAGGTGTTGGTCAGGGACCAGATGTGGGAGAGATAGGATAACTGAGGATCGAACCTGACGCTTAAGTTGGCATGGGTTTGGAGAGTTTTAAAGAGAGATCAGGTGGGTTGAGGAGGATGGAACTGTGAAACAGAAGATGTTGATGGAACCAAAGAGATGGCTTCCATCTTGTTGATGTTTAATTGCAGGAAATTTGCGCTCATCCAGCTCCTGACAGATAGGCTGACAGAACATCAGAGGACTGGAGGTTGCAAATGGAGGTGGAAAAGTTGGATGTCACCCGCATACATGTGGAAGTTGACCCCGTGTCTGCAGATGACATTACCGAGAGGGAGCATGTAAATAATAATACCAATCCTTGCAATTTGATATAACGCTTTTCACATCTTATTGACGTCTCAAAGCACTTCACAGAATATACTGTAAAGTGAGTTGACTGTACATTTGTGGGCGAAACGCGGCAGCCAATTGCTCATAGCAGTGTCCCACAACAGTCATGGATTGAAATGACAAATTTTTTATTATTGTGTTTTTGTGGATGGATTATTATTCGGCATGTGGAGTAAGGAATCTTGCCCAAGGTTTTGCCCTGATCTGCCTGGATTCGAACACAGATCTCACTCTTGTAAGGCAAGTGCTCTAACCACTACAGAAGCTCATTTTATGTTGGAAGGATATCCAAAGGTGCTGGAATAGTTGTTAAGTTATTAATAGTTATTAAGGTTTTGTCTCCAGGTCAGAGCTTTTTTCAATGACCCAGACTCTGATCTCTCTCCAAGAAGATGAAGATGTTTGAGAAGATAACTGGAATGATGATAATAATGCAGAGGATTTATTTCCTAACCAGTTAAGAGCTGAACTCGGAAAATAACTGTACGAGATGGAAATTCATAGTGCCATGAGATGTGCTGAGAATTCAGTGAGCATGTTTGAAATGGTTGCCATCCTAAAGCTGGATGCAAAATGCACTGGAGAAGGAGAAGCTACTCAACAACATGGCTTAGGGGGATACAACACTTTCCCGGATTGGCCTTTTTATTTTGGTAAAATTAATAAATTGTTTTCAAGTGTAAAATGGATCTGAATCCTATAGCTCAGTGGTTAGAGCACTCGCCTTGCGAACGAGAGACCTGGGGTCAATTCCAGGCACTTCAGGGCAAAACTTTGGGCAAGTTTCCTTACACACGCCTGATAAAAAAAATTGGTCAATTCAATCCATGACTGTCTGTGGGACCCTGCTCTGTGCCGCATTTCACCCACAAATTTACATTCACTTTACAGTATACTCTGTGAAGCGCTTTGAGACGTCTGGAAGACGTGAAAAGCGTTATATCAAATGTAAGGATTATTATAATAGAAATCTCTCTCCAAGTCTTGTCCCCCTTTGTCCTCCTGATCCTCCAGAACCTGGTCCTCCACCTTCCCGGCAAGCCCTGCGAATGGACGCGGTCGCAGTGACTCTACACTTTTCGCAACCTAACCTGCTGGGTTGTCGGCTCGGCGCGGAGGCGGGCATGCGGCACTGACGGACGTGAAGCTCGTTCCAATCAGACGGCGCATCTGGTGATCGCCTTGGCACGATGGCCAATGAGAGCAGAGGCGGCGAGTTCGGCCGGCAGCAAGTTAGTGCGAACAGCAGCGGGAGAAGGTGGCGCGGAACTAACCCGGTGGAAAGGCAACACTGCGTTTGTGACCGTATTGTGGGCTGTCCCGGGGCCGCTGATACCTGACTGACAATGGTGAGTAGTGGGGCAAGTGAGAGGATAGGGGGTGAGTGTCTACGGGGGGTCAGGAGTTGGGTGGTCGGCCGGTTATCCCTGAGCTCCCAGGGCCTACACACTGAGGCCTACCTGTCACCAAAGCCTTTCACTTTTATTCCAACCGGATTTCCATTCATATATCTTTGAAGATATGTTACAATAATCCTTGCATTTGATTATTGCCCCCTATTACGAGAAGTGGTGAGACTTCTCAAAGTGCTTCATAGAATATATTGTGAAGTGCAGTGACTGTATTTTGCTCTGAGACGCCGTCCGGTATGGAGGGCGCCATATAAATCGAAGTTGTTGTTGTTGTCGCACTGATGATGGGGGGCTTCTCTTCCCCCCCCCTCCCCCCCTTCAGTACTGCACTAGAGCATCTGCCAAGACTGAAAATTCAGCAGAAAATTCTGAAATGAAGCTTCAACCCACTATACCGGAGCCAAAGATTAGTGTGTTATTCTCGTCTGCCTAAAGTTTGATTGCATCCAACTTTTCTAAAAGAATCGAGCGAAGAGATAGCAGAGGTATTATTACACATACAGGTACCCCTCCCCAACCGCAGGGGATACGTTCCTGTAAACCTCCATGGTTGGTAACACCGCTGTTGGAAAATGAGGGCCCTATGGGAAATATGGGGAGTAAGTTCGCATTTCGTAGAGCTAAACACAAAAACAAAGTTATAACATATATGGGGATAGGGGGAGTAAGTTTGGGCGCATCTGCAGCAATCTGCGAGGCTGTCTGACTGACTAATCTACACACAGACAGAGAAGAGAGAGAGAGAGAAGGTGAGAGAGAGGAGGATGGGGGGGTGGGGGGAAGAGAAAGTGAAATAGAGAGAAGGTGAGAGAGAGACCTTTCTAAAGTCCGAGATAGATAGAGATAGATAGACAGAGAGAGATAGAGAGATCTCAGCCTGAGATACAGAGGTAGACTTCTACAGTCTGTGATACAATTACACAGAGAGAGAGATCTGCAGATCCTGGCAGCCAATGCTCTCAAACTTACTAGCTAGGCTGCGGAGAAGCGACAATAAATTCATGTTACTGGATTTACTTTAATCCTAAGAGAGAAGCGTTGTCGCTGGTTGATTGTGACATCGCAACTAGGTCCTAGTGCTATACGCTAGCGCGAAGCGCCATGAAGGCTAGTTGATGCAACTGGGTCCTAGCGCTAAACGCTAGTGTTAGTGTTAAATCCGTGGATAAGCAAGAGTTATAAGCCGTGGTTGGCAAGGGTTGCCACATTTAGCAAACCGTGGATGTGTGAGTTTCGTGGTTGACAAGGCTGGTTGGGGAGGGAACCTGTATATAATAACTCATTAATAACTCATTAAAAATGGAGTAGTGCCAGAGGAATGGAGGCTAGCTAATGCTGGACCTCATATTTACATGATTTGGTTCGGTAGTAGGAAGGATAATGGAATCCTTACTGAAGGAAGTAATAGAAAGGCATCTTGAAACAGAAAACATATAAAGAATAGTCAGCTCCGATTTCAAAAAGGAAGGTCATGCTTGACCAACCTCTCTGAAATCTTTGAAGGGGTAACAGAATTGTCTGAAGGGGTAATGCGATAGATGTAATATATTTACCCCATATATAAATGTCAGCATTTGTCTGAATCAACCAGGACTTAGTAACTATGTGTGTGTGTGTGTACGTTCAGGTGTCTGACCCTGGTCCCAGCTCCTTGGGACCTGCTTTCCATATGAAAGGCTCCTGTATGTAGATATCAGTGTGTTACACTGAGTCCTTGGATTTGATATAGCGCCTTATCACGTCTTCCAGACGCCTCAAAGCGCTTCACAAAATATACTGTGAAGTGAATTGACTGTGTATTTGTGGGGAAAACGCGGCAGCCAATTGTGCACAGCAATATTTCACAAACAGTCATGGACTGAAAATGACCGTTTTTTTTTTTTTTTTAGGGATTATTAGGCATGTGGAGTAAGGAAACTTGCCCAAGGTTTCCCCCTGCCTGGCATTGAACCCCAGGTCCCTCGCTTGTAAAGCGAATGTTCTAACTACGTGCTACAGGACTCCACATCCTGTACATAGGTACATGAGGGAGAAAGGAAAAAAAGGTTATGCATGTAGGCTGAGTTGAGGAAGGGCAGGAGGAAGCTCCTGTGGAGCATATATGCCAGCACAGACTAGTTGGTCCAAATGATCTGTTTCTGTGTTGTATATTCTAATGTATTCTAATATTTGTTTTGGAGGGTTTATTAGGCATGTAGAGTAAGGAAACTTGCGCAAGATTTCGCCCTGCCAGGAGTCGAACCTAGGTCTCCCGCTTGTAAGGCGAGTGCTCTAACCACTGAGCAAAGGGATTACTTCCCTGTCCTCACTTTGGATCTTTCAAGTCTCACTCCAGTCACATATAGTTTTTGTTTATATATACAGTATATATTCAGTACAATAAAATAATTTCAAGAAATATATAGGTACAGTAGAAGCCCTTTTATCCGTGACTCGATGCACCGGGGCTTCAGTATAACCAGCACACCAAAAAAAAGTCTCCATTCGATAAACCGGAATTTATCCGGAACAATAACAGTGGAGCATTTGTAAATACATAAATAATAACATAATAACAGAACATTATATTGGCACCCACAGTCAAAACCACTCTCCTTCGCCCCTGCACCCGCTGGTAGATGCTGCACTTGAAGCCATGATGCTGCGGTTAACATTTACAGTCCAGCGACTCCCCCCAAAATGGAGCACGCCAAGAGGGCGAAAAAAACGGAGTGCATATGACTTCAAAATATACATAATTTTTGAAATTATTTTATTCTCTTCACATTTGGAAAAAAATTAGATTGGCATTTACCTATGTCTTATTTAATAATTTGGTTCATTTGGCTCTTAGCATGGAACACCTCCAAGAGGCATTTGCAACCTATGTTTCCATTCTGTTCTTTGGATTCCACTGCATTCTTGGAAGGGTTGGCTGCATGAAGTATCTGCTTTTTTAAAACAAAAGAGCAATCAGACAGAACCAGTGGGTAGCATGCTGGGGTGAGACAGCATGAAGCTGTCTGACATCAATACAGTTACATGACTATTTCTTCTATTTCCAAGCAGTACCCTATACACCAGCAGGTGATCAATCAGAATTCCCTATTTGTAGTGCATTATGAAATCTACTCGAGACGCCCGTTGCTATTCTGATGACACTTGTCCAAATTGGCTGGTCAACCGAACTAAGTTGAATCTGTGTCTACAGACTTTACCTGACTCGATGTACTCGGATATCAGTTTCCACTCTGAATTCACATTGCTTAATGTACTGGAATTAATGTGCATCATCAATCCAATCCATTCACAGGATATTCTTCTAATGCGTGACTACTCACTCTGTGTGTTGTGTCTGTTTGTATGAATGATTTTGCTACATCTTAAAAATATTATTTTGTGGGGGGTAAATGGCTTCTTGTGAATTTCATCGTTTTGAAATGGTGTATCGGTGCTACCATAATAATGGAAAGTTTCTAAACAAAAAAGACATTTTATACTCTTTTTGGCTCAGCGTGTGTATCTATGATTCTGTTACAATGTATTATAAGCAAAGAGTAGTGAACACAGTCTCCCAAATAATGTCTGGAAATGAGAGTTATGTTAGTAATTCAAAGTGTGAGAAAGTTCCATCTGAAACGACCTGAATTATATGTTGTAAAAGGTTCCTTCCTGAAATAGTAACACGTTTAAAAAAAAACTATCAGACCATCAAAAGGCATAGATTACCTAACTCTCTTATAAGACCATTTGTGTTTAAAAGAGTGATTGTGTAGCACTATGGAAAACTCTTAAATCAGTATTAAGTTAGAAACCATTTCTCTTGTGTTTTGCATAAATACAACGCCTACAACAATAAGAAAATTACATTTGATAGCGCCTTTCACATCAGGAGGATGTCCCCAGGCGCTGGACAGTCAGTGTTACCATTATTGTGGCAGTTCTGATACGCCATTTAAAAATGAATACTGATTATAACCATTTTCTACAATTCTGAGCAATTCTAAATTTTCAGACAAACTGCCCTTACCAGCTAAGACTGAAGTTGGATTTCATGCTTCAGGGTTGGATATTTGTGGAGTAGTGCACAGTGGTTAACTCA
Organism: Hydrolagus colliei; assembly: GCA_035084275.1. Lineage (NCBI taxonomy): Eukaryota > Metazoa > Chordata > Chondrichthyes > Chimaeriformes > Chimaeridae > Hydrolagus > Hydrolagus colliei. The sequence goes on from CM068768.1 coordinate 4,662,480, forward strand.
CTTGCCTAGCAATCAAGAGGACCAGTGTCCTCTTGATTGCCAGACAAACAAAATCTTAGGGACGTCTCCTATCTCCACACGGCTGTATTTACCTAGCAATAAGTAGGTATCTGGTTGTTACTCAATTTTTGGACCATTTTTCTGAGTAGTGATGTTCCCTTCAATAACAAAAAAACGATTTGGTCACTCAATGCACATCTGCGCAATTGATTAACCATGTTTCACCCACAATGTACACTGTAAATCCAGTTTACAGAATTTTCTGTGAAGCTCTATGAGATGTCTTAATAATGTGATAATACTAATAATAATTCTTGCATTTCACATCGTGCTTTACATGTCTTCTAGATGTCTCAAACTGCTTCACAGAATATACTGTAAAGTGAATTAACTGTAAATTTGTGGACAAAACGCGGCAGCCAGTTGCGCAAACGGTCGTTGATTGAAATGACCAATTGATTATAGGTTTTTTTAGGGTTTATTATTAGGCATAAGGAAACTTGCCCAAAGGTTTCGCCCTGCCATGCCTGGATTTGAACACAGGTCTCACGCTTGCAAGACGAGTGCTCTAACCACTGAGCTACAGGACTCCACATTATGGTTGGGAAGGATACCCGTCTCTGCTAAGAAGCCAGTGTTGGATTGCTTACTCACTCTTGTTGGTTTAGAAAATAATAAGGGACAGAGTGGGGGGGCTGGGAGTGAAGAGAGGGATATCTTGTTTTTCAGGTGTTTTAATTGTATAAAAATGTGTCTTTGATCTTAAGAAGTTAGTAATTGAAGCTACAAAGGAATTAATAATTGAAGATGTTATTGGAATGTGTTGCTTTAGAAACAGAAACATTTATCCCCTCGAACCTGTTCCGCTATTCTGTAAGATCATGACCGCCCTGTATCCCTTAATACCCTAACCTAACAAATATCTATCTACCTCAGTCTTGAAGATGTGAATGGATCCAGTATCCACTCTCCTTTTGAGGGAGAGAGTTCCATGTTCATGATGATCATTGCTTAGTCTTTGGTTAACGGGCTTTGTTTTCTGCCTTCCCAGTCGCACATGTCATACAATGGTTCTGCCATCATGGCCATGAAGGGAAAAAACTGTGTGGCAATCGCAGCCGACAGGAGGTTTGGAATTCAAGCGCAGATGATAACAACTGACTTTCAGAAAATCTTCCCTATGGGGGACAGACTATATATTGGATTGGCTGGTCTTGCTACAGATGTACAGACTGTGTAAGTATAAAGAGATGTGCTTGAAAATTTCAGTTAAGAAACTGCCCTAGCTTTGTTTTGTCCTAGCGTGTGAGTTTGGCTTGTCTTAAATTTTAAGATGATGCAGAATTGTGGGGAATTCTTATATTCTTGTGGAAATTTGAGAAAATGAGCCTCCAAAGTAAGACTGAATAGAAGAATTTTCTTAGGAGTTCTATAAGTAAATGATTCAAGCCACTAGTGATCCTTTGGTCATTTTAACTGAGCAAGTTAGTGAACTCGGTATTCACTCTGTACTGGATAGCACATGGTTTTGTCATGCTCTCCTCTGAGCTTGAAACAATGTACTACACAAGTGAAGAAACCTAAATAATGCTGCTTGCACTGCAACTTAGATAAGATTCTAGGCTTTTTCCTGGACTCAGTCAGAGGTGTCTGCCACTCGTAATGCTTCCTCTTGTTTTATTCTCTAGATCCCAGCGTCTAAGATTCAGGCTGAATTTGTACGAATTAAAAGAAGGCAGACAGATCAAACCCAGAACCTTTATGAGCATGGTCTCAAATCTCCTCTATGAGCGACGGTGAGTTAAATCCTCCATCCTGCTTTGTGAGCCAATTGATTCAGCTGTTCCTGTGAGCGTCAGTCACTCCCAATCCTCCACAATGTGTGGATATTCCTTCCTCTCCCCGCTATATCTGGGTTTATAATCCCACCTTAAAACTTACCTGTCAAGCTCACCTAGTGTCTCTCCTCCCTTGCTCGTCATCCTGCCCCTCCACTGCGACTCGCTTTTGGGAGGAGACAAGTTGTTTCTGCCTCGCTTCCCTCGCCAACTCCACCACTCCTTCCCTTCTCCCCCGAGCATTAGACTCGAGTTTCAGTGCAATTACGCGGATATGGTCAATCACCCTCCCCACCTGCTTGACCTTGTCTTAATGTTACGTCTACACACATACACTCTTCAGCAGGTATCATCAAATCAGGATCAGGAGTGAGCACCTGGCTGTTTTGTACTTGCTGTTGAGATCAGTTGCCTGTGACATTGCTGATCTGTGTATTCATTTCTTTACTGAGTCATAAATTTACCACCTCAACCCTGCGGATGGCATCATTTGTGGGAAATGTTCACTTTCTCTCTTTTGGGGATGTGACTAGAGTGTATTTGAAACTTGCCTGTAATGGCTTGTCTGAGATTGTGAATGTGGGTCCCGAGGGTGGGGGTGGGGGATGAATTGCAGATGAAAACATGTTGCTCCTAACTAGACAACATTTGCAGATTTGGCCCTTACTATGTGGATCCCGTCATTGCTGGACTTCATCCAAACACATACGAACCCTTCATTTGTTCACTTGATGTAATCGGCTGCCCAATGGAGACTGAAGATTTTGTGGTCAGCGGAACCTGCTCCGAGCAAATGTATGGCATGTGTGAGTCTCTGTGGGAGCCAAACCTGGTAAGTGCTCAAATCGATCCCCTTTTTTACCCCCTGCCCCCCCACCTTTGCTATTGAATTAGACGTAGTCCATGACATGGGGTTTTGCAGTATTTACTGTCTGCAAACTTCCTGCTGCTTGTCCATCTGGAATAAACCTTGCCTTATGGGCTTTGACTTTCAGGGTCATCAGGAGCTGAGTGGGAGGAATCACTGCCACTAGAACTGGTCTGCCCCTTCCAAATGAAACTGATAAGCCAAGTGGCTAGTCGACCATCAGTATTGCCCTTGAGTACTACAGATCCAACTGGCTCAGGAACCAGACCAGAAATTGTATCATTAATTGTATCATTACAAGACTTCATTCAACATTCAGTTGCCAAATATGTCACCTTGGAGCAAATTTACTGCTTCAAGGAGACCCTGCTTGCCTCTGTTCCCCCTCACCCCTCCCTCACAGGAGGATTGGGTCCAGTTAATCTCAGAAACGATAATTGATCAGGTCTACATTTTTTAAAATAAATCTCTTGTAATATGTATCTAATGCTTTCCCCTGTCAAGTGTTGGATGGGGGAGGGAAGAGAACTTTATGTGTTTCTGTTGAACACCTGTGACAGAAGAAGGGGTTACTGTGATGTGGGAAATGCAGACAGGCTGAAGGGGTAGAAGCAAAAGAACAAAACCAGGCAAAGAACAAACTGTCTATTCACAATCCTTTCCTGAATTTGAGACTATGCGCTTGCGTGTGGTCCTCTTGACCATGTGGCCTGAATTTTTTAGGATCCTGAAGACTTCAATAAGATCAACCTCAATCATCCCTTCTCTCATTTAACATTCTCAGCCTTTGCGCATTCTTTGTCCCTCATAGGTCTTGTCCCATGGACTTGCTGTATGTTATTCCTTTCCCAACACTATGCTATTCAGGCAGGCCTCAGAACTGTGCACAAGTGGGGCTGACAAAATATTTGTAATTTCCTCCCTCACTATTGCATCCTGTGACATAAACATTATTTATCTCGCTCTGCACTGTAGCTCTGCACTGTAAAATACATATTACATCTCTCGTTGCTGCCTCTCATTGTGTTGAAAAGAAAGAAATCAAAGACCATACAATTACTTAATCTGTATCCAAACACATTAAATAATTGTATGATCTTTCATTTAGAATAATCTGGGGAACCTGTTCTCTTATTACCTCTGTTGTGACTAAGTAGCTACTGGAGATCCGGAGCCTGCAGGCACAATGCCTAAAAGCGTTGTGCTGGAATTCTGGTCAGAACTGAGTTTTTTAACAAATTGGATTGAGCTCACTGTGCTCGAGTTGCCAGATACAATACTGGATCAAACACTCATTCCCATGTGAGCTGTTACCACAACATCAATGTACTTGTCTTAATTCATTGAGTGTGCCAATCTTGATGTCTGTGAAGAGCGCTGAAACAGCCAGCACTCTTGTGTTCTCTTAGTGGTCACAGTGAGAACTACTGCCTTGGACCTGAACTGTTGACTCACTTTCCTTTCTCCATAGATGCTGCCTGCCCTGCTGAATGTTCCTTGCTTGATGAAAATCCTTACATTTGATATAGTGTCTCATTGTGCCTTTAAATATCTCAAAGCACTACACAGGGGCTTATTGTAAAGTTTAATTGCAGTATTTGTAGGTGAGCATAGTAACAAGTTTTATCTAGGGCATTGCTAGTCAGGACAGTGGGAGAAGGTATAATAATAATACTAATAATGCTTGCATTTGATATTGCACTTTTTGAATCTTCTAGACGTCTCAAAGCGCTTCAAGGAATATATTGTAAAGTGAATGTATTGTATATTTATGGGTGAAACACGGCAGCTAATTGAGACAGCAATGTCTCCCGAACAGTCGTGGATTTAAATTTAGTATTGGTTTTCTCTTGAGGGATAATTATCAGGCATGTAGAGTAAGGAAACTTTCAAACCCAGGGCTCCTGCTCTAACTGAGCACTCATCTTGCAAGCGAGGGAACTGGGATGGGGTGCACTGAGCTACAGGACTACCATGATGTGGGGATAAGGAGAAAAGCATTAAAAATCTAATAAACAAGCTGAATTGGCTAAAAAATCACCTCCTTTTCCTGTATTGGGCAATGGATATAAATATCAGCCTATAATCTTGACTGCAGTTTATATTATTCTGAAATCCACTGAAATGTATTCCTGAGGGAAGTGCTGAAAATCACAATAGTTTTAAATGAAGATCCTTTGTCCTATTTGATCTCATTCTTCCACAATGTCAATGCCAACATCTTTCCATCATGCATCAAGTGCACAGGTTAGAAGCAGAGCAAGGTTCCATCTATCCAACCTGGATTGAGGTGCTTCAGTGTCTCAAAGGCATCAAAGGAACTGGCTTGATCCACATCCTCCAACCTTCCTGCCCTACAATCAGCAGTTGTGCCTTCAACCTTTCTACCCCCACCCCTTTGAACTCCATCTCCGTTCCTTTACCCTTATTGCCACCTTCAAGGCCTGTCTCACGAACTTCCTCTTTGGCTGTGGCTTCGGTCACCCTCCTTTTCCTCCACTCACTCGTAACACCTCCTGATTCCAAACCCCAGCTTGGATGCAAATCTTTGACTGTCAGCACCTTGTGTTGACCTCTCGGTATTAAAGGCGCAATACAAATGTGAGCTGTTGTAGGATCCAGACAATCGCATGCCCGTCCTGAAATTCCATCTCTATCACCCCATTGCCCCTTTATCACCTTTTGTGGTCCAACATGGTCATATGTCTATTCCTTCCAGTCTATTTGTATCCTTGTCATATTGGAAATGTTCAAAAGTTTTGGATTCCAAGTCCAGTTTTAAATGTTTTTTTCCTCTTTCAGGAAGCGGACGATCTGTTTGAAACTATTTCACAAGCCATTTTGAATGCAGTGGATCGGGATGCTATGTCTGGTATGGGAGTCATCGTGCACTTGATGTAAGTTTGGGTGGACCTGCTTTTGGAGATCAATCTTGCAACATTTAACCATGCCTGTATAGAAAGTGTTTATTTTAGTTCCAAAGGAGAGTTGCCTTAAATTGTTAGAAATGGCTATGGACTTGTAGGTGGAGTCCCGTAGTGTTGTGGTTAGCACACTTGCCTGGAAAGCAAGAGGGCCTGGGTTTAATTCCAGGGCGGGCAAAACCATGGGCAAGTTTCCTTACTCCATGCGTCGTTAGCTGCCCCACTCTTTGAAATACATCGACAGATCTCGGAGTGACGAGGCGCTGTATCAAATTATTATTCTATTTTAATGGAAACAGTAGAAGCTTTGGTCTCATTGTTGTTGTACCTCTTTTTGCAGTGAGAAAGACAAGATTACTACCAAAATACTAAAGGCTCGTATGGATTGAAACTCTCCAGGGATCTCCATTGTGTTCTGCGGGATAGCTTTTTTTAACAAAAAATTGTATACAAATACATCTGTTCTCATTAGAATCAGTTTCCTTTTCTAGTATGTGTTCAATGACGGTCTTGTTCATCACAAAGCAAATGTAGAATATTAAGTAAAGTAAAATGGTTACAGTGGACTGCTCGCCATAGAGAGAATACTCAAAAGTCTTGTTCAGTGAAGCGTGGGAGTTCACCTAACCTCCGGATACTAAAGGAGAACACCTTGCATGAATGAACAAAGGAAGCAGGGCTGTGCGTTTAATTTTCACCGTAGAAATGTAAAAGCCAGTTCTGTTGGAACCATAAGCAGAGTGTAACGAGAAATGGAGAAAAGGAGCAAAGTAAGAAAAATCTGGTGTTTACATCATGGTGGCTCTGTCTTTGAAACGTTGAACTTTGAGAAACCTCCCGGTGACACACACGTATTTTCATTGTATTGTCTATGGTGCAAGAACAATAAATATGCAGAAGGTTATAATGTAGTTTTTATTTTAATAGAACAGAGATTGGATCTGAACGGAGTCTCCTTCAGCATTTAGGTCACCTGCCACACGATCTCAATAGACAAGCTTGTGAGCGTCCTCTGGAGCTGGCAGTGAACATATACCACAAGAGCATGAGTTCATGTGGAGTCCTGTAGCTCAGTGGTTAGAGCACTCGCCTTACAAACGAGAGACCTGGGTTCAATTCCTGGCAGGGCGAAACGGTGGACAAGTTTCCTTACTCCATATGTCTAATAATCACTAAAAAAAATTTTTTAAATTCGTCACTCTTCACGATTGCTTGTGGGACACTGCTGTGCTCAAACGGCTGCCACATTTCATCCACAAATATACAGTCTATGCACTTTACAGTATACATGCATTCTGTGAAGCGCTTTGAAATGTCTAGAAGATGTGAAAAGCACTATATCAAATGCAAGGATTATTAGTAGTAGGACAAACCTCTGACATCACATTAAATGCACTCATTGGGCACTGGTCATTAACAAGAGCTGGTCTACATGAGGTTACTTTTTTCCTGTACAAAAATGGGGTCAAAGCAGATTCCAGTTTCATTGTTATTTTCAGTCTCTCACCTCGAGATCGAACATAACTAGTTGCTGGCCCTATCAGGTATAGCAATTCCAAATATTAAATACATATTAATAATTAGTGGCAAATACATGTACTAATTATGAAGTCTAATACAGTATTGTAGCTTCCATAATGAGTATAAACAGGTTATAGGTGACAGTATCCACATGGAAGATCTGGTCTCTTTGGTTTTGTAAATGCCCAATATAATAATACTTTCATGGAATCAATGAATGTTACAGCACACAAAGTGACCATTTGATCACTTTGCAACAACTCAATATAAGACACTATATCAACAACAAAATTATACTTGTATAGTGCCTTTCACATCAGGAGGATATCCCAAGGCACTGTACAGTCATTGCTTCAGTTGGGGTCGGGGACGGAGAGGCTGGAGTGAAAAGGGAGGATATGAGGGTGACTGATGGGATCGTCGAAGAGGAGGGTCTTGAGGCAGGACTTGAAGGAGGCTAGAGTGGGGGCAAGGCGGAAGGACTGAGGAATGGAGATCCAGAGATTAGGGGACAAGTGGCTGAAGGCTCACCCACCAATGGTGGGGCAGGTTGGGGGACATAGAGCAGGCTAGAGCCTGCTGAGTGGAGGGGAAGGTTGGTAGGGGGTTAGAAGGTCACAGAGGTAGGGTGGGGCGAGGTCATGGAGGGCTTTGAATGTGAGGACCAGGATCTTGAATCCTCTGAGTGATGGGGAGCCAGACAGTGGAGTCAGGTGAGATTGGGTCACGAAGCTTGGAGCGGTAGAGTACACGGGCTGCAGAGTTCTGCATTATTTGCAGCCTTTGGAGGGAGAAATTGGGAAGGCCGATAACCAGGGCGTTGGACTAGTCAAGCCTGGATGTGATGAAGGCATGAATGAGAGTCCAGCAGCCTGAGGGGTGAGGTAGTGGCTGAGTTGGGCAATATTGCAGAATTGAGGGAAGGCAGAACGAGTCATGGCTTGGATGTGGGGGAGGATAGACAGTTGAGGATCGAACAAGACACCTAGATTAAAAATACAAGGATTATTATGTCAAGTCTGCGCAAGATAGTTTCCCCTCCACTTATGTCAACAATTCTCCAGATAAAATCAGTCATTCACTTCTTGGCTATTCACGGGACGTATGCAAATTGCTCGCCATTGAAGGTGATAGCAATTATCAGTAGAGTGCTTGGAGATCTTTTGACTTTATCGGTGCTGTATTAAATTGAAAGATTAATCTTATTTTATTATTAATCCCATTCTAGCTTGCTCTCGTACTCCTTTAATGTTTTTTTCCCCCAAAGTACAGCATGTCCAATTGTTTAAACAGTTTGTGAACTTTGCCTCAACTATGCCTTACAACAGAGAATATCACATTCCCACTACTCAACAAGTTTAACCCTGTCAATAATCAACTGTTATATTTATCTTGTTGTAATTGTGACGGTTTCCATCAGGTCGCAAGCCCTTAGCTTGATCATCTCAAGTGAAAACGTCTGAAGTCAGGTAACGTTAGGGACTAACTGGACATTCGACCCTAAGAGCAATTGCAGCAATTCAAGCGCTCGCACATCATCAAAGCAAAACTCACTCTATTCTGTCCAAATAATGTGCCCCATTGCAACAGAGTGACATTCTCAATGAACCACAACAGCTATTTAGTCCTGAGTGCTATTGTCAATTTAATCTTCCAGGGGTTTGGATTCCTGTCCATTTGAAACGGTATTCTGACTGCCTCCATTAAGTCATCTGTGTTGAATCCCTTCAGCGCTTTCCGCACAGCTGACGGATGTGGTTTCGTCCAAGATTAGCAAATGTCCACACAAATATACAGTCAATTCACTTTACAGTACATTCTGTGAAGCGCTTTGAGAAGTCGATAAGATGTGAAAAGCGCTATATCAAATGCAAGGATTATTATTTATTATGCTGGAAAATAATTTGTCAGAATTATATCCTCATTTAAGCTGTCCTTAGAAATACTAAACATTACCTGCCCTTGAGAAGGATAGCTCAAAGGTGAAACGTTTAACATTTCATTCGCCCAAAGTGCCGATAATGGACAGCAGAGTGCAGAAGATGACTATCTGATTCACAGCTGAACCAAAGCAGGTCAGGAGAGTCCCAGGTTCACTTTGTCCTCAATTAATTAACCGATCTCAGCCAGGGTGAGGGAAGCAGCTTCAATGGAGTTGATAGATGGAGAAATTCAAGTCAGGGCACACCATGAGATTAATAATACATACATACATTTCATACAATGGGAATAAACTGCATATAAAAAAGGGAATTCCTACAATCTGTGTGCAAGCATAATTATGAGGACAGGGTGATGAAGTACATTTATGATTTCCCTCCCTTCGGATTTCCATGCCTAGCATTTAGCTTCAAAACATCTTAAGAGTGCCATAAGTAATTACTATTAGGGTAGCCGATAGAGATGGGTGAGAAGGGATCGCAGAGCGTAGTGCGGGAGAGGACATGGCTGCAGTGTTCTGGATGATCTGCCGCCTGTGGCTAGTAGTTGTTTTAGAATGTGAGCCGAGTACAACAACAATAAAATTACATTTTGTATAGAGCCTTTTACGTCGGGAGGACATCCCAAGGCGCTGGTCAGTCAGTTTTTCAACTGTGTGGAGGGAGCGAGCAGGTTGGTACAGGGTGAGGGGGTCGCAGAGGTATGGTGGAGCAAGGCCATGGAGGGCTTTAAAGATGAGGAGCAGGATTTTGAATTGAATCCTCTGAATTGAATAATGGGGAGCCGAGAGAGATGGGTGAGAAGGGATCGCAGAGCGTAGTGCAGCAGAGGACACGGGCTGCAGTGTTCTAGATGATCTGCCGGCTATGGAGGAAGGAGTTGGGAAGGCTGTCAAGCAGGGTGTTGGTACAGTCGAGGCTGAAAAGGATTGAGACATGAATGAGGGATTCAGCGGCTTGAGGGATTAGGGTTAGGGTAGTGGCAGAGTCGGTGTTGCAGGAGTAATGTTGCAGAGGTGAACGAAGACAGAATGGGTCATGGTTTAGATGCGGATCAAACAAGACGCCTAGGTTCCTGACTGGCTTGCTGAGGTGGAGTGTAATCATGAAGGTTGATGCTACCAGTGCCTGAGGTGCGGAGGTGCTTGAGTGAGCCAATACGGAGGGCCTCGGTCTTGTTGACATTCAACTGTAAAAAGTTTGCTCTCATCCAGGACTTGATGTCTGACAGGCAAGGGTGGAGGCAGAAAGATAAGAGTTGGGTGCCATCCGTATACAGATGGAAGTTGACCCCACATCTGCAGATGATGTCACCATTGAAGAGCATACAGATATTGAAACGTAAATGGCCAAGGACAGAGCCACAGGTGACAATGAAGGGGCTGGAGGAGAAGCCATTGGTGGTGACAAAGTGGAGACGGCAGCGATAAAAGTCGAACCAAGCAAAGTCAGGTCTGCGTAGATTGAGCAGGGAGCAGAGGAGGATGGAGTGGCCGACAATGTTGAAGGCGGCAGAGAGGTCAAGGAGGACAAGGAGACAGACAGAGCCCTGATCGCAGATGTGCTAAAATGTCGTTAAGAGATTTCTCCGTGCTGTGGGCAGCATGGAAACAGGATTGGAGGGGTTCAAAGAGGGAATGGTGAGAAAAAAAGGAGCGAAGCTAGGATGCAACAACTCATTCCAGGGAGCCATTTTGCACACAGTATCCCCACAAATGAACTTCAAGGTGAATGACCAATTTTAACTCGAGGTTCATTTGTCACGGTACCTGCTTAACGCTCGCCGCCTGCTCAGGCATCCAAGAGCTCAGTTTAATACCTAAAGCAAACGATGGCAACTCTGGAGTTCCAAGCCCCGATGTTGGGGGATCGAACCCACAACATTCTGCTGACCTTCAGAGGCAACTGCACCAAGCTGACATACAAGTAAGAACCATTGAAGGGAGGAAAATGCAATAGAAAACATTAGAGACCTTTTCAGATCAACTTGTAACAGAATCAACCAATCTACAAGAGCACTCCGCCAAAACTCAGTGAAAACCACGGATTCCCCAGAAAATCACCCATGTTGATACAAAACAAGTTAATCACCCATTTCAACGCGTGCATTATTACAAAAAAGGTTTTTATTTTGCAAGCTTCTGCATTGTTGTGCAGTGAGTTTAAGACACTGCGTTGCCATGAATCCCAACACACAATTACAAATCATTACAATTGAATCTTCATAAATCCATGATTAGTTTGTTGAGAAATCTTATCCTTGGCTGGAAGTTTCCATTATAAAAAGTCATTCTGTAACAGTTTAGACCTCAGTCCATTTAAACATTTAAATCAGCCTTTTTGCACCAGAATGCAAATGACAATATCGAGGGATATTTTCGGGGGAGGGGACGGATGGACGGACAAAGGTGAGGGGGTGCACACACAATATAGGACCATAACCAATAGAAAGTATCAAGTTTCCATCCTCTGTACTTTTCAAATCATGACAGTGTAAGAGACTTGGGAGAATATTCTCTCTTTCAGTCTTGGGCTGGGTTTCTGGGAATTTTAAAACCCGAATCAAGTCGGAGAAAGACAAGAAAAATATTCCAAGCATTCGTGAGGCAGAGACAGTCTCCTCTCCCACTCCCCTCCCCACCATAACAAAAACCCTAGCCGAAATGGGATATTGGCAAATCAAGGTGGCTGGAGTCTTAACTTTGCCTTCAGCCACTCTGCCCTCTGGAACTCCTTGCCTCTATCCCTGCAACTCAACCTTTCTTTATCCATCTTCAAATGCCATCTGAAAACCCACCTCCTCGACCACCCCTTTTGGTCACATTCCCCCTTTCTCCCTTGCTTTGGCGTCCAACCCTGCCGCTGGTTGAGCGTTCCCGAGATGAAGGGTGATGTGTAAATTAATTGCAAGTTGTTATTGCAAAGCTCCAGCCATGTAGAAGTAGGTAAAGCAGGTAAATTTTAAATCGGTGGGAAGGTGTGGTCAAAAATGTTGCTTTGTTCACATAGGGCACCTGGTGCCGTGGTGTGTGTCTAGTGGTAACAACACATCTTACGTGAAACCTAACACCTAATTCATAGCAAAAAGTGATCTTTTATAATGGAGAGATAAAACATGGGCCGGACTGAACTTGGGACGAACCCTGATTCACAAGCTTGGAAAAACATTGCACTCACGGGTGGGAAAATCACCCCCCCGTTTTTACAGTTCTGCCTAGGAATCTGTAGAATGGAACTGCATCGAGATTTCATCCTAAGATCAGAGACATTCCTGCCCACAAGCATCCAAATGCAGACAGACATTTTAAGGTTCCTTTTTTATATCCCTTTTACATCTCAAGTCAATGAAAAGTGTACTAGAATCTATTGTACACACACACATATATACACACACAAACACACACAGTGAGTGTGTGCACACGTGTGTGTGTATTTACACACATACATACACAGTGCAATGAATTGTACATTTTCTGGAGAAGAAAAAAAAGGATGTCGGAGAATGTGCGCGCAACATTATTCAGCACTTCTTTCATTGTAACTCAATTGTTTTCACTTGTAAACCGACTGTTGTAACAGGATGGTTGTCGTCTTTTAGTAAAGGTAACGAGATATATATATATATACAGAATATATATATTTAAAAAATCATAGAAAATAACAGGGGGGGTGGTAGTGGGGGGTGAATCATTAATGTGCACATAATCCCTTTAAACTGGTTTTGGATACCAATATCCATTGGGTGGATGTATTGATACATAGAGTTAATCAATAAACCGAACGCATCAAACCAACTAGGCACCATACACAGGATTCTCCCAACCTTCCCCACCGAACCCCCACTCACCCATCCCCACCACACCCCAAAAATGTTGCTACACAATAGTTAACACATACATGAAATTCTGTTACTTAAAGGGTTAAAGTGCCAATGAATTGCTTTTCTGCAAGTTATATGAGTTACTCACTTCAAATCTACTGATTGCTGCCAACGCATTCCCGGTACAGACTTTTTTTCTTTTGTTTTAATCTAAACACACCCAGAATTCACTGATTTATTTTAAAAATACTAAAGTGGTTCACTGTCAGCGGACTGTAACATATTTGTGGGTTACAAAACAATCACAAAATGGCCATTATGAAGCCGCAGCCTTGCCAGTATAGGCGGGGGGGTGGGGGGGGGGGGGGGGGAGATGAGTCCAAACCGGTCATCGTAACAGAATGTCCATCACCTTTCGCTAAAGATAACATTCTTCTTTCATAACATTTTCTTTCTCCCAGTTCAACTTGATTTCATTTCCCTCCCTCCCTCTCTCTCCCAGCTCAGCCAACAGTGTTAATTAAACGCTTTGAGACATCCTCCCAGCGTGAAGGCTGTGTATAAATGTAAATTGTATTGACACGGGAGTGCGGCAGCAAAACATCATTATCTAAAAACATTCAAATAGCTAATGCATTCCCTCATCTGAGTATCTCTCTCTCTCTCTCCAAAATAAAAGTCACTATTCTTCTCTCGATTGACCTAACAAGATTCAATGACACCGTGTCCAAAGAGATTAGCTTTAGAGCACAATAGCAAGCCAAAATGCCGAGAATCCCACACATCACATAAACGGCCTTCCCTCTCCCCACCCCCCTCGTCATCAAGCCGTACATATATATATATTTTTTAAAAAGTAAACTTATCATAAGAGCAGGATTCCGCTTATTCAAAACTGGCCGGTTTATCAAACCCACATTCCAGTGGACGCCAATAGAACGGCATAAGAAATACTGTTAATGCCAGCGGTTTGAGCAGGCGGTTTCCCACTGTAAATGCTCTTTGTTTTAAAGTAAACATTTTCCCCCATATATAATAGCTTTTTTATATCTATCTACCTACCTATCTATATTTAATTTGCCTTGCTCGGGTGGTTGGTTGAGAAAGTTGGTGGTTTACTCTGCCCCCACACCCCCACTGTCTCCCTTGCGTGATGGGACAATATGGCAACTTGAAACACTTGAGAAACCAGCGAGGCGATGCCAAGGTTGGGGCGAGTGCAGCTTTTGCCAACATACACACACACATACACACACGTGTACATGTACGCAAGCACACACATCCACGCAAGGACAGACATGCACACACACATGCACATACACACAATTTGCTGTTAGGCTAATACACCTGTGAAACAAAGAGAGATAGATGATGGCTTCCAACCATCAAAGTTCTTATCGTCCCATGTACTGAGTGTGAGACATCACTCCACCCTCCCCCCCCCCCACCCCCCACCCCCCACCTTCCCCTGTTAGTAACCTCTTGCCGAGCGCCTTGCTGGGGTGAGATCAAGTGCTGTGTGAAGCTAATTCCGCGGGGAAAGACAAGCTCTGGAAAAAGCGTGACCGTGAATCTTCAAAAGTGGTACAAAACCATAAATTGAGGCAGAGCAGATTTGACGCAAGTCTTTTTTTTGTGTGTTTGTTTTTCCCCTTCTCTCCTTTTTCTTGGGTTTCGTTGCCGACGATGCAATTTTGAGATCGATCTCTGCAGGTCTGAATACTGCGGCCACAGTGGACACACAGCGTTTTGGCTTAAATTCCCACGTTCCTGCATCCGCAACTCATCGGTAGTCCCTCATGTGGGCGAGTGAGTGTGTGCGTGCAGTGTGAATGCGTGAGTGTGTATGAATGCGTGAATGGTGAGTGCGTGTATATTGAAGGTGTATGTAATGAGTTGTAGTGAGGGTTTATGTAGTGAGTGAATGTGCGTGGGTGGGTAGGTGGGTGGCTGCTGCACGGGCACTATGTTATGATATTTGTCAGAAATTCTAAAAAACGCTTTGAGTACTGTTCAGGATTGACAGTGGAGATCTCAGCACCAGCCTGCAAAGCACAAAACAACCAGGGGTTTATTGGGAATTACTCTGCAGTGATTTTATCTGGAGGATTGTCAGCCAGGGCACACACTGGGATAAACTCCCTCCTCTTTTTACTGCGGATTATTTAATATATCCTGCAGGGAGGTCACTCCGTATGAAGAGCGTTGTACGTACAAGTTGTTGTTGTTGTTCAATATCCTCCTGAACAGGCAATTACCTGCTGGGTAAAGAATCTTACTACTTATGTTCTGAAATTGCCCTTTGATCTCTCTAACCCGAGCAGTATTTAAACTGGTCAGCATTCTTTTATCAACCATGCTGCACGTTGAATAAATAAACAAGTTCCCTCCCAGTTATTTGGGGAAAAAAACCAATGAAATATCCACCCATGAGGAGTCCTGTAGCTCAGTGGTTAGAGCACTCGCCTTACAAGCGAGGGATCTGGGTTCAATTCCAGGCAGGGTGAACCTTGCGCAAGTTTCCTTACTTCACACAAGTTTCCTTACTCCACATGCCTGATAATAAACCCTAAAAATAAAGTGGTCGTTTCAATGCACAATTGTTTGTGGGACGCTGCTGTGCGCAATTGGCTGCCGCGTTTCACCCACAAATATATAGTCAATTCATTTTACAGTATATTCTGTGAAGCGCTTTGAAACGTTTAGAAGACATGAAAAGCGCTATATCAAACGCAAGGATTATTATTATTATCTGACCTCCTTTTTTTCCCTTGGAACAAAATGTATTTACATATTCAACTTTTCAACCGGCAAATACCCTGGCATTCCTTTAGTCTAACCAGGAAGCAATGAATCTTGACTTCCACTCCCACATCTCCTAAGTTATGTTTGTTTTAAAAAAAAACTCCAAGAAACATGTTGATAACAGCCTACTGAAGTTTCTTGCCTTCACTGCAAAACAGCAGAGCATTCATAGGTCACAATGCCATTGCAGATTAGCAATCATATAACATTTTCTCGTCCCCTCAAGGATCTTTGAGTCCAGCTTGTTTCTTTGCTCAGACCCTGTTTGAGCACAATTAGAACTGAGCAGAGTTCAAACAAGGAAGATTGTGAAATGTTTCATACAGTCTCTCTGCACCCCCCAGCCCCCCATCACCCCCACACCCCATCCTTTAGAACTCCATCCCACATTCCCCTTGTCTGACTTACTCTCCTGTTACCCTCAAGGCCTATCTCAAAACTCTCCACTTCTACTGCACCTCGGGTCACTTTCCTACCCCTGCCCTCCACCCACGCTTTAAAATCTAGCTGCCTGGGCTGATGCTTCAGGGTAACAACAACAACTTGCATTTATATAGAGCCTTTGGGATGAGGCAGTGCCTCATGGTGCTTAACAGTGACTCTCAGCTCAGCCTGACTCTGAGCTGAGGGTAGAGAGGAAGTGATCATTAGTGTGCTCGAATAGGATTGCTGGAGGATTGATTACTTGTTGTCAGAGGAGTGGTCAGACAGATGACATGTTAAACCATGTCAGATCTGTGCTTGTTAGACACGAAAGATCAGTGGCATTATTGGAAAGGATCTTCTCCAGGTGACCTGGCTGACAATCGCCCAGTTTAAAACCGATCTCACGGCTGTTTATGTTTGTGGGATGTCACTGTTTGCTCAAACTCTAAGCTGTATTCGCCTAAATCCTGTGAAACACTTTGAGAAGTTTCAATGATGTGATCAGGAAAGGCGTGACATCAAATGGAAGTAGAATTATTTTCAGGAAATAATTATCCGATTCCATTTGAAAGCCATTTGCGAAGCTCACACAAACACTGCATTTTAAGGTAACTCTCTGACTACAATAGATTGTCCAAATTATTTGCTGGTGCCATCGAAAGCCTTTCTCTCTTTCTCTCTCTCCAACCCCCAGAGAGGACCCTCAGCTCCGGCAGATGAAGTCGCTATCAGCAGTTCTATGCCTCGTGTACTCACCCCGTGTTTGACAGTCTTGGCTGCGTGCGCAGCTTTTTTCTTTGCATCGTAGTGAGTTAGAATGTCGATTATTGCCATGAAGTAAACTTCCTTCTTTGGAGCATCTGTTAAATTCGGCAGTGTTACTGACAGGAGTAAAACAAGAGTTTAGATTAGTGAACGGACACAGCAGAGCAAGAGTTTGTCTCTTTTGTTACACCAACAACATGCATTTTATATAGGCAGGCTTTCATAGCTATACAACAATCCGAGCATTTGATACAGCGCCTTTCAGGTTGACAGGATGTCTCAAAGCGCTTCTCGGGATATATAAGGTTCAATTCCAGGCAGGGGGAACCTTTGGGCAAGTTTCCTTACGTGACATGCCTAATAATGCAGTAATCCCTAAAAAAAAATTGGTTACTCAATTCACGACTGTTTGTGGGACACTGTTGTGCACAATTGGCTGCTGCATTTTGCCCACAAAAGTCAATTCACTTTACAAGGTATTCTGTGAAGCGCTTGGAGACATCGAGAAGATGTGAAAAGTGCTATATCAAATGTAAAGATTATTATTATTACAATATACTGGAAACTGTATCGACTGAGTATTTTGGAGGTGAGTGAGGCGGCCAATTTTTGCACAGCAACATACCACAAACAACTAAGTTGTTTTGTGGAGAGGAGAGAGGAGCAATAAATACATTACACAATGTTTCAAGCACATTGTCTGGCAAACCAGAATTTTAAATGATTTATAGCCATTGAAATCCCAATGACCTAATCACCAATGTTCTGAATTGTCTAGAAGAGAAAACCAGACAAGGTAGGCATGTAAAATATCAAAACACACCTGGATTGCACCTCACTCATTGTGAGGCTCTCAGTTTTAATACTCCAGGTAACACCTTGACTAATTATAAGGTGGTTTTCTGGCACTGTTTTACACGTTACATCTCATTAGAAACCTTTCACAACATTAACTCCCTTACAACCTAATGTAATGTTCCCAATTAAATATACGCTATTACGTTCATTAAAGAGCTATCAGCTTTTACATCCCCTATCAGGCAGTTAAATAAAGCTCAACCCAGACACCGCAACATAACGTTTGGGTTGGATACATCACTTATGCATTAAAAGAGCTAAAGCACTTCACGGGAAATTGCTGTTAAGTATTGTGTCTGCGTATCTCCCCCGATGTGAAAGGCACTGTGTAAACGTAATGTCCCACAAACTGTCCTGCAATGAATGACCAATTTATCTGGGAGATTGTTGACCAGGACACAGGGAGAAACTCAGTTCCAATAGTACTACAGAGACAAGTCTGGCTCAGCTGGAAGCATTCTCGCCTCTGAGTCAGAAGGTTATGGGATCAAGACCCACTTGGGATTTTGGACTTGTATCGACCAGACTGACACTCCGATTCAGTGCTGAAGGGGCATGTGACATTGTTGGGAGGTGCCGCCCTTCAGATGAGACTTTAAATTGAGGTCCCATCTGCCTGTGCAGGTGGATATTAAAGATCCCATGACAAAGATAAGGGAATTTCTCTCTCCCGGTGGCCTGGCCAGCAATCCCCCCCAATAACTTTGGAGACTGTTTGTGGGACGTCGCTGTGCTCAAATTGGCTGCTGCATTTGACAACATATTCAGTCAATCCACTTCACAGTAAATCTTGTGAAGCGTGAGTCTGAGGTTGTGTGTGTAGGTAAGATATATTGTATGTGTATGTACATTGTGTGTGTTTGTGTGTGTGTGCACAAGTGCAGTCAAACAAAAATAATATTTTTTTTTAGAAACAAATCTTTCAATAACTGGATACACCCAGCGTTTCATATCACACGGCTAAAGGCAATGATCCCAGTCAGGACTCTACCCTGTGTGAAGGGCACTATGTAAATGTTAATAATAATCCTTGCATTTTGATATAGTGCTTTTCACGTCTTCTAGACGTCTCAAAGTGCTTCACAGAATATACTGTAAAGTTAATTGACTGTATATTTGTGGGCGAATGTTGTTGTTGAAGTTGTTGTTCTAGTTTTTTTATGGATCTGCTTTTAAAAAAATGATTAAAACATTTTTAACATTCTGTTCTGTATAGTTTGCCAATTTTATTGGATTAACAGAAACTTGCACATTCGGTCCTAGTATCTGAAAGCTGGAATTAAGTATTAACACGTGAGGGATCAAGTTACACTTAAACAAAATTTTCACTGGATAGAGTAAACTCTCGAATTGGAGCTATTCCACATTGCTCATTGACGGTTCTGTTGTAACCAACATCAAACAACCTGGTCTTGTGTCACCATCGAGATCCCACAGTGGCTGCCATTGTTATAATTATAATAATCCTTGGATTTAATATAGCGTCTTATCACGTCGTTGAGACGTCTCAAAGCACTTCACACAACACAGTAAAGCTAATTGACTGTGCGTTTGTGGGGGAAACGCGGCAGCCAATTGCGGACAGGAGTGATCCACAAACAGTAAAGGATTGAGTGACCTCATTTTTTTGGAGGGATTATTACGCCCAGAAAACAATCCTTCAATCAACTACCAACCAGGCTCCTGCTTACTGCTAGGTAAACAGATCCATTTGGAGTAAGGAAATTTGCTTGTGAGGAGAGGGCGCTAACCACTATGCTATGAGACTCCACACTAGCGTGGAAAATAAGACAATGAATTGCGCATTCCATTGGTCCTGATGGTGTAACTAATTTTCTTTGCCACATACAACAAATGTGTAAAATAATTTAAAGTGAGCAACTCACGCACTCAAACCACATTCTTAATTAAAGCCACCTTTTGTAATTTAAAATATCCACGGTCTAATAGCTAAAGTTTCCCTCTCGCCTTCAAGTCAGAAGCTTGTGGATTCATGCCCCACATTGGAATTAAACTCATATAGTCTAGGCTGATATTGGGAGCGTACTGCAGATGCCATCCTTCGGATATTACGTTACACCAAAGCCCTGACTGACTGTTCAGGTGGATGTTGAAGATCCCACGGCTCATTCAAAAACAGAAGGAAGTTTCTCTTTCCTGACGAATAATCCCTCAAATAAAATTGGTCACTCACTCCACAGTGGTTTGTGGGACCTTGCTCTTGTGCAACTGACTGCTGGGTTCGTCCACAAATACAGTCACTACATTTTGCAGAATTGATCGGGAAGCACTTTGAGACCCTTAAATGCTGTATCAAATGAAGCGGGATTATTAATATTCAAATGGAACCCATGTACCTCTCAGTCTAAATTACATACGCATAAACAACATGAATAGAAAGAAACATCTTTAAACAAAGTATCTTAAACACTGTAGGGAATAATCCGACCAAAAAAAACTCACAATAATAAAAATTGGTCATTTCAATCCACGACTGTTTGTGGGACACTGCTGTGCGCAATTGACTGCCACATTTGGCCCACAAATATATAATCAATTCACTTTACAGTATATTCTGTGAAGCGCTTTGAGATGTCGATAGGATGTGAAAAGCGCTATATCAAATGCAAGGATTATTATTAGTAGTAGTAGTATTAAAAGACAATCCTTACAGTCGTAACTTTTTATGGCGTACACATCAACTGTTGGATCAAACTCTCCCGGTCCGAAGATTCGAGGGAAATTCAGCATGTTCCCGGGGCTGTCTGGGGGAGTTCCGTACGAGCCAACCAGGGCTCCCATCCCATCATTCTCAGACTCCTCGTCGTCACCCTTCTCCTCCACCTCCATCTCTTCCTGTTCGGCCCGGTCCACGTCGTGAATTCCAACTAACAGGCTGTAATCCATGGTCTTCATCTGTGCCAAAAACTGGAAAACATTCAAACCATTTGAGTCCACAACATTCCGTTTGTATGGCCTGCGGTCCTGCGCAGGGGGGACCCTGAGCACTTGACGGTGGCTGAGCATGACTTGTAGCCGGTGACCGTAGACACAATTGAATAGGCAACAGGTCGATCCCCAGTCGTTACTTCCTCCCCACACCCCCCTCCCCCACATCAGGAACCGAAACCCTGGTCCATTGCCTCTCTGCTGCACTACTCCAACGCCCTCATCGTTGCTCTCCCCTCCTCCACCATCAGCATAGTTCAGCTCATCTAAAACTCTGCCGCCCGCATTCTCACCTGCACCAAACTCCGTACCCCGATTAAGCCAGTCTTTGCCAAACTGCACTGACTCCATCACTCAGCGGATCGACTTCAAGATTCTCACTTGTGTTTAAATCCCTCTACTCCTCTGCACTGCCCCCAACCTCTCCAACATCCTCTCTCCTCGCAGCAGTATCCGCTACCTCCGCTCTACTGGATCAGGCTTCTTTCTTGTCCCCCGAATCCTCCACTCCACCATCAGCGGTGTGCTTTCACCCACTACACCCCCAAATTGTAGAACTCCCTCCCTCAACCGCTTTGCCTCATTGTCTACTTTCCCACCATCAGGTAACGCCTGAAGACCTTTCTCTTCGACCACGCTTACGGTTACTTTCCCCCTCCCCCGGCTTGGCTTCGGGCTCTGCCATTTTGAAGCGCTCTGAGACGCTGCCTGGCGTGAAGGGGGACTACATAAACACAAGTTGTTGTTGGAAGTATCTTCAGGCACGACCTGAAAATGGGGAAGGGAGGGGCAAGGCGGAGGGATAGAGGAAGAGTGTTCCAGAGTTTTGGGGCGTAGTAGCTGAAAGGGTGGCCATGGGGGACATGCAGAAGGCCAGAGGCCAGTCGAGCGGAGGCAGTGGGTTGTGGGGTAAGCAGGTTGGAGAACTAGGATATTTATCAGGGGGTAAAGTCACCCCAACCCCATAAATAATAATCCCCCATTTGAGGCAGAGACTTGTCATGTCTTCGAGATGTCTCAAAGCGCTTCACAAGATTCACGGTCAGGTGTTGTGACTGTGTTTTGTGGGCTAAAGGTTAAGTGGAAACCACACTCTGTGTCAGAACAAAACACACCCAAGCAGCTGCTATTCAAAAAGAGAAGGGAGTTTCTCTCTCCTGGAGTCCTAGCTGACAATTCACCAAATAAAATCAGTCATTCACTTCACAGCTTTATAATGTTCTATTATATGTTCTCTTATTAAAAAGCCATGAAGTGAATGACATAAATTGGCTGCAGTGTTCACCTATTATCACTACTACACTTGATAGTAAATCCCGCAAAGAGCTTTGAGATAATCTCCTGACATGGAATGTCAAATGTAAAATTAAGAATGTTTATTAAAGGTCAATTTTTTTTAAATTCAGCTTCTCTACCCAGCGAAAGAACCGCGTACAATAAAACAAGTACTGTACCTCTACATCTCGCTTGAGTTTGTCCAGAAACATCTTCTTATTTTCATCCCCTATTTGAATCCTCTGGCCTTCATTCAAAAAGTCATTGTCCTTGAGTGTCGGTAGCTCTTTAGCCTGTAACGCAAACAAAGGGTTTGATGCAGGTGATCAGAGATGGCAGATTGCACATTGATTCTGTTACTGTTAAGATGTTACAATCCACACCTTAAGACACACCTGTAGCCATGAAAAGTGCGATTAACAAGTAGCAAAGAAGTAGGAATGTTGCAAATAATTAATTTTTTTTCTGATCGACCCAATAAAATCTACACATATTTTGAATGATTCCCCACCCCACTACATACCCGCTTTTCAATCAACGTTTTCCAACCACAAAAAAAAGCTAGCTTCCAGTGGGCAGGCAGCAGTGTGCATGGTGATCTGATGACCCAGATGTCAACTACTTTTAAAGACTTTGTAGAAATCTATGAAAAGTTTATTTGTCAAGTTTGCAGAGGCTTGTGGAAAACATCAGATATGGATGTTTATTGATTTCCGCTAACTCTGCAGATCAGGTTTAACTTCTGTCTGAGCGCTCGCCTCACCTCACGTGTGGCTACAGTCTCTGAGTTTTGTTTACTTCTGTCGTGTCTTATTCACTATTTTGGGGTCAGCATTTTGCCTGTTGACTCCTACTAGGGTGTGCTGCAACTGATGCCGGGATCAGGAGAATGTTTTTAATAAAAACAAGGGATTGTTGGAACGTGCAACACCCTATTTAGTTAGAGCGTGAGTGAAGAAGAATCCATATGAACTTTTAAAATGGATTTAGATAAACATAAAACTGTGTGTGTGTATTGGGGGGAAGGCGGGAGAATGTCTCTCTTCAGACCCAATATAGGAATGACGGGCCAAATGGCCTCTTTCTGTGCAGTAACCTTGAATAGGCACACTAGAACTTTGCCCAAGTGGCCATGATCTGTGTGAGAGATCACTGGGTGTCCATGCCAAGCTTGATCCTATCCTTAGCTGACATCCAGTACAGACTACTGTACTTCCAGTCAGGGTCACTGTCTCAACACCTACTGCTTTGATCTAACCCCCCCACCCCTCCCCGCCTCTCAACCCAACTTGGGTGCCAAGCCATGATAATTATGAGCCTCGGGACGTCTTCCTGACGTGGAAGGTGCCATATGAATGTAAATTTTGACTGCATTATAAATAGTGGATTCCTAACAGCGACTATCAGGAGAGAGTGACCTTCGCAGTCCGGTTGTGTGTGAGATACTGATAAGATTTCTGAGCCAGTGAGCAAACAAAATCCGTACATTTGTATCAGTGTATAACAAACTTAACACCATGTTTCAACTGTGGAATGCAAGGGAGGTGGGTACTCCGTACTTCCCACTACAGCACTGCCCTCTGTTAACATCTCCAGATGGTTACTGGGGTTGGAAGCAGCAATGAAAGCAGGGAGCTTTTTCATATTGGGATACAATACAAAATTACATTTGTAAAACGCTTTTTCACGTTGGGAGGACACCCCAAGGCATTGGACAGTGAGGGTTTTGGGCCTGAGCTGGGAGGCGGGATCAGGGAGGGTGGAGCGGGGGAAGATGGACGAAGGCACAGTCAAAGAGGGACGTACATTGAAGGAGGTTAAATAACTAAATGCACGCGCACAGGAAGTCGGCGGTGAGCCCTGGAAGCGTACTACTCACAACACACTGACATTACACCCAGATTCACAGTGAGCAGTATAACAGGGTCCAACCACATCCTCTCTAAGCAGTTTCTAGCTCACCGACTGGGCCCCCGTTAGTCAGATACACTTCTCTCAGTAACTGCCAGATGCGACAATGAAAAGATCACCATACCTTTTCCTTGCCGCTGGCTTCCCTTGAAACTGTTGAACCCTAAGAGAAGCAAATGACAAGAAATAAATATCGCCACTGTTCCTTTACACCTTGATTTTCTTACTCTGCACAGACCAGGATTCGGACCTAAAACTTGCCAGTTTGTACGGCTATAGATAGAGCCAATAGCTTTACCCACCACGGCACTGAGGGAGCCTGAAAACATTCTACATCTTTATCAAGTGAAACAGGAAACTGATCTAGATACAGATAACGATACAGTTGAAAGATTTCTGCACAGGATAGGATGGACACCTGTAGACATTCAGTGTGTGCAGTTTTAGTTCAGTGGAGTAACATTCAGTTCCTGTTCAGCTGACGTTTTCATTCCCGCTGTTTATAATTTGCTCCTCAGAAATGCAGCAGTGAATGGTTTGCTAATGGTTGTCAGCCGCAGTCTTGAGTACGGCTTTGGCTGTGATGAGAGGGTTCAAAGGAATTACATGTGGAAAACTCTTTCTGCTGGTAGGAGATTCGACATATTAATTCGTGTTGTCAGGATACGGAATGATTTACCCAGGCAGCTATTCGAGCAGTTAACTAGTCGCTCCCTCTTGCCTCCACTCTGCTGACTAATAGGGCACAGATACAACAACAACAACTTGGATTTATACAGCACCCTTTACACCGGATTTTCAGGTGGGAGGGGGGTAAGAGCTCTGGAACTCCCTTCCTCACTCCCTTCGCCTTGCCCATTCTCTTCCTAGTTTCAGGTCTCAGCTAAAGACTTTTCTTTTCGACCGCACCTTCAGACACCTTTTTTTCCCCCCTGTCCATGGCTCGATCCTGGGATCCGTTATTGTGAAGTGCTCTGAGATGCCATTTGGCGTAGTGGTGGGGGGGGGGGGGGGGCGCTATATAAATCCAAGTTGTTGTTGTAAGAGAAAATATCTTTTGACTTGACTGAGATAGATTTCAGTCAATTTCCTTCCGATGAGCACTTCTGCCATCAAACTGACAGATATGAATCACATCCACATTCTCGTGCCAACGTTCAACAGGAAATACGAGTTTTCACTAAATTTATGGCCCATGTAATCTTTTATCTCGCAGACTTTCATATTTTCAATCATTTTAAGATTTTCAGGAATGAGGTGGGCAGAATGCGTTCCACCAGGGAGAGAGTGTGCATTGGCTGACCAACAAAAAAACTATTTCACACATTGCTGTTTGATATTGGCTTTTAGTCAGAGACAAGAGTTACAATAAAACCATCCAAACCATTCTGCCCATTGCATCGGTACTGGCTTTCTGAAAGAGCTGTCAGTTTTTTCAGTTTCTGCCTTCTCTCTCACACCCTTTTATATTTCTCCTTTTCAGATATTTATTTAATTCCCTCTGGAAAACCAAAATAGATTCCAGCACCTACGTTTATCAAAACAATTCCCCCTAACCTTTCTCTTTCCTCCTCCGGTAATTATCTTAATCTTGTGTCCCAGTGACTGACTCATTGATGCGTCAAAATCACTTCTTCCTATTTATCTTATCAAAAGCTCTGATTGTTTTAAACAAAAACTATCAGGTCACCTCTCAACCTTTTTTATTCTAGGGAAAACAGCCCCAGTTCTTATAGTCACTCACGTAAGTAAAACCTCCCGTCCTGCCAAACCTGTGTGAAATCGGAGCCAAGTTTCGCCCACAAAATACACAGTCAATTCACTTCACAGTATATTCTGTGAAGCATTGAGTCATCTCAAAGACGTGATAAGGCGTTGTATCAAATGCAAGGATAGTTATTATTATCATCTTGGTGAATCGTATCTACAGAATAAGTAAAGATTTGGGTTAACAGCTAGGCCTCACTGAGTAGTAATAATAATATTATTCCTTGCATTTGATATGGTGCCTTATTACATTGTTGAGACATCTAAAAGCACTTCACAGTATGCACTGTAACGTGGATTGACTGTGAATTCTGTGGGTGAAATACGGTAGCAAAATGTGTACAGCAGTGACTGTGGGAATGCTTTCTGCTTTTGATGGCAGAGGGAAAGGAGGGTAGTGAAATATCTGACCTTGGCGTTTGGTTATATACATTTGGGGGTAGGGCAATTCAATCACCAACTCTGTAAGATGCCACCTGGTCCTCTCGTTTAGCAAAGGTTCCAGTGGATTGTCTAGACTGGCGATAAGTGCTCTGGAATCCTACCCCACTTGGCAAGTCGTCGTTGTTGTAAGTCACTCAACATGCTCGCTGCACTTCTTTCTGTATCTTTTACTGCCTCGCCCTTCAGTCTGGCCCAAAACACATTTGTTTTTGTCTACGATTGGTGCCAGCTTCGTTCAGAGTCCACGAAAAGCCAAAGGAGCGAATGGCTGGAGAGAGAGTCCTTTGCTGTGGAATGGATTCCAAGTTGACTGCGATGTGTAATTGCTGCTGCTTACAGTTGGTCAGCTCGGGCAGAGCAATCAGCGATGGCAAACTTGTTAGCAATCTCATACTCGCGCCTCGGAGTTTTAGAGGTTTGATTTGGATTTTCTCCAGCCACTTGCCCAGTGGAATTGGGACGTAATCATGCGATAACAGAACTGAGCAAGTGGTAGAGAAAGATCACAATCGAAACTCGGCTCGAGGGAACAAGATAGAAAACTGAAAAGAGAAGGGAGTTTCTCCCAATGCCCTGGCCAACAATCCACCAGATTAGCTTGTTATTCACCTCCTACTTGTTTGTGGGACATTGGTGTTGCAAATAACTAATGCATTTCATTCTCTTGCGGCCACTGCATTTGACAGTAATTAACTGCAAAATGCTTTGAGATGCTTCGGCATGGTAAGGTGCAAAAATAGAAGCTGTTCCTTTCTCAATCACATGTCATTTACCTTCAGATCGTACTTCCTGTGCACATGGAGCCTGTGACTGAATACATTTCTCGTGACAGTCATGTAGGTCTCCATTCCATCAACTGTTAGCCGGTACATGCCCAGGAACTGGGGCAGAAGCGTGTTCCCGTGACATTCCACAATATACTGGAGAAACACAAGGTAGGGCACGTCAGCAAAGCAGAGACACGTTCAACAGTAGCGTAGTGGTTAGAGCACTCGCCGTGCAAGAGAGTTTTGCCCTGCCCAGGGTTTGATTCCCTGGGCAGGGCAAAACATTGGGCAAGTTTCCTTACTCCACACCCTTCTGTTTACCTAAACAGTAAGTAGGAGAATGGTTGTTAGTCGATTGGTAGATCGCTTTCAAGGCAGGGGTACTTATCTCTTCACAAATAATAAATAAAATGATTTGATCACTGAGTCCACGAATGTTTGTGGGACACTGCTCTGCGCAATTGGCTGCTGCGTTTTGCCCACAAATATACAGTCAATTCACTTTATAGGGCCTTCTGTGAAGCGCTTGGAGACATCTAGAAGATGTGAAAAGCGCTATATTAAATGCAAGGATTATTATTATATTCCCACAAAAAATAGTCAATTCACTTTGTAATATGTTCTGTGAAGAGCTTGAGATGTTGTGAAGACGTGATGAGGTGCTAAATCAAGTGCAAATATTATTATAAGAGAAAAAACTGTGGATTTACTGCAGTAATAAGTTTGCAGTATTAAAAACAACATTAAATTTACATCACCAGATCAAAGTCTTCCCACCCCCACCAATTCCCTCCTTTCAGCTCAGGCACCCAGTCAGCCCTGCGAAACATTTACATTCACATCTGATACATCGTCTTATCATGTAATTGAGATGTCTCAAAGAGCTTCAAATAATATATGGTAAAGTGAATTTACTGTGTATTTTGTGGGTGAAACTCAGCAGCCAATTGCACACAGCAGGGACTCACAAAGAGTCTTGGTTTGAGAGACCAAATTAGTATTTTACTTATTTATTTGAAGGGATTGTGATCTGCCATTCGACTAACTTATGACTGCTTGGTAACAGAGGTATGGAGAGTACGGAAACTTTCCTAAGATTTGATCCCACTCGGGAATCAAACCTCTTGCTTCCAAGGCGAGCGCACTAACCATTATGCTATCGGACACTGCTACCCATTGCCTCCCTCTCTTCCCCGGCACAATTGTAAAGAACTCCAACTCCCGATCTCACCTGGTGATATTTTTTCAAAACACTGTGCATCTCAGCCACATCTTCACTTGAAATGGTTTTAATGACAAATCTCTTGTCGTACGTGGTGAGGATCCGGACTCCCATTCGATTGTGTGAGTCACTGTTTATCGGTGCGCTCCGCGTGACTGAGTTCTGAAAGAAAGAGGAAACAAGTACATCATTGGGGGGGGGGGGTGAAAGGGAGGCACAAATTTCTATACATTATGATTCCTACCGACTCAAACACATCAGAATAGACTGCAGACGTTGGACCAGAGAAGAGACCTGAGGGAGGTTTTAAACATTAAAGGCTTTCGATACCAACAAAAACAACAAATTACATCGGTATCGCACCTTTCAGGTCAGGACGGCATTCCCAAGCGCTGGACAGTCAGGCATCCACACCCGAGCCCTGCAGAGGGAGCAGTTGGGAGTTTGCGTAGTCGAGCTTGGATGTGATGAATCCATGCATGGATGAGGGATATCATAAACAGGGAGAAATAGTTTTGACTGGTCAGTGAATGCAGTCTGTAAATCATTTAAGGTAATTTTCAAAAGATAGGGATCACTGAGTCATGTAGCTCAGTGGCTGGAGTCCACCTCTATGAAGCTTTGATTCAAACCATTTCTGCAGTATCAATTACAGTAGGTGCCGCTTAATGTGATCGTGTCCATTCTTGTCCTTTTGCGGAGTCCTGTAGCTCAGTGGTTAGAGCACTTGCTTTGCAAGCGAGAGACCTGGGTTCGATTCCAGGCAGGGCAAAACCTTGGGCAAGTTCCATTTCTCCGCATGCCTGATACTAATCCCTCAGAAAAAAACAATTGGTCATTTCAATCCCCAACTGTGTGTGGGACACTACTGTGCAGAATTGGCTGCTGTGTTTCGCCCACCAATATACAGTCAATTCAATTTACAGTATATTCTGTGAAGCGCTTTGAGACGTCTAGAAGACATGAAAAGCACTATATCAAATGCAATTATTAGTAGTAGTATAACATTAACCAGCTGATTACATGAAGCAGTACCACTGCTGGTAGATGATGGGGCTGGTTGTGGGTGTCAGAGGCTTAAACAGTGAGTCTGGTTTGCACAGGGCAATGTGTACGGCGCAGTGAGGCTGTACTCCCCGGAGGCCTCCCCCTCCCCTCCAGCCCTTGGGGCTTCCTTTGAATTTGATAACATTACCGAGCGGGTTGATAACAATATCCGGAACATTTTCTTGATGTAAAATAGGATTTGATGTGGTTTTGTTGATAACATTAAACCAGTGATCATATTAAGCATTGCCTACCGTTTCTCAACATAACACAGAAAACATCAGAAAGAGCGCAGCTGCTGTGACAGATGGTGATAACCAGGTAATCTGCACACTCTTGCAAAGCGTCACAATCAATAGCCCAGGCCATCTCAATAATGATGGTGGTTTTATGCTGGTCTAGCTAGCATCAAATGCAGCGATTTCATACATGGCAAAGCGGAACGGTAAGCTGTGTCTGTTTGTTCCATTGACATCTATCTACATACGCATCTCCTGAGTTCATTGTCAATATCAGATTACAGAAAGCACGTTTTTATTTATTGCAATTTCTCAAACCCCTCCCGCCTGCCCCCTCACCCACCTCCGCTCTGCTAAACATCACCAAGCCTCAGGGCTGGTGTACCGTACCTTTAGACCTTTCATCAATGTACAATCGCTCGGGTAAATATATAAATAAAAACAACACAATGACGGTTCAGTCAGTCAGAACCATCTTGTGTTTTACTCCTATTGTTGGGAGTCCAAAGCTGTTGCAAAAGGTTGAATGGACTAAAACCCATGAAAAGGCAGCAAATTAGTGAAGAAAATAAAATTTCGGTCAACTCCACCTCCCAAATCCATCAGCTATACAGGGAAGGGCACTTTTCACCTCGTGGCCAGTTTATAGTCCTGTAAGCATATTGCGTAGAGAATTTGCCTTGTAAGCGAGAGAACCTGGGTTTGATTCCCAGGTAAGGCAAAACGGTAGGCAACTTTCCTTACTCCACGCTCCTCTGTTTACCTATCAGATCAGTAAGTAAGAACTCGGTGGTTAGTTGACTGATGCATTGCTAATCTCTTAAAAAATAATAAAATAAATAAAATGATTTGGTTACCAATCCATTATTGTTTATGGGACGCAATCAGCTGCCATGTTTTTCCCACGTAATACAGTCCATTCACTTTACAGTATATTCTGTGAAGCGCTTTGAGATATTTAAGACAGGCACTGTATCAAATGCAAGGATTGTTTATTATACAATGTATTTTGTAGCTATCAAAGTAAAACCGGGGTGAGGGGGGGTGGAGGGAAGGCTTCTCAGTGCAAGAAACACAGCAGAGATTCAGATTTAAGATGTACAATTGGTGCTGAAGCTTGGCTTCCAAGCGTTCAACAGGATCAGCCCATCCAGCCTGTTCTGTTAATTCCTTTAAAATCTTTTAATCTCATTTCCTTGCCTTCCCACCACCACCACCCCCAAAACGGGTTTTTGAGTTCACATGTTGAGTTTGTAGTAATGTGTTGTAGGATGAGGGAATGCTCTTCTTGTGAAATATTAAAGCACATCCCGCCTGCCTGTTCAGGCGGACATTAAAGATACAGCTACACTTTCAACAGAGAAATTGCTCTAGTTTCATGGCCAATAATCATCCAGTTAGATACAGTACATTGATGCATTTGTTTCATGACTTCTGAGTAGAGCCAAGGCTGCTACCAACTGAGCTAGGCTGACACAGGCTCAGAGAGTCTTCACTGCTGAATGTTAAACCGACTGATGCTAATTATAATTAATACTTTTGATAATAGCCCCTTATCGCATCATTGAGACGTCTCAAAGCACTTCACAGGATATACAGTATTAGAAAATTAATTGATTGTGTACTTTGTGGGTGAAACCAGCAGCCGGTTGTGCACAGCAGTGTCCTACAAATAGATGCGGAGTGAGTGACCAATTTTAATTTTATTTACTTGGCCAGGACCCTGGGAGAAACTCCTTTCTCTTTTCAAATAGTGCCATTTAACACCCACTTGAACAGGCAAGTGTGACCTTGGTTTAACATCTCATCTGAAGCATGGCACTACCAACAATGCAGTTCCCCCTCACCCACCACTCCACACTGCGCTGGAGTGTCAGGTTAGACTATGTCCCAACATGGGGCTTCTGACTCAGGGGCGAGTGCTATCTCTACTAACACATGACAGGAAGCGGGATCTTGGCTTCATTGGAGCGGAGGATGGATGGGCTGCACTGAGCCTGAGCCAAAGACAATGTTGGTAACGCATGAACAAAACGGTTGTGTTTCTGATTTTAAGGAAGTGTGACAGGGGTCAGTATTGGGACCTCTGCTGTTTTGGGTTTATATAAATGATCATCCATGACCTCATATTGGATGAGCATATCAACATTCTTGGACTTAGAGAAATCTGGCTCTCCCCCCAATGACCCCGTCCCCTGTTGAAGTCTCCTCTCTTATCCTCATAGGTCAACCCCTCATCCCAGGAAACAACCTAATGAATCTAAGCTGCACCACCTTTAAGGCAAGTATGTCCTTTCTTAAATAAGGCGACTAAAACTGCACGCAATATTCTAGGTGCGGTCTCACCAAGTCCCTATACAATTGTAGCAAGACTTCCCTACTCTTGTAATTTACTAGGGTCCAGCAATATATTGATATATCGGTTAAATCCGATATAATTTTCATATCGATATGCCGGAAATTTAAAATATATCGATATCGAAAAATTCTATATGTAAAAAAAAATCGATATATTGCAAATATCGGTATATCGTGTCCGGCGATATACCGGTATATCGGTATAATGTGGACTTTTTCATGCGCAGGACAAAAAAAAACCGCAATATCGATATATCGGTATATATCGATATAGTCTTAGGGTTAGGTTATACATCAATATATCGGCAATATCGACATATTGGTATATATCGATATGGGCAAACCGATATCAGAAATTTTTGATATCGACAGACCCTATAATCTACCCCTTTTGCAATGAATGCCAACATGCCATTAGCCTTCCTAGTTGCTTAATGTGTCTGCACACTATCTTTTAGTGACTGGTATGCAAGGACACCCAAATCCCTCTGAACACTAACACTATCTAGTCTCATCTCAACCACCGCTCCCAGAAAATAATCTGCTTTTTTATTTTTTACTACCTAGGTGAATAACTTCACACTTTCCCACATTATACTTCATCTGCCAACTTCTTGCTCACTCACCTAACCTGTCTATATCCTTTTGAATTCTTCTTGTGTCACCCTCACAGCTTACTCTCCCATCTACTCTCGTATCATCCTAAATTTTGACATATTAAGCTCTACTTTCTCATCTAAATCATTAATAAAGACTGTAAATAGTTGAGGCCCAAGCACTGATGCTTGTGGCACTCCACTAGCCACATCCTGCCAATCTGAGAAGGACCTATTTATACCTATTCTCGTTCGCTTCCTGATAGCCACTCTCCATTCCATGCTAATATATTACCTTTAATTCCATGGGCCCTAATCTTATGTAACAGCCTTTGTGGCGACTTGTCAAATGCCTTCTGAAAAACCATATACACTACATTCACTTGTTCCCCCAATCTAACCCACTAGCTACATCCTCAAAAAACTCTAAAAGACTTTCTAAACATGATTTCCCTTGCATAAAGCCGTGTTGACTCTGCCTATTCATGTTATGATTTTCTAAGTACCCCATGATAACGTCCGTGATTATAGAATTTTCCCTACCACCGATATCAGACTAACTGGCCTATAGTTCCCCATTTTTGCTCTCCCACCCTTCTTAAACAGTGGCGTTATATTTGCGACCTTCCAATCAAGGGGGACCGTTCCATAATTCAAGGAATTTTGGAAGACTAAAAACAAAGCTCCTGTTGAGCTCCTGTGGCTTAGTGGTTAGAGCACTTGTCTTGCAAGCTGGGGAGACTAAGATGGGAAGGCCTGTGTTCAAATCCAGGCAGGTCAGGGCAAAACCTTGGGCAAGGTTCCTTACTCCACACGCCTAATAATAATCCGTCCAACCAAAACCTCAATAATAAAATTGGTCATTTCAATGCATGACTGTTTGTGGGACACTGCTGTGCGCAATTGGCTGCCGCGATTCGCCCACAAATATACAGTCAATTCACTTTACATATATTCTGTGAAGCGCTTTGGTTCGTCGATAAGATGTGAAAACCGCTATATTAAATGCACGGATCATTATTATTATTAAAGCATCCACTATCTCTGCAAACACCTCTTTTAAAACCCTAGGTTGCAGGCCATCAGGTCCAGAGGATTTATCAGTTTTTAAACCCATCAATTTCCCTAGTACTATTTCTTTACTGATGTTAATTTCTTTAAGTTTTTTTTTAAAAAAAACTATCCTCACAGTGCCAGTTTGCACACAGGCGTCTGAACACACACACACACACACAAAAACTGCATTGTATCCATAATTCTCATGCAGTCCTCGGGACAAACCAAGGAGGAATGCTAGTCGCCAGTGTGATATATACCGCTGCTGTATATCTACTGTACTCCTTTGTGCTCAGAAACAAAGTGCTGATGCTAAACATCCAACATGTGTAATGCATTTAAAATGACTGGGTTTTACAGCACCCAAACTCATTGACGTCGGTAATGGTTTAAATAAAGCACAGACACACACATGTTGGTAGTGTTCAAGTGTTTAAATAAAGGCTGCGCAAGGCTTTACACAAACCACTGACAAAATAACTTTGACCAAAACTGATGTTTAGCAACTAAATCAAGTTACGCAGCCCGTTTGGAATCCGGCTCCAGCAATGCCAAAACCACAAGCAGAATCCCCTGGATATGCAATGGAAGGAATTCACCTTGTAAGGAGAATGTATATTGGGAAACGTCATTACTGGAAAGCGCTTCCGCGAGAATATGCCTTGCCAGCAGGTGATGCAGAACCTGTCTATTGTAATTAAATGACTGTAACTACATTTAGGACGAACTGAAGAGAAAAAGAAAAGTGAAAGCTTTCTCCTGGATAATGATTAGAAGATAATAATAATAATCGTTGCATTCGATATAAGTGCCTTATCACATCATTGAGGCGTCTCAAATCACTTCACAGGAAATGCTGCAAAGTGCAGTGACTTATGTATTTTGTGAGTGCAGTCCCGCACAGCAATATCCTACAACCAGTCATGGAGTGAGTGACCAATTTTATCTGGAGAATTGTTAGTCCGGACACCGGGAGAGAGAGAAACACCCTTCTCTTTTCAAATAGAACCATGCGATCTTTAATATTTTAAGCGCTCTAGAATAATAATTGCCCCTCGTTCCTTCCTCTCCACCATTGTTGGCCTTGCCTTCAGCCACTTCACCGTGAAACTCTGGAACTCTCTCCCTCAATCCCTCCACTCTGCCACCTTTAAATCTGCCTAAAGACCTTCCTTTTGCTGTCAAATCTTCAGCCAATGTGGGTTTCGGACAGTCTTGTGTTGTATTTAAACAATTGGAATTGGGAAAATCATTGTTTGTTATCAATAATTCAGTAAATCTAAACTGCACAGTAAGAATGCAACAAAAGTTACTCTGCAGACAATTGATGTTCTCAGAGCTAGGGATCTCTGATACTCTTAACAAATGTTGTTGCAGTATTTTACAAAATGCACAAGAGATATCTAGTGGCAGAACACCATTACTACATGTCCTCATCACCCCCCTCACACCAAACCTACCCAGAATTCAAACTACAGTACTATAATTACCCTTAAAAGTCAAAATGATGGATTCCAAAATCTAACCAGTCACTGTGATAAGGGATTCTTCCCACAAGGTCTATGTAAACCAGAGCCCTAATAGTTAGGATGGTCCTAATTGGACAAGCGGTGGGAGGAAGCTTGTCAGACTGTGCTCTCAATGACGAGCTCCGCAGTTTTAGCTTGTTGATCTTCAGCAGTCACACACTCGACTCTCAAACCTGATTCAAACCTGGCGAGCAGAAGTGACATCACAGAAAGGCTTAGGCGGGAAAATTTGAAATGGTGGCTCTGCCTGAAGTCGGCGATGGCCACCACTCAATATCAGAGACTCTGGCCCTGCCTCTAGCTACCCGCCGGTCCTGATCCCTAAGACCCTGACCCTGCCTTAACCTACTGGCCTTGAGTCCGCACCCAGCTGTACCTCCCAGGTTTCAATACTCCCCCTGCCGTCCACGACCGAACCCTCGGCCCTCGTGCTACTCACGAGCTCACAGTATCCACAGCTCTCGCTCGCTTGCGGGCCAGAGCATAGGGCTTGATTGCCGATACACCCATCAGTGTGGTTGAATTCTGATTTATGCATAATAATTTTGTAATAAAATTCTATGGTGAAACAACTACATCATTCTCAGATCGGGATTTCTGAAGGTGGAATTCTAGAACTTGGCTTCGGTTTAAAACTGCTTGGAAGGCATAGCCATTCAGCTGAGCTCAAGTCCTCTAGGATCTGTGCCTGGTGGGGATAGAAATGGGTCAACACTGAGGCTATTTACCTCCAGGCTGCTGTCTGCTTTCAGCCATTACAGTGGGGCTTTTCAGTAGCATGCAGTTAGCAGCTGGCAAGTCTGGAACTAAATATAAAAACTGAAAAATCAAACGGCCAAGAGAGACACTGGCCCACTCATTTTAACCCTTCACTCCCACATCAAGACACTTTTATCAAAAGAGAAAGCAGCCACTGTGCCTTACGCCACCAGCACCACCGCCCACTAAATCCAGCAAAGCAGGTGGCACCAATGTTCTTGTGCTCTGTAAATACAGTGGCTTGTGATATGGAAAATCACTCAACAATGTGAAATGCCACTTGGGGTCCTCTCCTGATCCTATCCTTTTCAATGGTCTTGAGTTTATTTTTGACGCAAAAGCAACGCAGCATTGAATATCCAGATGTCCAGGAGGACTAAAGAGCTGTTTGGAGTCTACCCATGGGGAATAAGTAAACCCAAGTCAAGCTGATCTGAAGTGACCTCCAGACTTGTACCTACGTTACCCAGTTTGTAGAAAGCACCTGTCCCTTGAGTTAAGAGTCTCACAAACACTGAACGGCATTGTTCATGGAGTCGTAAAATATTCATGACACAGGAGACCATTCAGACCATCTTGGAATCGTAGAATTATGCAACACAGAAGGAGCCCATTCGGTCCATTGTGTCTGTGCCGGCTCCTTCAAAGGACTTTGTCAATCCGAGTAGGACTTCAATCCTACTCCCCCGCTTTTCTCACCATAGCCATGCAAACATGTCCTCCTCAAATAATTATCTACTTCTCTCTTAAAAGTTGTTATCAATTCGGCATCGAATCCTTTCAGGGAATGTATTCCAGATCCGAACAAGTCACTGTGTGAAAAAAAATTCTCCTCACCTCCCCTCTGTTACTTTTAACAATTACTTTAAATCAGTGTCCTCGGGTTACCGACCCAACTGCCGATGGAAGTTTCTCCTTGTTCACCCTATCGAATCGCTTCATAATTTTGAAAACTTCTCTTAATCTTCTCTGCTCCATGGAGAATAATCCTAGCTTGTCTAGCCTCTTCTCATAATTGGAGTTATGTGTTGTCTGGGTTGGTTCCCTCATGCCCCCCTCTGCCCACTATTAATTTTAATCTAATTTTATTTTCGTTCCCAACATTATTATTTTACACAAACACGTGTCCAATTCCCTCGTAAATGCTGGTTGGGAAAATGTCCTTTGGGGATGTGGGAGTGTGCAAGTGCTGGTTTTGCTCAGTCAAGCCTAAATCTATACGAACAAGCAGCCTGCACAATGTACTCAACAACGATAACTTTTACTCAGCTCCCTTCACACAGGGTAGTGTCCCAGAGCTCCAGTGAACTGTATGGGCCAAACACAGTACAGTCACAGTAAAACCAATTGAAAATCAAGACCAAAGCGGGGATGAAAAAAGTCTATCATCTATGATGCTTTGTGCCATCACTGTGCTGCAGATCTTTTTTTGTTAAAAAAAGGAGTCCTGTAGTTTCGTGACTGTTTGTGGGGGACGCTGCTGTGTGCAATTGGCTGCCATGTTTCGTCCACATACATACAGTCAATTCATTTTACAGTATATTCTGTGAAGCGCTTTGAGGTGTCTGGAAGACGTGAAAAGCGCTATATCAAAAGCAAGGATTATTATCATTATTATTGACAGTACCACCAACAAACTTTTATCTCCATCCAGTCCCCCTGGCGCAGACAGTGATGACATCAACAACAACAAAATTACATTTGTAGAGTGGCTTTCACATTGGGAAGATGTCGCAAGGCACTGAATAGTCAGGGGTCAGGATCCGAGCAAGTGGGAGGGGGGCTTGAGATGAGGGAAGGCAAGAAAGGCACGGTCGCAAAGAAGGGGCCTGAGTTAGGTCTTGAAGGAGGCTAGGGAGGAAGCAAGGCGAAGGGATTGTGGGATGAAGTTCCAAAGAGTGGGTTCTCGATGGTAGGAAGGAACGGGTGGGAGACATGGAGCAGGCCGGAGCCTGCTGGACGGAGGCTGCTGGACAGAGGGAGCGGATGGGTTGATATGGATCAGCAGATCAGAGAGTGAAAGTGAGGATGAGGATCTTGAATTCCATCCTCTGAGGGACGGGGAGAAGTGAAGCCAGGCGAGGGTGGGGGTGATGGGATCACGACATCAAAGAAATATACTTTGGATTCAGCAATTTCAGCTCACGGACAACCTCTCCGATTTAATTTTCAGACACAATTAAAAGCAGTTCTATGGAAAGTCGACACTTAAGCAGCAGGAAAGGAAAACCTACCTGGTAATCCTGATCATCAATAGAAAACCTCTCCCGCAGATTCCTAAACACCATGGGGCAGTATTCCTTAAATTTAAAACGGCTTGGAAGGTTCTCTCTAAAAGAAGCAATGAAGAGTTTGGTCAATTCAACATTTGCATCAACAACAACATCGATTTATATAGCCAGGACTCCGGACGGAGTCTCAAGAGTACTTTGTGTTATATCATATTAACCAGTCTCCTGCCAGGTGCCTACAATGCAAGTTTAGAGGTCTGTGCCATTTCTGTCTCCTCCTTTCCTTCCTGTGCAGGAATGCTGCCATGTGCAGAATGGGGAATTTGAAAGTCAAATTTGGTGCCATTCATGTAACTCCAAAAGCTCAAATTCCCCTAATTAGTTGTTGTCATACTAAGATTAGGTCATAAAGCCGCACGGCTTTTTACAACAATTACAGCCCTTCCTCTTTTCAATCTTAAACACAAGACAGGTTTACCTGCAGCATCTTTCAATGCTACTCCACGATTCTCCAATAAGAAGCGCGGCCACCGATGGTGGAACGGAGGACATGAGTGATATGCAGGAGGCTGGAGCCAGTCGAGTGAGGCAGTGGATATGGTGTTGGGGAGTAAGTAGGTTGGAAAGGTAGGGCGTGAAGGGGCAGGACATGAAGGGATTTCAAAACTGGATTATCAACACAAGGTCCCACAAGGTCAAATGTCACATTGTTATATATATTACTTATACATACATATTATATATATATATTTAGATAGATATTTTTCAATGCAAAGAGAACTCAAATTCACAAAAAGGAGCCACAGCATTACAATCTAACTGATCCATAGAGGCGCTACACCCTTCCACGCCCAAATTGAAAGTTCAAAAGAAATTGACGCAAAGGTACGTACTTACTTTATAAACGAAAGTTTAATAATTCAATGCAGCCGGTTTAAACCATTGAAATTAAGAGCATCTCTGTTTTATCTATCTAATAAAATCAAGGAGAATATTACGCACGCTTCACCTACTTGTTAAAAAGGTGATTATCCACTTTTATCTTGCTGTAGGCTTTGAAGTCGTCTGGCATCAACATAACAGGAATCTGCACATGGCTAAGTTCATTGATCTGAAAAGAAACAGTTAATAATATAAATTCATTTTTATGCCAGTTCCCATTCGTTCTAAAGTTTATTTTTAATTAAACAAAAAGATCCGCAACAAAGATTGTTCCTCACAGCGCTGTAAACTTAAAAAACAAGAAAAGAAAGGCGAGTTGTAGGAGATACTTTGTAATCGATGTGAAATCAATTTTGAAAAGTAGTAATAAATAAGTTGCATCAATTTCACCACCAATTCACTGCCTACAGATTAGCCTTCATAGTTATAACTGTGATGAAGTGACCTGATTGTTGGTCGATTGGCGGAACGCTTTTCCCGGGGGTAATAATTCCTTTTAAAAAATTGATCACTCAATCGCCGACTGTTTGTGGGGCACTGCTGTGAGCAATTGGCTGCTGCGTTCCACCCACAAAATATACAGTCAATTCACTTTATAGTAATGTATATTCTGCGAAGCATTTGAAGACGTCTCAAAGACATGATAAGGCACTACTGTGTATAAAATGAAGAATTGTTATTATAGATTGATTCTAGTTTAGTTTCAGTTGTTGCTTTTGACACTTTTATATTTTATTACTGGTTCTCCGAGATGCTATAAAAAAAAATCCAACTTCTTCCAATTTTATGTCCAGCTAAATCAAGACTGGCTCAAATAAGAATCTTAATCATTGGTTAAATAGAACCATCACCAATCCTCTGACAGGGCATTGAATGTGCTTTGGCTCATAAATGATTATGAAAGTTACGTTTGATCTCAGCAAGAGAGAGAAAGAACTGGTCATTGGAGGGCAAGCATTCTTCCAACTCGGTCTTTCCTCTCTCCAAGCCAAAGCCCCAGTCAATAGTGTGGTCCTACCTGGATAAGCAGGGATAGCTTAACCAGACTCTCAATGGCAAACTTGGCCACTTAGCTGGTTAATCTCCAAACACGCAGTCTGCGATCCTCAATCCTTATCTCTCGCCAAATACCAAGGAAGAACTTTGAGTCTGACTGAAGACCTACCCTTCTGAACTCCCTTTCAGACATCTTTCTTTTCCCCGCCACCTCCAGCTCTCACCTTGGGTGCCAAGCCAGAAATGTCCTCCTGACGTCAAAGGAACTCTCTCTGTAAATTTGCATTGTATTTATAGCTTCCAACGGAAGATACTCTTTTTTCTCCCATATTCTCTACCCCCCAACTGAAAGCAGCAAATTATCTGTGAGCACTGGTCACCCAAATAACCATTGTTCAAGCCCTGGGCGTGCAACAACAACAACAACAACTTGCATTTATACCACACACTGGACGGTGTCTCGGAGCAGTGGGGATCGGCAAGGCATTCAGATTCCATTATAATCCAGACCAATTCTGTCCACAACCGACTCCCATGCATAAACAGATACAAATAAACAGTGAATTCACTTTACAGTATATTCTGTGAAGCGCTATATCAAATGCAAGGATTATTACATTGTGTCCACCACCCAGGAAAGTGGGGAGAGGGATAAGGACCTTGGCTGCGTCTCTGCCTGCAGTCCCGACTGCCATCAGCTAAATCAGCATAGACAAGGATCGAGGCTTTGTGTGTGTGTGTGTGTGTGTGTGTGTGTGTGTGTTTGTGTGTCTGTGTGTGTAGATATGACTGAATTGCCATGTTCGTTTTGATAGCTTCACTCCATTTGACACTGTTTTCGGGAAGCAGGAGCTGTTAGCACACTGACCTTCCACGTCACTGATACAAGATGGAAGTTTGTAGCACAATGGCCACAAAAGCCGAGAGAAATCATTCACTCTCGAGCAGCAGGAACATTCAGGGCAGTTTATACCACAGTCCAATGACCGTAAACGTCCACCAGTGATTAATATTGTTCCCTCATTGTTCACAACCATTAGCCACAACAGATCCAGACATGATGGCAACATTAATCCTTCCTGAGTCAGTAGCCTCAGAATTAGAGGGTTGTAGGCTCAAGCTTCACAGTAGTATTTTAGTTTATAGTCTATCTAGCCTGATCTAAAAGGCAGCCGGCCAACAGGTCTCAGTCAGTCCAGCGGATAATTTTATCCATCCCAAGACCATTTCTAACATTCAAACTTTCGCTTCCTCCCTCCGTGGCAAACGTCCTCCCAGGGAAGCAGCAGGAGCTGCCATTTGGGGTAGGACAACAAAAATAACTTCGATTTATATAGTGCCCTCCATGTAGCGCAGAGGGGTGAAAATAACGCTGGCCATGACTGCAGTGTGTACTGAAGCCGTGGGGAAAGAAAGTGCATCTTCTTATCGACTGCATCATTAAGAGGAAGCGCGTTGGGATAAATCGTTGGGAGTTCTCTCATGAGAACTAATGTGGATTGGGCCTCGACTTGCCTTATTCGCCTCATGGAGTCCTGTGGCTCAGTGGTTAGAGTGAGAGACTTGGGTTCGATTTCAGTCAGGTCAGGGTGAAACCTTGGGCAAGTTTCCTTACTCCGCATGCCTAATAATAATCCCTCAAATAATAACAATAATAAAATTGGTCATTTCATTCCACAATAGTTTATGGGACACTGCTGTGTGCAATTGGTTGCCTGCGTTTCACCCACAAATATACAGTCAATTCACTTTACAGTATATATTCTGTGAATTGAGACGTCTAGAAGACGTGATAAGGCGCTATATCAAATGCGAAGATTATTATTATTATTCAACATCAGAAAATCCCTCTGTGTAAAACAAAATCCCCTTTGCTCCTTTGACAATTATCTGAAATCAATGCCCTCTAGTCATGACTCACTGACTAGGGGATATAATTTCTCCCTATCTATTCTGTTAAAACCAGGAAGAACCTCTGAACACTACATTATAGCTGTTCAACCAATAACTAAGAATTAGATTTAACAGTCAAATTCTGCATCTTGCCACAATGTAACATTGCTCTACCACAGTGAGCATTCTGCAGCAGTGATGTATCACTCAGCCTTTTGATAATTCCTACCACTAGTGGATTAACAACAGATTGCTTCGACATCTGATCGTTTGCTCTTGTAATGAATGCAATCTCATGACTCAATGCCTAAATATATCACAAGTCACAATTCCGTTAACACTAAACTTCCCGTTAGTTTTTATAATCACTGATGGACAACCGAGGGACTGAGGTTCTTCCTGCGCAGCTCCTGTTAACCCTGCAAGACAAAGACTTGATGGATCATCGGGTGGTCTATCTGAAGAAGCAGCAGGAAGGAATTTTGGCAAAGGAAAGCTGTGTAGTTTTAGCCGGTTAAACTCCAGCAGTACCTCTGCACTGCTCGGAGCAGTGGTGAGGCAGAATCCATATGACCCTCAAGAGGGAACTAAATAAATATTGTTGTGTTTGGGGTTATTTCAAAGGTAACACTGGCTTGCACCTGTTTTAGAATAAAATGTAAATGCAAAAACACATACTTTTACATTTACTCTCAGTAACTCACGTAAGCCTTTTCCACTTAAGTTTGTTATTTTTTGCAACGTGATTATTATATCGCGTATTAGCGATTGCTAACCTTGCTAATGTGTAAAGGGAGTT
This sequence comes from Hydrolagus colliei, assembly GCA_035084275.1. Taxonomy (NCBI): domain Eukaryota; kingdom Metazoa; phylum Chordata; class Chondrichthyes; order Chimaeriformes; family Chimaeridae; genus Hydrolagus; species Hydrolagus colliei. The sequence goes on from CM068768.1 coordinate 4,705,025, forward strand.
TGGTTTGAATGTCACTGTTTTAAAAAAAACATTAAAACATGGTTTGCAATTAAAGGCACTCAATTTCTATGGATTTATTGTGTGGAGATATCCTCAGTCAGGATGCCTAGTACCTTGTGAGGTCTTGAGCTCAGAAAGTCTGGGAAGCCCTGAACTGCAAGGGTATGAGGAAGGGATAAGTAACACCTCCCTACATCTCCAACTTACTTACCTCACAACCCGCTGGAGTAGATCCAGCCTTCTGCGTGTCCCCCATGCCTTCCATTCTACCATTAGTGGCTGTGCTTTCATCACAATAGACCCAAACTTGGTAACATCCTTTTTCTATCTCTCCGCATTGCCCCCTTTTCCCCATTTTCAAGTCACGCCTGAAGCCATTCCTATTCGACCGTGCCTCTATGATCACCTCCCCTTCCCACTGACTCAGAGTTCTGCCACTGTCAAGTGCTCTGAGACGCTTCCCTGCGTGAGGGGCACTATGTAAATGCAGGTTGTTGTAACTGAGACTGAGAGGATTGCTCTTGAAGGAGCCAAAGCAGACGCAATGGCCTTTTTCTGTGCCATAGCTTTCCATGGTTCTAATTCTATCTGTTGGATCACTTTCTGGGAATAATAAATCCATCAAAAAATAATAACAATATGAATTTGGGTCTCTTAATCCATGATTCTTTATGGGATAATGCTGTGCTCAATTAGTTACCATACTTTGGGTATAAAAATGTATAATCAATATATACATTTTGATATATATAATCAATTCACTTTACAGTATATTCTGTGATGTGCTTTGAGACGTCTCAATGACATAAGCTTTATATCAAATGTATATCAAATGTTATTATGGATTATGTTATTATTACACAAAACCTGAGACATTCTCTAATGTATTCAATTAATATATTGGCTCTTTGCTCCCCCCTCCGCGCCCACACACACCCAAGAGGCTGACAAGCTCAGAAATGGCCATGTTTATCACTCACTTCAACAAAATGTTTGTGTAACACCTCAGGTGGGCATCTGCTGCAGATAAAAAAAATCCAAAAGCCATTTTGAGTTAATGCTTGAGGGATATCTGAAAGGTTTTGTTAATTATACCAGTAATTATTGATGACGTTTGTTTATTGCTACCCATCGCCAATTTTCTCCCACCTTTGTGCTAATAATAATGACAAGATTTTTAACTGTGCTGAGGCCTTAAGATATGGCTAGAGCCTGACGCGATTTTCATGTATTTGATATTGCGTCTGGAACATCAAAATATTTCAAAGCGCAGGGAAACATGTTAAAGTGAGCTAACTGTGCATGTTATAACAACAAAATTACATTTGCACAGCACCTTTCGGCAGAACGTCCAAAGCCATTAACAGTCAAGTGTTTTGGGATCAGCGAGTATGGAGGGGAGGGGAAACGGGGGCAACCAATGGCATGGACCTGTCTTCAGGCAGGACTAGGGAGGTTAGTGAGGGGGTGAGGCCGTGGGTCTGTGGGATGGAATTCCAAAAGGATGCCTGTAGAGTGGATTAAGGCTCGCTCAGCAATGGAGTGGGTGGATCAGGGAACGGGGAGCAGGCCGGAGCCAGCTGAATGGACGGAGCGGACAAACTGGTAGGTATTTGTTAGCACACAAATAATATGCCACAAATAGCCATAAATTACCAAACAATTTATCTGGGTTAATTTAAGCGCTCTGAGACACCATCTGGTGTGGAGGGCACTATATAAATCAAAGTTGCTGTTGTTGTAATTGTTGGCCAGGGCACCAGGAGAAACTCCCTTCTCTGTTTGAATAATCTTTAACATTCACCTAATTAGGCTTTAGTTTTACATCTAATTGGAAGAAATGGCATCTCCAACAATCCAGCACTCCCCCTCTACAGCCCCAACCGCCAGCACATACAGAATTGTGCTGGAGTGTCAACCTGGAGTGAGCCCCCAACATAACTGAACCTACAACCTGACTGACCCAGGAGCAGAAGTTCTACCAACCAAGCCACATAACATCTGCCTCTTTCTGTACCTTTCCGTCAGCCCGCGAAAGCAATCTTTTGAAACTCCAGAGAATCAATTGAACAGTAAAACACAATATTCTTTTCCAACCAGCTGCATTTCAGAGATGGCACAGGAGCCACTGTGCTCCTCACAGATTTGGATCATCTATACTTACCCTGATAACCTTCATTCCTAACTCCCATGATGGGTCAGTTGATAATCGCACTGTTTAGTGTGAAGCTGACCAATATAAAGCCAGAAAGTCCAATGTTCTATAGATTGGACTGTATGTCTTGTGGGCGAAATGCATCAGCCAATTGCATACAGCAGTGTCCCACAGACGTGGATTAAGGGAACAAATATTTCCTGGTGGGTTATCTTCAACTGTCTAACAGATTTAACTAGATATTTAAGGTCCCCACTGAGTTCTGTGCTGCACAGTTTGGCAACTTAGTTTAAGGGAAATGTGATGTAAGGAATCAAACTAGATCATACCATCAAGTATTGGTATAGAATTAGGAAATGGGAGAGAGGAGCAAAGCAAACTGCAAAGGGCAGCAAGAAAAGAAGGAGATACTTCAGAAATAGGAGGACAAACGGTTGAGGAAACTCTTAAACGCTGGAAGTTCCGCTAACTCGGTGAACTGGCAAGCAGTGCACCTCATGATACCTGCACAAGCCAAAGGTTTGATCAGATACACCGCAGATAGGTATAAACATAAATTAGTTGTTGCAGCACATTAATATTGGCTCCCAGTAGATATTTCCTAATCACCCGTGTTGAGTTACCACCATAAACTTCAGCAAAGATTGGCTTCCTTCCCTCCGGCATTCAAACAAAGGTGATGTTGAGTACAAGTTGGATCTCAATGCAAGGATCCTTGAAGCGAATTTCACCATTTAATAAGCAGACATATAAGAGAATATTACAATGGTCAGCAAAGGGCAACCAAACATGCATATAATGAGGCTCTTTTCCCCTGCTCACCACTGGGTATCCAAATGGAACCTCACATGTAGACAAGAGATGTAACATCACATCAGCAGTTGTCATGCTGAGCCAAACTGCAAAATAAAGGTAGCATAGGGCAGAAAATAGCAAGCGCTTGTTAGGATAGATGAAGTCAGAAGGTTCTGTGTTCAAGCCCTGTGTCAGGACTGAATGCTAGGGAAGTGCTGAATGAGATATTAAATCGAGGTCCTGTCTGTGTCTATTCAAGTGGATAGTAAAAGATTCCATGGCAGAACTCAAGGAGGACTGAGATTCTCCTGATATCTTGGCCAACAATCCACCAAATAAAAGTGGTCACGCACTTCATGACTATTTGCGGCACGTTGTTTGGGCAAATTGGCTCTTCCAATCATCTCCAAAATGCACAGTCACTACACTTTACAGTGCAACTAGTGCCTTGGGATGTCCTCCTGACGCGAAAGGTGCTATACAAATGTACTTTTGTTGTTGCTTTGAGGTGGCCTCCTGACGTGAAAAATGTTTTCTGTTTTCCCGTATCAAAGGCAAGTTTCTTTTTTTTTAAATTAATAGTCCCCCTCAATATGCCATCAATGTGGCAATTTTACCAATGCGATCCCTCTACCAAAGACATTCATTCACCTTCTAACAGAATAACTTTTTTTTTAACATGGCATGTAAAACATCAAAATGTCTCAAGTGCTCTATAACTATTATTGTCAAGTGCAGTTACTTTTTTTAAAAGGTAAACATGATAGCCATTGTGTACACAGTAAGATCCCACAAAACCACAGTGAGATGAATGACTAATATTATCAAGAAGATTGCTACCAAGGACTCCCTTCTGTTTTTCTCAGAGTCATGGAATCTTCAACATCCACCGTAAGAGGCAGACTGGACATTATTTCCAGTCCCTTCCCAGCACCGCTTTCTTCCACCTCTGCTACATTACCCATCTCTGCCAATAGCTCACCCCAACAGCTGCTGAAACTCTTGTCCATGCCTTTATCACCTCTCGGCTGGACTACTAATGTCCTCCTTGCTAGTCTCCCCACCGTCCTCAACATTCAGCTCATCCAAAACTCTGCCACCCGCATTTTCACCCACACCAAAATTAATTCCCTGATTACCCCAGTCCTTACCAAACTGTACTGGCTCCCTGTCAGAGGGGATCGAATTAAAACTCTTGTGTATAAATCTCTCCACTTCTCTGGACCCCCTACCTCTCTAACCTCCTCTCTCCTCACAGCAGAACCTGCTGCCTCTGCTCTACTGGGTCTGGCCTCCTCCTTGTTCCCCATATCCTCCGCTCCACTATCGGTCGCTGTACTTTCAGCCACTATGCCGCAATACTTTGGAACTCCCTCCCTCAACCCCTTCGCCTCACCCCCTCCTTTCCATCTTCAGATCGTGCCTGAAGACCTTTCTCTTTGACCACTCTTACAGTCACCTTCCCCCTCCCCCTGGCTTGGCCTTGGGCTCCGCCATTGTGAAAAGCACGTGGAGGGTGCTCTATAAATGCATGTTGTTGTTTCAATATCTTATCTGAAAGGTCATCAACCCTGACAAATACAGAGTGGCGCTGTTTGGTGAAAAAAAGCGCAACAGTTATTTAAAGATTTATTTGATATGTTGGGAGAGAAAAGAGAAAATCTACTGGTACAAAACAGTTGGCACGGTTATCTCCCTCCTGGTTCCTGACCCAGTTTTACTGGCCTCGCAAAATTAATTGCTGATTATACTAATTATGTTTTATTGCAAACATGACCCCTTATCCAGAAGACTGAGGATTGTTATCTACGCCTTTTCCTCAAAATCATGGGGTTGCAACAACGGACGTTTATTGCTGTAATTATAATCTAAAGGTTGTTTGTAGTCAGAGTCTGCAATTTTTTCTCCTCTCTGTCTAGAAAGTGAAATCAACCACCACAGCAGTTAAAGCAATTGGCTCAACAAGTTACCTGCAGTCAACCTCCGGAATATAACATCAAATCAGGATAAGCCCTAGTCTATCTTGCTTTACCTCATCTCAGCCTGGATCTTCACAGGATTTGATGCAAACTAGTCACTTGAACCATGGTCCTTTCTACTCAACTCCTTTCAACCCTACAAGCCAAAGGTCTAACAGGTAAATTGGTCCTTCCTAGAAAAATAGCGTTAGTAAAGGCAAAGTGTGCAGTTCTGGAAGATAAACTCCAGTAGTTGCCAACACGCACTCTGAAGTCCCTAAGCCTTAACAAAAGTGCCCATTATACTACACTGCCGTGCACAATTGGCTGCCGCATTTCGCCCACAAATATGCAGTCAGTTCACTTTACCGTATATTCTGTGAAGCGCTTTGAGGCGTCTAGAAGACATGGAAAGCACTACATCAAATGCAAGGATTATTATTATTATTATAATATTCTCTAGGTTTTAATTAGATTTGTCCCTCTGTGCAGATCATGCACACACCATACCAGATATTAGAGGATTTTCATTCATTTGGAACCCTCAATAGTTTAGTAGGAGACTATTAAGGGTGATGATGAGCTCCCATGTGTCTTACACTCAGCTGACCCACAAAATACAGTAGTTGATCTCAGCTGTAGCGAGAAAAAAGGAAGTATTAATCAACCTCAGTATCCCTCCCAGTTTTTGTGGGGGGTAGGGTGGGAAAGAGAGATACCATTCTTGTTGTCAGGGCTCGCTCATAAAGTATGGCCAGTGATCTATAAAGGGGAATCTCTGAGTTCAGTCTATGTTAGAACTCCAATGTTTAGACGGGGGTGGGGGGGGGGGGTGAGGATGGGGGTAGCTCAGTGGTTAGAGCACATGCCCCACAAGCAAGAAACCCAAGTTCGATTCCTGGCAGGATGAACCTTTGGGCAAGTTTCCTTACTCTACACGCCTGATAATAATCCCTCAAGAAATAATAAATTGGTCATTTCAATCCACAACCATTTGTGGGACACTGCTGTGCACAATTGGCTGCCACATTTCGCCCGCAATAGATACAGTCAACTCAGTTTACAGTATATTCTGCGAAGTGCTTTGAGACATCTAGATAAGACGCTGAATCAGATGCAACAATTATTACTGTTATCCCGCCTGTGCCTTGTTCAGGTGGGCATTCACGATCCCATGGCCCGATTCGAAAAGTGAAGTTTCTCTCCCCAACAATCTTCTGGGGGGGAAAAAATCAATTCACTTCATGGCTGTTTATGTATGGAACGTGTCCAAACATGCTGTCATGTTCACCTACAGTCACTGCCCTTTACTATAAACCCCGTCAAGTGCTTTCGGACGTCTACACAATGGAATAATGAGGGATGTCAAATGCAAAGGTTATTTTTTTTTATTAATACAGGGTCTGAAACATTGACTGTCCAGAGCCTTGGCACATCCTCCCGACGTGAAAGGCGCTATATAAATGAAATGTTGTTGTTTTTTGTCGATAGTCTGAGACAAAATATACAGGCGAATGCGGACATGGATTAGGAAGTGTGGGAGGGGGGGCGGAAACGTATTGAAAAGACTGGGTATCAAATAAAACACACTCAGCCGTCCGGCATTGATGAAAGAAATGAGTGGAAATGAAATTACTGTATGTAAATTATTATAGCAACTGAAAGCTGGGGTACACAGAAGATAATGCGTACATTTTTTTAAAAATGTACAAAAAAGTAACTTTTTAAAAATACAATCACTGCCCTGCCTCTTTAGCTAATTGTGTGGTGTTTCTGATAATGTGGAGAGCTTCAGCAATAGACATCTTTAATGATTAATGTCAAGGCAGCCATGTGGGGGAGGGAGGTCTAGGCCGCAGAGGCCTACGGTGTCGCCTGTGGACAGAGCCCGGGCTGGAGACGCCTCTCCCCGGGAGGAATAGAGAGAGAGACGGGGGGGGGGGGGGGGGGTTAGGGTTGATGTGTGTGTATGAAGGGGGGGGGGGGGGGGAGGTTTAAAGGCAGCAGAATTTCAAATCATTAAAAAGAATTAAATTAAGTTTTAATGATTAGGAAAAAGACCAAAGTAGAACAAATTGGGAGTTTTTGATCGATTAACCGATTGATTTGAATGTTCTCACCGTTAACATGAATTAATGACAATTAATATGTTAATATGCATTATTCTTTATAAAGGTGGTTGTGTGTGTGTGGGGGGGGGGGTTCAGAAAAGAAGAGGGTGGGGTGTAGTGGGGGGGGGGGGGGGGAGATGAGTAGACAAAATGTTTGAATCAATGAAATAATAGTCCTTGAAACGACACACAAATAAATAAGGGGGGGGGGGGGGGGGTTGTTGGGAGGGGGGGGGTGAGTTTAGTTTAATTAATTTCATTTAAATGTGGTTTTAAAGCCGTTCTCCCGCCAAACCGACGCCCCTTTCGACACAATAGCTTTAAACCCTGACCCGGGGGATTGCGTTTGTTTATTTGTTGGGTGGGAGGGTGTGTGTGTGTGTGGCGGGGGGGGGAGATATATATTTATACACAAATCTCTCCCTCCCTCTGTCTCTCTCCATTAAAGAGGGGGGGGGGGGGGGGCAGAAATATAGCCTCAAACCTGGTATAGAATCATCTCTCCACATATTCCCCCCAAACACACACACACACACATATGCCTTTTTTTAAACAAAATGTGCGTTTTTTATTTTGAAAATGGAAATAATTGGGAGATTTTAAAGCTCGGGACCCGGGACCCCCCCCCCCCACACACATTTTCTTTCTCTCCTCTCCCCCACCCCACCTTCCAGCCACAGCTCACTGCAACATTCCCTCTCTTCTCTCCCACCCTCTTCATCTGCCATTAAATAAAACATTGCCTCCCTCTTAAAATAAGCTTCTCACTCCACCCCCCCCCCCCCCCACCCACCCACCACTCTCCCACTCCTCCACCCTAAAAAAACCAACAAAATTCAGCTTCAAATAGCGAATTTGACCTTTTTTTCTAAAAAAAACAAATCCAATCTCATGATCTGACCAAAGCCAAGGCAACACAACTCAATCAAAATCATTCAAAGTCCATCCTCTCTCCCCCCCCACCCCCACCCCCACCCCATGCACATATTGTCTCCTTCTCCCTTCCCTCCCTCTCACACACACACTCAACCAGTTATACAACACGAATAAGACTTCCTTTTTAAAAAAAAAATCGTATTATTAACCAAGATCAAATAATAAGCGGTTTTTAAATATATATATATATATTATATATGAGAAAAGAGAGAGAGATAACTGAGGTTACTCACGGTGTGATTGATTCCCCACATGAGAACACTGACCAGGGGCTCACTGGCTCTGAACAGCTTCACTTTCTGGGCTACAAAGTGCTTTTTCTTGGTTTTGGTTTTGCTAGCACTGGTCGTTGTACAGTTGGCTGCCATTTTTTTTTGTCAAAAATAATGAAATAAAATGTACATTAGATGTAGATCTGGATGCTGCCTCTGGTTAATGCACCACGAGTATTCCCTCTTGTTTTCTGTGATGTCCTCCCGGCCCCTCGCCTCTGCTCCCCCTGTTATTTATTAGCTAGCCTGTGCGTGTGTGGCACGGTGCGTCTCTGGGTTGAGAAATGGCATGTTAGCTGCTGTGAAGTAGACAACGCAAGCGTCCAAACCCCTCTAAATGCCTCTTCGCTTCTATCTGTCTCTCCCTCTCTGTTCCTTTCTCCAAGCTCACAGCCTGCTCCTCCTACTGCTACAAGATGGTGCTACAAGCAAATGCACACCAGCCCCTTCTCTCCCTCCCTCTCCCTCTCTCCAAGAAGAAGAAGAAGAAAACACTGCCACCTACCCCAATCCCAGCCAATCTCGTTTGGTAATCATTTGTAAACAGATGACACACACAGATCACAAAATATCAATTCGTATTGCTACCACCGAGACCATTGGCAACTTTACCAAAAATCGCAACATAATCAATAATTTTTTTTACCCCTGAAGGTCTTCCAATAATAATAATAATCCTTGCAATTGATATAGCGTTTTCCGTGTTTTCTGGGCGTCTCAAAACACTTCACAGATTATACTGTAAAGTGAATTGACTGTCTATGTATGGGCGAAACGTGGCAGCCAATTGCGCACAGCAGTGTCCCACAAACAGTCATGGATTTGTTATTTAGTGACCAAATTGTTATTGTTTTTCCTTGGATTGGGATTATTATTCGGCGTGTGGAGCAGGGAAACTTGCCCAAGGGTTCGCCCTGACCTGCCTGGAATCAAACCCAAGTCTCTCACTTGCGAAGCGAGTGCTCTAACCACTGAGCTACAGGACTCCACTCTGTCGATAATAAAGCTGAGTATGTAATTAGTAGGCAATCAGCCTACCTTAGCTTCCATTTGTAGCATCTTATCGCACAGAAAACTCTAGACAATATTTTTTGTCAAAAAATATTTTTTGACAATATAAATATTTTTTGACAATATTATCCCCTTTGTAGGGGTTTACATCCAGGAGCACTTCACAGTGCAGGATCGGACAGTGAGCAAAGTGGCAAGAGCAAAGACAAGTGACCACAAGTGCGGTCAAAGTGGTAGGTTTTAAGAAGACACAGAGATGGTGAGGCTGAGTGATATTTTTAGGAGCCAGCTGGTGAGTGTCTGACACATGCGGAAATCCATCACCGTGCTTAAGAGTCACGGCTTGGGACACCAGAAAGTGCATTGGAGCTTTGACTCTGGATCTGACTGGCTGAGGGTTAGAAACAGGGTGTTCCAGAGGTGAGAGATTTAATAGCTGAGCCACCAATGGAGGCACAAAGGACTCAAGGGATATGCAGCGGGCCTGTGTTAGCTGAGCAGAATCCCATGAATTGGCAAAATGTTGATGAACGCTTAAGCCTGTCAGGATTTTATCGTGTGATCGTCCATTGAAAGAGACAGTTTGAGGTCGAAAAGGTCTGAAGATACAACAACAACAACAACAATTTACATTTATATAGTGCCTTTCACGTCGGGAGGACGTTCCAAGATGCTAAACAAGAGGCGTGTGACCCGAGCTGGGAGGGGAGTGTTTGGGAAGGGGTGAAACACGAAGGGGAGGTAAAAGAGTTCGGGGTGGAACAACAGGCACGATCGAAGAGGAAAGTCTTCAAATCGGCCTTGAAAGAGGAAAGGGAAGAGGCAAAACGGAGGGATTGAGGGATGGCATTCCATAAGGTGGGACCAGAGAAACTGAAGGCCCGGCCTCCGATGGTGGTGCGGTTCGGGCGTGGGGCTTGGAGCAGGCCAAGTCCTGTTGAACGGAGGGTCCGGGTGGGCGTGTAGGGGGAAGAGTAGATCGGTTAGATAGGATGGGGCAAGGCCGTGCAAGGACGAGGATCTTAAATTCGATCCTCTGGAGGATGGGGAGCCAGTGGAGACGGGCGAGGGTGGGGGTTATGTGGTCACGGAGGCGGGTGCGGGATAGTACACGGGCTGCAGAGTTTTGGATGGCCTGCAGCCTATGAATGGAGGAACTGGGGAGGCCGATTAGGAGAGAATTTCCGTAATAACCAATACATAATGATGATACATAACCAATGGGAGAAAATCATACAGGAAGACCGGTGTTCAGATTTAAATTAGGGCCAAATCAGTTGAAATCAGTCAGCAAAGGAGCTCCTGTGGCTCAGTGGTTAGAGCACTTGTCTTGCTGCAAGCTGGGGAGACCTGTGTTTGAATCCAGGCAGGTCAGGGCGAAAACTTGGGCAAGTTTCCTTACACCACACACCTAATAAAAATCCCTCCAAAAAAAACACAATATTAAAAAAATTGGTCATTTCACTCCACAACTGTGGGACACTGCTGTGCGTAGTTGGCTGCCGCGATTTGCCCACAAATATATACAGTCAATTCACTTTACAGTATACTCTGTGAAGCGCTTTGGGACGTCGATAAGAAGTGAAAAGTGCTATATCAAATGCAAGGATTATTATTATTAAAGTGGGGTTGTCTACACCAGCCACGTCCTACAAACATCAATTAGATGAGTGCCCACATTTATTTTTTGGAGTGGGGTGGGGGGCAAATGGTGATGATCTTAGTATTGGCCAAGTACATACATTGCCCAAGACATTTAAAGACACCTCAGTTATTTTTCAAAATGATGTCAAAGCCATCACCTTAGCTCAGTCAATAGCTCTCTTACGGCTTACTGGAGTCCTTGCAGTCTAGTGGTTTGAGCACCCGTCTCGTAAATGAGTAGAACTTGGTTCGATTCCTGGGCAGGGTGAAATCTTAGGCAACTTTCCTTACTCCACATGCCTCTATTTACCCAGCAGTTAACAGAAACCTGGTTGTTAGTCAATTGATGGATGGCTTTTCAGGTGAAAACAATTCTGTTAAAAAAAAAGTCTTCACTCAATTGCAAGAATTATATTATTATTATAAATAATACTTTAGGATGCACCAAGACAGTAGAAAAAGAAGGCATTGGTTTAGAGTTGTAAACAGGCAATTTCAGGACAGATACCAGAAAATTGTCTTCCTCGATACTCGGGATAATATCAATAAATGGAACAGGTTGCCAAAGAGGCTGAGGCCAGGTCACTAGACTCATTAAAACTAGCTCAATGCTTTGTTGGGGGTATGGTAGGTTGGGTATTCTCTAAGAATGGGACCAGGTGGACCAAAGGGCCTTCTTCATCCCAACCAATCCTGCCTAGGAGAGATTTCATGATGATGGTTGCTATCCAGTGACCTCTGCTGGAAAGTAGGAGTAAAGATAACAGATCAGGCTGGTTTAACGATTCCCTCTGTGGGCAAAGCCAACTTCACACAGCAGTGTTCCACAAACAGTTGTGGATTGAGTGACCAAATTATTATTTTTTTTAAATGGATATTATCCTCAGAAAATAGATTTTTAAAAAACCAACAACCCAGTTCCTACTTATTACTAGGTGAACAGAGGCATGTGGAGAAGAAAAACTTGCCTAAGGTTTCATCCTGCCCAGGAATTGAACCCAGGTCCTCTTGTTTACAAGCGGAATGCTCTAAACCCTGAACTAGGCGACTCCACTTTAACCGTATATTTTTTAAATGCAGCAAACATCTCTAGCTCCAGTGAAAAATTACATTTGGATGAATATTACATTGTGTGATTTGCTTATTAACACAACAGCATTGATTTCCATACCAAACATTTGCTCCTAACATACAGTCACTACACTTTGTAGGAGTTTTTGTGAAGAGTTTTAGGATATTAGCAGCTTGACTCATCGGCATATGTATGTCACATATGTGTGAGAGGGACAGACCGGTCAGTGAGAGCAGGGATCCTTCCCTCTGAGCTCCTATTAAATAGCGCTCTCACACTACGCAGTTTTAGCTGGTTAAACTCCAGCAGTACCTCAACTCAAACTCCAGAACCAATTCACTGGTGTTGTGTAAGCCCTCCAGGGTGAGATTGTGCATTCCATTCCAGACGTGGGGAAATGTCCGTATGTTGGTGCAGGAACAGTGCAAGGGTATTTGGCGGCCTAGGCGAGCCTTCAGATGTGCGCCGCCTAGTAACTTTTGATAAGCTAATGTTAATACTAAAAATTCATATCATTGATTATCAATGAAAGTAATGTTAATAGTTATATATTTATTGATTTATGAAACATACCTCTGTTTTATTTAAGTATTAAACATTCTCCTAAACTGCTTACTGCTAAATCCCACACCTCCGCCACTATATGCCTCCAAATTTTGTTACCCTGGGCGATTGCCTAGTTTGCCTAAAGGTAGCGGGTGATTATACATATACCTTGCTCTCTCACTTGCCTCCTTCAAGGCATGTCGCAAGACATTCTTCTTTGATCGTACTTTGGCCATCCTCTTAACACTGACCTCCACCCACCCACCCCCACCCACCAATTCCAACCTCTTAACCAGTGACAGAAAAAAAAGATTTAGATTGGACTAAAATTCAGTTTGCTCAACTATGTGTCTTATATGATAAACCACATTTGTTTATTTAAAATTCAGAATCCTCAGAGGTAATGTAAAACAAGAAAGCCTCAGTTTGAAGTAATAATAATCCTTGTATTTGGTACAGCACCCTATCGCATTGCTCAAAAGTCTCAAAATGCTTCACAGAATATATTAAGGTACTATATTTTGTGGGCGAAAAAACGCAGCAGCGAATTGTGTACAGCAGTGTCCTACAAATAGTTGTGGGTTAAATGAACAAATATATTTTTTAAATATATTTTTTCTTGAAGGGGATGGGGTGCGGGAGGTGGTTGGGAGTGGGGCGAAGTTGACTGCCGGAGGCTGCAGAGATAGAGTGGAGAGGATTAGCATCCCAACCTTCTGACCCAAAGACAAGAATGCTACAAACTGAACCAAACTGATATATTTCTGTTCTCAGTATTTCACATTTGGACGCAAAAATTAAGTTATAGAGCTCTGCCCAGGGACGTTAATTGATAATTTCTCATGATCAGGAAGTTTGGCTACTCTCTGTCTGTCTGTTGTTCGATGTGACAACCAGCGCCAGCTACCAGGATCCAATGTGGAATCCCCGCTGTGAAATTTGACAAGGTTCTAAGCAAAGGGAAATTAAGTTGCAATTACATGGCTCTGTGACAGATGTAAATGGTTGACTCAAAGACTCAGGTCATTAATAAGATTCAAAGTTACGCTTTGTGAAAATGTAAACAGAAAGAGGACAGGCAAAACACAAAAGCAGCAGGAGAGGCTGAAGATCAAATAAGGTAATCTGGTCTTGAAAACATAAATTGGCTTCAATTTCACAAGCCAGTGAACATGAGCATTCACTTAAGCAATATCGCCTAATTAGCTGGTGTGCTCAATGGGTGCAGCACTAATTAAAAGTTTTGACAGCTGACCCAATTATTAATGAAGGCAGGTGAGCAACTTGCTAGATTGGTAGTGTAAAGATTGTTGAAGGATATTGGAGTACTGCAGTGCATTCATTAGTGCACTCACCCTACACACGAGAGGACTTGGGTTCGATTGCAGGCAGGGCGAAACCTTATACAAGTTTCCTTACTCCGTATGCCTGTTTACCTAGCAGTGAGTAATAACCCAGTTGTTAGTCAATTGGTGAATCACTTTTCTGGGGGTAATAATCTCTTTTAAAAAATTATTATAACTTGGTCACTCAATCCAGGACTATTTGCGGGACACTGCTGTGTGGAATCGGCTGCTGCTTTTCACCCACAAAATATACAGTAAATTAACTTTGCTATGCCAAATGCTGGGAGTATTATTATTATTACACTGTATCCACTTGACACAAAAGGATAGGTACACTGTTTCAGCCTGGCTCACTCACAGTATCGCCTCTGAAATAAAAGGTAATGGTTTCGAGTCCCATGTATGGGCTTTTAAATTCAGTCTTGTCTTACACTCCAAATCATGCAGGAGTGGGAAGAAGCAACATTGAAGGAGGTGCTGCTCTTTGGGTGATACATCAAACTACCTTTCACATCGGGAGGACGTCCCAAAGCGCTGAACAGTCTGGTTGGGACCCGAGCGGGGGAGGGAGGGGAGAGGGGGAAAGAGTTAGTGGGGCAGCTGAAGGCACGGTTGAAGAGGAAAGTCTTGAGACCGGCCTTGAAGGAGGAAAGGGATGAAGCAAGGCGGAGGGGTTGCGGGATGGAGTTCCACGAGCGTGAGACCTGTGTTCGAATCCAGGGAGGTCAGAACGAAACCTTGGGCAAGTTTCCTTACTCCACATGCTAATAATAATCCCTGCAAGATTTTTTTTTAAATGTCATTTAAATCCACGACTGTTTGTGGGACACTGCTATGCCTGATTGACTGCCACGTTTCACCCACAAATATAGTCAATTCACTTTACAGTATATTCCGTGAAGCACTTTGAGAAGACATGAAAAGCGCTATATCAAATGCAAAGATTATTATTATTAATGTTGTGGGTTCTTTCATGTCCAAGTGTGTCAATCAGCTGCATCACACACACACAGCACAGTCCATATTTTGAGGACACGTAAAAATGGTTGAGTTTTGGTCTGCATAAGAGTTAACACAATAGGATTAACTCACATTTTGAAACAGGGCAATGACATTTGTAGGCTTAATTTCCCCACTGTTTTCAAAGATAAAGATTGCACCATCTCTTCAGCTGACTTTTGAAATCACTTAGAAATGGTGCCTGATCATACAACAACAAAATTACTTTTGTATAGGACTTTTCACATCAGGAGGACATCCCAAGGCGCTGGACAGTCAGTATTTCAGCCCGAACCTGGGGTCGGATTTGTGGAGGGTGGAGGGGAAGGGAGTGGTGACTGATGGCACCGTTGAAGAGGATCTCGAGACAGGAGGCGAGGAGGAAGGGTTGTGGGATGGAATTCCAGAGGTTCTACCTTCACAAATTGCAGTATCGTCCTCTCGACATGAAAGGTGCAATACAGATGCAAGTTGTTATGATTGATTCACACACACACACCAATGTGGAAACAGCTTTATTGGATTTCAAATTTACAAAAGTAAAAGCATTTTGAATGTTGATCAAAACTTGCTCCCTTTGCGGTCGAGCTTTTAGTATTACAAACCAGCCCTAATAAAAAAAATTACACAAATATCATAAATCTCACAAGCTCCTGCTGTACAGTGGACAGAAATTTGTAAAAACAGTGACAATATTACCTCCACAAAATGTCTCAATATCCAAATAAAAGTGGTCATTATTTATAATATGGACTGGTTACTGCAACAGAGCATTTGTCTTTCTGGTCACTCACTTTGTGGTGTGATAACTGTTGGAAATCCCAAGTCTCCTGACATTTGACGTGCCCTGGGTAATTGAGGTCCCATCTTTCTTCTACGTGTGTATGTGTGTGTGGGGGGGAGGGGTGGGGGGGGGACATCTCATCGCTGGTAGATTTAAGATCTCCGCTGAGCAAGTGCAGGCACCTGTTTGTGGCTGCAACTCTTCAATGTCAGATTGAGTGAAAGGAAGCATTTCTCCATGGGGGGAGGAGGCAGGGAATAAAATCAAAACAAGGACTCTTCAGATAGAGCACTGAGGGGGTGAGGGGTAGAGAAATCCTCTCAGTCGAGGTATGGTGGGAGACAAAACAAAAATGACAAGAGTTTCACACTTCGTGCGATTACATACATCAGCTTTCACTAGAGATGAAGGTTTGTCTGCGACTAAACTTTGGGACATTTTGACAATATTAAATTGCTCACGTTTTGACTCCTCACGATCTCTGTTCTGCACTGTTGACATGAGAATTGTAACTCTCCCAGTCATGGACTGCAATCCGAATAGGGTCAGATTCACCTGCTGCTGCCGTTTGAAGATGTGTGAAGGCCTATTCACAAGGCGCGGAATTCTTACTGAGCTCAGCACTGAGGCAGAAATGTAACACAACTCACAAATATTAAGAGCCGAGTGGCAGTGAGGAAGACATTAGCGGCAGTAAGACTGAAATTCCTGTCACAAGGGAGCCAGCGCTTTGAGATGCCCTCCCAACGTGAAAAAGATTATATACTTGTAAATTGTAAAGTAACCTCAAAACCCAGACAGATCCATTATAAAAACACAGCAAGTTTTCACTGTGTCACCTGTAAAAGCACGAATTGCATATGAGATGCTGGAATGGATTGCTCTTTGTTTCCTACGCATAATACTCCTCGCATTTAGGTGAGCAGTGGGTGTCACTCTATGGGAGATAAGAGTACACATTCCTTTCCATGGGGGAGATTTTCATGTGCACATAATATGCCTATGTGGAACCCTCATTCAGGTTTGGCTACTCCTACTCTTTTGGCACGGTGATGGGTTTCTGGCATGTGTACAGATATCCAAATGACCCAAAATTAAATTTCCCCCAGCCCCAATTGATGTCGGAAACAGTTCGCATTGTCCCTCCCAACTTCCTGCAGTTCACTCAAGAAGTCACTGGGTGGGCATTCGATTTCGGGCAATTTCTCCGTTGTTTCAATCACTGCAGACATACCAGCACTGCAAACCTCACCAACCAGTCCTAGTTAATGTTACTCACAGCGCTGAGGGGGCCTCTGTGTGTGTGTGTGTATGGGGAAGTGGGTGGGGGGGGGGGCGCAGGGAGAAATGAAATGGGGAGGGAGAAACGAGGGGCAGAAAAAGTTTTCTCCAAAAAGAACCTCAACTGCAATGCTCCTCGATCATCAGTTCAATTGCACTCGTGGACCCTGAGCAGTCTTCTTTATGATTCTCCTCCCAGAGAAAGGCATTGTGGGCATCCCTTCATCAGGTGGTCATCAGCCAATATACTCAGCATTCGCTGCTCCACTTCTCACCTCATTGATAAGCCCATCCTCTCCCCAGACTCTCCAACCACCCCACCCCCGCTCCCCCACCCCTCTCATCTCTTCATGAAGTTTTTCTCCAGGGCTGCTGATGTCCGCTGGATGGAATGGACGTTGCGTTTCACACGATCCTCCAGTGAGGAGGTGGCAGCACTTTGCAGTTTCATTTTGCTGTAGACCAACAAGAAATACAATAGAACCGGGCCTCCACAAACTGAAAGCCTAATTTTTTTTCTGAAACGTGTTCAATAAAAGGTTACCCTCCACTCAACCACCCTCCTTTCCCAGACCCGTGCCAGAGCTGCACTTTTTAGCTCTCTGCTCGATTACAGCAGACACGAGCCATTCAGCCATCAAGCCCGGACTGAATTCCACTCTCAACCCTTTCAATATTCCTCCACTTCAAGCAACTATCAAATTCAAAATAATTTAGGGGTTTTGCTTTAATGATGTATTGTGCCAACAAATCCCACCTTCACCAACCTCCGCCCAGCATATTATGGTCTGAGGTAAGCCTCCCTCTCATATGTATTTTCCTTCCCTGGAGAGAAAGGCAGAGTTTATGATGGCAGTGGCCTTGTACTGGTCAACTACTGGTTTGTGCTGGAAATCAAATGTCCATCTCCCTGGCTCCCACCTCCCTCTTCCTGCGTTATTTAATATAGAAAGGCTAAAAACACAATAAAAAGGGCTAGTGTTCACAAGAGTACTTCAGTGTGCTCCATCTTAATGCACACAATTGTCTGACAGTGGGCATGCTTGCACACACACATACACACGCACACACACACGTACAGCTACTTACTGTAAGAATTTGCCTTCTCCATTGTCCCTTTTCTCCAGTTCTTTCTCCCTCTCGTCCTCCTGCTTGTAACGTCTGATGTTTTGCTGGCGGGTTTCGTCCCGCCATTTTGCGTTCTCCATCATTTCCAGTCGCCTTTGCTCGAGCTCCTCTGCTGGGAGCTTCCTGCGAACCAGAGCACACGGATGTGGAGCAACTCGCAGAGCAATCCCCACTCTCAACATGTGTTTACACGTGGCCGACAATAAGCAGTACCTTAATTTTGCACGTGGAGTCCGCCCCTCTCCCTTAGCTCCAGTCCCGACCTGACTGTTCAGTGCCTTGGGATGTCCTCCCGAAGTGAAAGGCGCTCTATAAGGAACTCCATCCCGCAGTCCCTCCACCTCAACCTCTCCCTGGCCTCCTTCAAGTCCTGTTTCAAGACCCTCCTCTTCGACGGCCCCATTGGCCACTCTAGGTCCCTCCCTTTCCCTCCATCCTCCCTGTCCCCAGGTCAGGTCTGAAGCAAGGACTGTCCAGCACCTTGTGACGTCCTCTTGACGTGAAAGGCGCTACATAAGTGTAACTTTGTTGTTGTTTAAATGTAATTTTGTTAATGTTGTTCTTTAAGGACATAAGTGGCAATTGAATAGAGATGATGTGAGGATACAAAAATTCTGGGGAAGTGATTGGGCAAATATGAAAGAGATTGATTTGTGAAGTTGGAAGGACTGAGTTTTGGATTATATAGTTACAGAACCCATGCACAATCTTTGAGTATCATGTCCCTCCACTCTCTTCTCTCCAAGACTGACTTTCTGTATTTTTGTTACATCGCTCATGTCTGACTGTCATCTACTTCAAAGTCTGTATTCATGCTCGTCAACTCCACACTCACTTTTGAAATTGCCTCACCAGCCTCCTCAGCTCCACCATCCACAAGCGTAAAACACAGCCTAAACACAGCTACCCACATCCTCACCCACACAGAGCTTCACATACTGATTAACCCCACCATCACCAGGCTCCACTGCCTTTCACAAGACCAACTTCAAAATCCGTATCCACAAATCTCTTCACACTTCACCCTATCATTGTAATGTTCGTTACCCTCACCCTCCTGCTTGTCTGTCCCTCTCCACCGTTGAAAGCTGTCTTAAAAACCTACCTATTCAGCCGTGCCTATGTTGACTTGCCTCCTCCCCCACTCAGTATCTGGCTCCATTGCTACATGATGGGAACTTTATAATTGTAAATTGTTGTATTCAATCCAGTGAGAGAATGAAATCACAGCTCCACTGCCTGCTCATGAGGGCTTGAGGAGCCAGTTCTATTATAACCAGGGTCAAATCCATCTTTATATTAATCTCAAAGACTAAACACATTTCCTGGTTGACATTTGCTTCAAACAAGCCCTAAGGTTGGATTTTAGCCCCACCAAGATCATTCTAAAGTGAATAGTGACATGTTTGTGTGAAGCCGCAGTATGTATACCTGGGGTAATCAGAGTGAGGCCTTCTCTGGTACCTTCCTCCTCCTCCTCCTCCTCCTCCTCGTTTTGGGGAAGGGCTCCGTGCCCACTTGTGCGGTCTCCTGTCAGACCCCCTTTGAGATACAAAAGAAACCAAAAGACACAGACTTTTTTTTTAAGTTTTCAAAAAGTTCCTCTCCCTGCCATCCAACAAATCTCTCTCCTCCTGGGATAAGGTGCTCCTAATACCATAGTGCAGGTTCAGACACCCTCTGGGACCTTCTTCATTCCTTAGTGATATTTTGACCAGTGTCCTGGCCCACAATCCCCCCAAAGAAAATTGGTCATTCAATCCATGGCTGTGTTTGTGGGAAATTCCTTCACCTGATTTTTACCATGAGTTTGGACAAGCATCCCCCAGGAGCATGGTCCATTGATGAATGTACTGATGCTAACACTGAGATGCTCAACACCAATGGAAGCACGTTCATTTGACGTTCACAGGACCGAGCGAGCGAGAAGCTTCCTGTTTTAAGATATAAAACATACTCACTGTGAATGCAGTTTGGAGCGTTTTGGAGGTGAAGGAGAGGTTGATGCTGACGTTCTTTGACGTAGATTTTCATGGCGACCATCCCTGTGATGCTGTGGCGGTGGAGATCGGGAACGTGACCTGACTCGCTTACTATGAGATGCTTTTGGTTGATCGGGTGGTGGTGAGACAAGTCTGTGCTTATCGCTGTGTGAATCTCTGATCTGCTGGGCAAATAGGGCTTGGATTATTGAAACAATCAATCACTGATAACGATCTGATGAGTAAAGGAACCATTCCAACATTCTGAGCAGATAAAGCAGAGAATTGACTAACTTCCTAAGCACACCATTGATCAGTTACAATTCATTGCCTTCCAAAATCTCCAATGGAATCTTTGGGTAAGTATGTAGCACTCTGTGGCTTATATGGACAACATAAGTGATCCTACTCCTATAATGCTGCATCGTATAACAACCACTTCTGTGGCAGTTGATACACTTTTACCTCAAAGTCAGAAGGTTGGAACTCTTATAGTGTAAATTGATACTCCAGTAATAATAATTCTCGCATTTGATATAACGCTTTTCACATCTTATAATAATAATAATCTTTACATTTATATAGCGTTTTCCACGTCTTATCGACGTCTCAAAGTGCTTCACAGAATACCACAACGTCCCAAGGTTGGGACGAGAGCAATCAATCAATCAATCAATCAAAACTTACATTTATATAGCGCCTTTCACATCGTGAGGATGTACGAAGGCGCTGTACAGTCACGTAGGGACAAGAGCAGAGTGGGAGGGGTCGGAGTAGGATGAAGAAGAGTAGGAAAATTGACTATATATTTGTCGGAGAAACGCAGCAGCCAAATTGCGCACAGTAGTGTCCCACAAACAGTCATGGAAGTGGAATTAGGGGAAAAAAGTGGGGGAAATGGCAAGGGGAGGTGGAAGGAGAGCAGGAAAGCCGACTGCATATTTGTGGGGGAAATATTTGTGGATAAGAGCAGGGGGGAGAGGGAGAAGACAAGAGGGAAGAAAGGGGGGGGAAGAGGTAGGTACTAGAGCAGGGGGGTTGTGATTGGGGGAAGGAAAGTAGGAAAATTGACTATATTTGTGGGAGAAATGCGGCAGCCAAATTGCGCACAACAGTGTCCCACAAACAGTCGTGGAAGTGGGGCTTCGATGTCTCAAAGCACTTCACAGCATATACTGTAAAGTAAGTGAATTGACTGTACATTTGTACTGCCTTGTCAGAGGTGCTATCCTTTGGATAAGACATTATATCTTGGCCAACAACACCCCAAACAAAACTTGTCATCCACTTCAAGGCTATTTGTAGGAAATTGCTGTATATAAATTGGCTGTTGTGTTCACCCATAAAACACACAGTATACGGTGTGAAGTGGTTTGGGATGTCCCCCTGACATGAAAGGCGCCGTATCAAATGTAAGGATTATCAATATTATTTAGATTGGACGAGCCACAATTCAATCTTTCAGTTCAGCAACCTCAGCTAGGTAGCAATTAAGATATTAGGTTAGTGAGTGAAGATCAGTCAAGGATGCTCCTATAGCTATCCAGAGCCCTCCTTCTGTGGAAGGCTGTGGGTTGAGTAGGAGATCAGACTTGGTTGTGATTCCCCCCCCACCAACGCCCCCACACGCCTGCAGTCAAATAGGCTGGTGAAGCACATAACTGTGTGTGAATGGAATAAGTTGAAGGCTAAGAGCGGAATATCACAGCATTCAATTATACACAATAATGATCCTTGCATTTGATATAGCGCCTTATCACATCTCAAAGTGCTTCACAAAACCTAAAAGTGGATTAACTACAGTTTGTGGGTGAACCATGGCTGACAATTTGGAAGGATTATTTCCCCCAGAAAATGATCCACCAATTGACTTACAACCGGGTTCCTACGTACTGCTGGAGGAGTGTGAATAAGGAAACTTAAACTTGTTTGGCAAGTGGTCTAACCACTATGCTGCAGGATTCTGCACAATTCCACCAAGTAGTACTGCTCCCAAACCCTGGGGTTCCAAACAGCAGAAGTATGTGGAGCTCACTCGCCTTGCAAGCGAGAGACCTAAATTTGATTCGCAGCAGGACGAAACCTTGGACAAGCTTTATGATAAGGTCACGAGAAGGCAGGAAAATCACAAAAGAAATTAATGGGGAGTTTAGAGAAAAAAAATTATATACAGGGAGCCACAACAAACCTTTAAGCCATATCCTGATACTTTCTGTCGATTAACGATTGGCGAGGGACTTGAAGATCTTTCACACTTCCTGCAAGATAGAAAGTAAATACAGTAAAGACTTTCCTGATCCCACCTATACATTGAAATTCCTGATGGGTGCTACAATCAAACATAAGGATTATTTACATCCAAGTAGTGAAAAGCCCACCTTTGACTCTGCCGTTGCCTACCTTGGTTTCCGCTGCTCAGAGTCGCTGGAGGGACACTCACTGGAGTGTCGGTTTTTCTTGTGCTTTCTCTTCTTCTTCTTGTCTTTGTGTTTCTTTCTCTCACTTTTATCCAGATTCATTTGCAGCTTTTTGTTAAAAAAAATTAAGAAGAGTTCAGTATTAATTCTAGATCTGTAACTACTGGCAGTGGTTTCTTGAACAATGAGTATTAAAAACAAACTAGCATGCTCTTAGAACTCCCACCCAGCATCGCTCTGCCTTGACTACTACTGCGCTGTTAATGCAGCCTTCCTCATCTTTATAAAATAATCCTTACATTTAGCTCCTTATCATACCATGAAGACATTTCAAAGGAAGAATTGGACAGATTTGATCAGATTATTTAACAATAAATATTAATAATCCTAGCATTTCATATAACGCTTTTCACATCTTCTAGATGTCTCAAAGCACTTCACAGAATATACTAATATTTAAAGTGACTGTGTATATGTGGGTGAAAAGCGGCAGCCAATTGCGCACAGCAGAGTCCCACAAGCGGTCGTGGATTTAATAATTATTTCTATTTTTTTTGAGGGATTATTATTAGGCGTGTGGAGTAAGGAAACTTGCCCAAGATTTCACCCTGCCGGAAATTGAACCCAGGTCTCTCGCTTGTAAGGCCAGTTCCTGCCACTGAGCTACAGGACTCCGCAAGATCAGATGATGAATTTATTTCATTAGCAGCAGCTCAATAGGTAGTCAGCCTTCATCCATGCATTTCCCCATCACCTTTCCCCCTCGCCCTTATTGACCTCTGCCACTTTCCGCCCACCTATCTCTCCCCACCCTTTCATGTCTTCCCCCCAATAGCCTCACAACCCTTCATCACCTTGGGACGTACTCCTGATGTGAAAGGCTGTATACACATGTAATTTCTGTTGTATACTGAGAGAGCAACTTACTATTTCTCGAATTTTCTTCATTTTCATGGGATTCGTCAAAACCTCTCTCTTTTTCTCTTCCTCTCGCTTCCTGAAGGATCAAATTGGGAAATTAACTAATGTCTTCTCTCCCAAGGGTTAAACATTGAGAATCAGACACCGCAAGTCACTACGAAGTCTCAACAACAGCTTGCATTTATACAGCGTACTTCACGCAGGATAATGTCTTGGAACTCTGAACAGTGTCAGTGACCGGATCAGACAAGAAGATATGTGGGACAAGGAGATTAGTCCTCGGGTTCTCCTTCTCCGTGTGATGTCCCACAAACAGCCATGAAGTTACCAACTTTTTATCTAGGTCTTTTGGCCAGGAAAAACTCCCTTCTCGTTTTCTAGCAGACAGACAGGACCTCAAGTAACGTCTCAAGACAGAGGGCGGCATCTATAGCAATGCAGTACTCCCCCTCCCACACCCCCCATCACCACCACCATCAATACTAGTGGAGTGTCAGTCAAGATTCAACACAAGTCCCATCGTGAGGCTTGAACCTACAGTCTTCGGACTCAAGAGGTGAGTGCATGACTGACGGAGCCAGGCTGTGCATCAGGGTACCTGCTGCAAACCTTCTGCTCAAGGACCATCGATGGCTTCTTACCTGATCACAAACAGTGGGTCTTCACGTATTTTGGAAGCCATGTCCAGGGCGGAGTTGGCTCCCGTGCTTGAAAAGATGGAGCCCGGCAGCAGGCCAGTATCGGAGGAAGGACCACACTCCTCGTCCATCATCTTATCGGTGACGTATTTGTCAACAGGTCTGCCCAGCAGGTATTCCTCCTTGTTGACCATACTGCCAAGGCCTTGGTACATCCAGTCAAGCCGATCAGACTTCTTTCTGTAGGTAAGTAGATCATAGGCTATGTTTACATTAGAGAATGAGTCCACGACAGTAAGTTATTTTGTAACTTTTTTATATAACTGTTTTTATAACATATGTCTTCTCTGTTAAGTTCCTCAACTTTTTAGGCAATGAGAGCTCCCATCTCTCTAACAATGAGAGATGTAGCTTCCTGTAGCTCAGTGGTTAGAGCACTTGCCTTGCAAGCAAGAGCTTTGAGTTCGATTCCCAGCAGGGAAGTTTCCTTACTCCACATGCCTGATAATATTCCTTAAAAAATAATAATTTGATCATTGAATCCATTTCTGTTTGTGGGGACACTGCTGTGCGCAATTGGCTGCTGCGTTTCACCCACAAATATACACTCAATTCACTTTACACTCTATTCTGTGAAGCACTTCCATGAGTCTAAAAGACATGAAAAGTGCTACATCAAATGCAAGGATTATTATAAATACATCATTATTATAAATACATTTCAGCAGTGACAAGGACTTATAACAACAATAATAATTAATTTGAGGATAATAATATAATATTTACAGCACCTTATCACTTCTTCAAGACATCTCAAAGTGCTTCAAAGAATATACTGGAAAGTGAATTGACTGTATATTCCGGGGCCGAAATGTGGCAGCCAATTGTGCACACAATGTCCCACAAACAGTTGTGGATTGGATGACCAATTTGACCGGAATTTTTGCCGGAATTATTACCCCCAGAAAAGAGATCCACCAATCGACTAACAACCGGGTTTCTATTTATAGCTAGGTAAACAGAGGCGTGTGGGGTAAGGAAACTTGCCCAATATTTTGCCCTTTTGGAAATTGAATACAGGTCTTTTGCTTGCAAAGCAAGTGTAATCACTGAATTACAAGACTCGAATAACCATACTTTCTCAACTCAGAAGGTACTACAGAAAACATACTCACAAGAGAGGCTGAAGGGAAGAAGGCCTTTCAGCTCATTAGATCTGATATGTATAGAATAACCACTCACTGGAATCTTCCCATTAAAACAACACGGCCAATTGCAATTTAGAAAGCAGAGAATGAGTGGATGTGGGGAAAATTCACATCACATAAACAAACAGACGATTAACAACTTTAACTACAGTAAGATAATTCCCACCAAACTGACTGGAAGAGACAGTGATAGGAGGACACACGAGGTAGGGTTGGTAGAGCAAGCCCGTGCTTCAGGGACCAGTACAGTACTCACTTCACGACACCCGCGTCCTCTGCGAAGCGCTGCATCTCCTCACGCGCCCGCTCCTCTCGCAGCTCACGCTGGAGCTCCTCGATCTTCTTCTTCTCCGCTTCATGTTTCTGTTCTGCTTTCCACACCCGCTCAACGTTTTTCAGAGTCTGAGGGTGCCAGCTTTTTTTCAGATTCTGTTCAGGAGTGAAACGGCACACTTGAAAAATCGCAATCATCTAGGTTTTAATAACACCCTCCCCACCCCCCCCCACCCCCTCAAAAAAAAACACTCGAGTGTAAAAGGCTTGCACGTACAATAACAGTTGACATTTAAAAGGCGCTATTTCTATAGTGCCTTTTCTCAACAATGCTGGTTCTGAGCTCATTTAATTATTGTGGGGTAGGAAGAGACACCTTTACCTAAAGGCATTGGCAGTGCCCTGGGTGGGGGGGGGGGGGATTGCTGCAGACCCTGTATTAGGAACTGGATGAATGACGGAGACAGCAACAGAGAGCTGTGTCCATTCCCAACACCAAGCAAGTCACCCTGGCAGTTCGGTTCCGAGGAAGCCCCGCTTACCTCCCCACCCACAGCCCCTTAAGGAGGACAGTCACCAGTTGATACATGTCGACATCTGACAGGCGTGGGGTTTGAGCTCCCACTTGACTAGGTGGATGGTAGGTGGATAGGTGCCAAATACTTCTCTGTGACTGAGCTGGCTGGATTGTTGTTACTCACTACACTCACTACAGACAGAGACAGACAGTCCCAGGTCTGTGGCTGGTTACCTGATCTCAACAGACTCTGGTTAAAAGGGCTAATGGGTGAAGAAGGGGAGAGGAGGAGGGGGGTGGGGGGAGGGGAGTCACATCATGGAGCTGTTGTTAATGAAGTCGATTTGATCATCTGATCAACAAACTCCATGTCCTCCTTGACCTGTCGAGGTGCGTTCGACACAGTCGATCACACCATCCTCCTCCAACGTCTTTCCTCCCACCTCAACCTTCAAGGCACAGTCCTTGACTGGTTCCACTCCTACCTGACCCACCGTTTACATTTTGTATCTTCCAATGGTTTTTCCTCAAACCCCCGCACAGCATGTCTGTCCGACATTGATTCCTGGACGAGGGACAACTTCCTCCAATTGAACGTGAGTAAGACCGAGGCCCTCCTGATCGGCTCAAGCCAGCGCCTCCGCACATCGGGCGCTGCCAGCCTCAATATCCAAGGCTGTACTCTCCACCTCACAAAGCCGATCAGGAACCTCGGCATCATGTTCGATCAAAAGCTCTCCTTCCTCCCCCACATCCGCGCCTTGACCGGCACCGCTTATTTCCACCTGCGCAACATTGCCAGGCTCCGCAACTATCTTACCCCCCGCGCTGCCGAAACACTTGTGCCCGCGTACATCACCTCAAGGCTGGACTACGGAAACTCTCTCCTCGTCGGCCTCCCCAGTTCCTCCATTCACAGGCTGCAGGTCATCCAAAACTCTGCAGCCCGTGTACTATCCCGCACCCGCCTCCGCGAGCATATAACCCCCACCCTCGCCCGTCTCCACTGGCTCCCCATCCTCCAGAGGATCGAGTTCAAGATCCTCGTCCTCACCTACAAGGCCTTACACGGCCTTGCCCCGCCCTATTTAACCAATCTACTTTCCCCCTACAAGCCCACCCGGACCCTCCGTTCAGCAGGACTTGGCCTGCTCCAAGCCCCCCGCCCGAACCGCCCCACCATCGGAGGCCGGGCCTTCAGTTTTTCTGCTCCGACCCTATGGAATTCCATCCCCCAATCCCTCTGCCTTGTTTCCTCCCTTTCCTCTTTCAAGGCCAGTTTGAAGACTTTCCTCTTCGATCGTGCCTTTTGTTCCACCCCGAATTCTTCGACCTCCCCTACGTGTTTCACCCCTTCCCAAACACTCCCCTCTCAGCTCGGGTCACACGCCTCCTGTGCAGCGCCTTGGGACGTCCTCCCGACGTGAAAGGCGCTATATAAGTGTAATTTGTTGTTGTTGTTGTTGTTTGAGGCACATACTTCAAACCAAAGAGGCCAACACCAGGAGCTCCGCCCGGGGAGGGGGGGGGGGGCGGTTATTTTTTGTTTAGAAACTATGTAATTAGGCCCCGGGGTTCGAAAAAGCCATCCTCTATTTCCTCTCTCCCTCCCCCCCTCCTCCCCTCCCTCTCCTCCTCCCCCCTCTCTCTTCTCCCCGTCGCCCCTAAACCATGATTATAATCACTTACCAGATCACCTCCACCCATCGTTGCTTCCTCTCTCCCCGCACTCACTGCTTTCCGCCTACAGCCCGTGCTGCCCCCTAGCCTGGAGGAGCGGCCTAGCGCGGTACTGCACCTGAGTTGGGTGGAGGCTGTGTAGGTGTGCAGGCAGTAGGGGGTGTTAAATATGAATAATAATGTTAAATAGATTAATAATATTGATAAAGTTATTAAATAAATTATTTAATAAGAATGGCCAGCTGTTATTAACGAATGTACAAATGTTATTATTGCTAATGTAAATATATTATAATTAATTGTTACCAATAACCAATTGATCGATTAATTGCTGGAATTCATACATTATCAATCCTCTATTATTTAATAATAATTCACGCCTTCAAAACAGCACATCCGTGTCACATCGCCTAAACATCTCAAAGCACTTCACAGGATTTCCAGGATTTACTGTGAAGTACAGTATAGCAAGGCCGTACGCAGGGGGGGTGCGACGGGTGCGTACGCACCCCCCCCAAATTATAAAAGGTCCACATTTTCCGGGATAGAGAATTGCATTTTTTTATCAAATTTAAATACCAAGTAAATTTATTGAACATTTGTGTAACAATCAGTTCTTCAAAACTATGCATAAATTATAAACTCACATCTTTGAATTATTTAGTATTAATATAAAATTATCGAGTCGCACACCAGAATCGGCGTCTCCCCAAAACATACCGCGTCGATAGACCAGTCCATGACGCGGCGAGTCTGTGACTCGTGACTGGATAAACATAGGCGCGCGCCAAGACTCAAATCCTCGTTTGGAAATCATCCCGTAAACAGCCACAAGGCTAGCACCACTACTGGAAGTTAAAATCATCTTTTCATCTGATCACCGTAAGTAAAAATTACTCAAGTTTTGAGAGGTGTGACTGTAATGCTAGCAAACAATGACAACATATTTACAAGCTTCTGAGAAATTAAAGCTTTTGAGAACCCAACAAAAAAGTTATATGCTGGACGGGAATGCCTATCTTTAAAAAAGATACTCATGGACGTAGACCTTTGCTTTAGCGCCTATTCTACGTGGTGTGTCATTTGGAAATCATCCCATATACATAAAAAGGTAGCACCACTTTGTGGAAGCTGAAATCGTATTTTAATCTGATAAATGTAAGTAAAAATGACTTAAGTTTTGATAGGCGTGTTTCTGAAATATCATGTTTCTTGTTTTGTCTTGATTATCACATTTGATTTATATTATTAAAGATGTATTCCTGTCATTAAAAATAGCTTTTAGAGACGTCCACTGGCATGCAATAAACATATGACCGCAAAGATAAACAGTGCTACTTTATTTCACATTCAGTTTTGTACCCAGAGTGAAAAAACATCAATGTCGCACGAATTTTGCATAAAAATAGTTTCACCATCATCTGATCGAGCGAACTCGGGCATTGACAACCACACTTCTCCACTGATCCCTTCTCTCCATGCAGCCTGCTCTTAAACACCAAGGGCATGAAACATTTACCGTTCATATTGGATCTTCTGAATCGATTAAATATGACCTCAAACTGTGTAAAACGTCGGAGCCTCGAGGGGGCCTCGGGGGCAGCCCGCAAGCCCCCGGCCATTGTTGGTCCCATCACTAGCAATTCGCACCCCCCCAAAAAAAATCCTGCGTACGGCCCTGGTATAGTGACATGAGTGTTTTGTAGGTGATCACAGCAGCCGATTTGCTCAGAGCAATGTGCCGCACACAGTCGTGAACTGAGTGGCAATTTTTAAATGGGGGAATTGTCGGCCAGGATACTGGGGTGAGGGGGGGAGAGAGAGAGAGAGAGAGACTTCCTCCCCTTTTCGAATAGTGGCACGGGAGATCGCTAACATCATCTGAACAGAAGATAGGAGCTTGGTTTAACCTCTCATCCGAAGGACGGCGCCTCCAACAGTGCAGCGATTCCCCCAGCTTCCTCTGAGCCAAAGGCTTGGATGGGAGTTAAAGAATTAGGAAGGAGAATAAATTGAAAAGATAAGGTGGCATAAAGTTTTTTTTCAATGAGCAGTTAAACCAACCTATTTTACTTTCCTTGTTGTGTGGAGCAAACAAGGGCAATATTGCAGTCATGCTCTGGCAAATACCTGTGTTTTTGACCAGATCATAATATTTGCTAAGATATAAATATCTTATATGTAGATATGTAATATTTGCTAAGATATAAATTAAAAACTATTCTTACTCCTATATCAGGCCATTATACTGCTTAGTAGAGTTTTATGTTAACTGTACTCACTTACCCCACCACCCAAAATAGAGGGGAGATCTGAACAAATCAATTCAAATGTATGCAATTAAACAGAGCACACATGAAGTCGGCACCAGAGGGGAAGTGTTCTGTTAGAAAATGATTATGCAATAGGCATATTTTATTATCCAGTTTCTAAAGAAAGTTCAAGTGGTCGATGTGCAAAATATAACTTTACAGACAAGAGAACTGGAAAAACATGTTGTGATTGTCATCAGGTTTTACTGAAGGAAAAAGCAGATTGGCTGTGCTCTCCGTAAATGGAAACTGTTGTTGTAGTTGTTGTTGTCACACTGATCAGTTTTGATATTGCGACTAGCATTGTTCTGATTTCGAGGTCAGGGTGAAAGGTTCATGATCCATTCGGCTCCAAATAGCAAGCTCACAATAAAGTTCTTGCCTGCTTTGAAGGTATCCGAGTCCAAAACCTCTTCACCCTTTGCAGTGGTGTTAGTACAGTGGAAGGGTCGTGACTTCTCCGAATGAAGATGACTTTTCCCTCAGCAAAGGTGTTGTTCTTCTATATCCAAATCTTCCATTGTATCCAACAATAGGTTTGACATCTGACAGATAGTGACGGTGGGCGCCTGTAGTTTCAATGGAGTGACCTGGGAAACAAAATATAACTAGCATTGTAACCGTCCTGTCAGCTTGTCCATTGTCAAGTCAGAGTCCCATAGCATACTGGTTAGAACACCCATCTCGCAAGATAGAGGAACCGGGCTTGATTCCCGGGCCAGGCGAAAACTTAGGCAAGTTTCCTTGCTCTATACCCCTCCTACTTACGAATCTCAGCTTGGTTCACCTGCCACCTCCGCCCCTTTAAGGGTCAGGTGTGGGCTCCCGAACACACCTGGCTCAAATCTGAAGGCCCACCGGTAATATTTGCTCCGACCTCATCAAAATTTACAACTCACTCCACTCTCGCCTCCACCTTGTTCTCCAAGATAATCTTGGAGGGGAAGGGAAACCCCAGGCTCCTATTCTACACAACAGACCGGTTCCTCCCCTTCATCCACCCCAAACCTCTCCCCCCCCCCCAACCCCTTTCACCTATTCTCTAGCTCTCACTCTGAGGAGATACTAGATTTCCTCGAGTCCAAAATCAAGGGAATCCATTCAGCTGTCTCTACCCTCCCAACTGCCACTCCTTCCCCATCTCCCACCCACACTTTGACCACTACCCATCTTCCTTCCACTCTTTCAAATCGGTCTCCCCATCGTCTATCAGCACCACCATACGATTTATAAGCTCACCGCCAACTCCCTTGATCCCACACCCACCCCTCTCCTTACCTTCCAGCTGCTACTCCTCGCCCCGCCTTTTCTCCGATACAATCAATCTTTCCTTTTCATCTGATACTGTTCCCCCTCAAAAGAGCCACAATAATCCACATCCTGAAGAAACCTTCCCTGCTCTCCAATTACCGGCCCATCTCCAGCCTACCCTTTCTTTCCAAGGTCCTTGCTTCCCAGCTTCACTCTTTCCTCTCCTCTTACTCTTCCCATGAGCCTCTCCAATTGGGTTTCCATGCTCTGGTCAAAGTCACAAATGACTTCTTGTCCATCTGTGACCAGGGCTCCGTCTGCCTCCTCAACCACTCTGCTGCCTTTGACACCTTGGACTACTCAATTATTCTCCACCGCCTTTCCTTTCACCTCAACCTTCAAGATTCTATCTTTGACTGGTTCAAGTCCTGCCTCTCACCCCATCTCCACTTTGTCTCCACCGATGGTTTCTCTTCCAGCCCCCACACCATCTCGTGCAGTGTTCCTCAGGACTCTGTCTTCAGTCCCCTCATCCACATGCAGACATGGGGTAAATATCCACGTGTACATGGATGACACCCAACTCTATCTTTCTGCCTCCACCCTCAAATTCAGGACTACTGGTGGCTTGACAGACTGCCTGTCAGACGTCAAGTCCTGGGTGAGAGACAACTTTCTACCGCTGAACGTCAGCAAAGCCGAAGCCCTGCTGGTCAGATTGGCTCACGCCAGTGTCTTCACACCTCAGGCACTGGCAGCATCAGCATCAATGGTGCCAGTCAGGAACCTGGGTGTCTTGTTTGACGCTGAAATGTCCTTTCTCTCCCATATCCATGCCATAACCAGCACTGCCTTCCACTACCTCTGCAACATTGCCCATCTCCAGCACTGCCTCACCCCTCAGGCCGCAGAAACCCTTACACACTCATTTATAATAATAATAATCATCCTTGCATTTGATATGGCGTTTTTCACATCTTATCATTTGTCACCTCAAGGCTCGACTACGGCAACTCCCTCCTGGTCAGCCTCCCCAACTCTTCGCTCCACAAGTTGCAGATCATTCAAAACTCTGCAGCTCGTGTCCCCTCCCACCTCAGGCTCCACGAAACGCATCCCCCCCCCAACCTTGATCCTATTGCTCAGAGGATCGTACTCAAGATCCTCCTCCTCACTTTCAAGGCACTCCCCGGCCTTACCCCCTCCTACCTCTCTGTCCTACTGACCCCCTATCATTCTGTCCGCTTCCTCCGTTCCGCTGGCTCCAACCCTGTTACTGTGAAATGCTCTGTAAAAGCACCTTTGCTGTTAGATCAAATTGGAATACATTTGTGGTGGCTTCTGTTAATGCCATGTATAAGTTGGCAAATCCCAGGATGTCTGACAAGGTCAAAAGTGATCAGTATGCTCCAGCATTCACACCAGCCTAAGGGACTCTTATAAGTAACCCAGAACAACATCTTTCTAAATGCTACTTTTCCGAAGTATAGTGCTGTAGCTCAGTGGATAGATCACTCGCCTCGCATATGAGAGACCTGGGTTCGATTACTGGCAGGGTGAAATTTTGGACAAGCTTCCTTACTCCACATTCCTGATAATAATCCCTCAAGAAACAAAAATCCATAATAATTTAGTCACTGAATCCACAACTATTTGTGGGATGCTGCTGTGAGCAATTGGCTGTCGCATTTTGCCCACAAATATGCAGTCAATTCTCTTTACAGTATATTCTGTGAAGCACTTTGCAATATTTAGAAGAAATGAAAAGTGCTATATTAAATGCAAGGAATGTTATTAATATTATCATAGACCAGAGTGAATTACACAGGAACATAGGAAATGCTAAACGCAAAAAAAAAAAACTGGGTCCATTTAGTTTGCCTTCCAGCAGTTGTATACCAACAAAAACAACTTTGATGTACATAGCGCCCACCATGCCGGGCAGCGCCTCAGAGCGCTTCACAATAATGAATCCCAGAGCCGAGCCAGAGACAGGGGGAAAAAGGTGATGCATATATGTCCCAAATTACCTATGTACAGTACTTACTACACCCCTTGATGTTACTTCCTAAAGGAAAACAATCTCATCTGTGTTTGAAGGAACGAAGACTTCCTCCATCAACCATCTCCATACATGTATCCCTGGTATCTCCAGAGGCAAGACATTGTCAAGCCACTGAATGCATTAAAAAAAAAATCCCTTTCAGAACGTTTCAGAATATTTGCTTGGTTCCGGAGGTGCAGTAATACCTGACAAGATACAGATGTGTGCCATTGCCATGGCGAGTTGCTAAGCACCAAATAGCCCCTGTGTCATTTTATTCAGCGGCTGCTGTTGAACTGCTCGCAGCACTGCCTTCATTGCAATAACACTTACAATCTGTTTGAAGAAAGTGATGGTATTACATCCTTTGCACTCTCATGTTTGTGCGAGAAAGAGAGATAAATCAGAAAATGTAATAATACGCAGATAATAATAATAATCCTTGCATTTGATATAGCGCTTTTCACGTCTTCTAGACGTCTCAAAGCACCTCACAGCATACACTGTAACTAAAGTGAATTGACTGTACTTGGTGGGCAAAACATAGCAGCCAGTTGCACACAGAAGTGTCCCACAAACAGTCGTGGATTGAAATAACCAAGAGCATCAGATCTCTTCTAATCAAGCATATTTTTGGAGTGGTTATAACGCAGTGCTTTAGGGGGTACATGATATCAATGAGCTGCCAATTCTACTTCCGGATCTTCGGGTTGCCATTAAAGTCATTTCCTGCTTCTGATACTGTAACCTCAGGTCCACAGCAACAGGTGGGGGTGGGAAGGAAGATTCAGTCCCAAATGGGGGAGGGGCAGAATGCTGAAATCCTGCCTTGTGATAAGTGGATATAAATAATAATAATAATACTCCTTGCATTTGATATAGCGCTTTTCACGTCCTTTAGATGTCTCAAAGCGCTTCACAGAATAAACTGTACAATGAATTCACTATATTTTGTGAGCTAATTTCAGCAGCTAATTGCACACAGCAGCGTCCCACAAACAGTCGTGGATTGAGTGACCAAATTATTATTGTTTTCTTGAGGGATTATGGGGTAAGGAAACTTGCCCAAGTTTTGCCCTTTCTGGAACCGCCCTCCACGCTGCGTCACGTCTCAAAGTGCTTGAAAAACGGAATTAAAACACAGCGAGTGAGACGGGAGATTTGAATATTTTGAAACACATACCTGCTCCAGCTGCGTTTCTCCTGGATATAAAGTACTGAACCGGCCCATACTTATAAAAATAATCCACCACCCAACCAGCGGTCGAAGAACCTCCATCCATCTAGAGAATTAAAATATATCAAATTGGTCACTCAATCCACGACTGTTTGCGAGACACTGCTGGAGACAGCCCTGGTCAAAGTCTCTAACAATATTTTAAACACCTGCATGCAATCAGTGCTCTCTCTGCCTCCTTCTCCTCCCCTACATCTTTCTCAAATGCAAGTGTTGTCATTATTATTAATAATAATAATAATCATGGGGTCCTGTGACTCAGTGGTTAGAGCCCTCGCCTCGCAACTGAGAGACCTGGGTTTGATTCCCGGCCGGTCGGGGCGAAACCTTGGACAAGTTCTAAAAAAAAAAATTCTTACTACAAACACTTGATAATAATCCCTCAAACAAAGCAATAACAAAATTGGTTATTTCAATCCACGACTATTCGTGGGGACGCTGCTGTGCGCAATTGCCTGCCGCTTTTCACCGATAAATAGTCAATTCACTTTACAGTACGCTCCGTGAAGAGCTTTGAGACGTCTAGAAGTCATGAGAAGCGCTATATCAATGGCTTATTACTGTATTATTATTACATGGTATTAGAAACCACTTCTACTCACTTATGATTATTATTACATTCATTATTATATCTTCCACAGATTCTATCTTGCCCATTAGTCCATTCCAATTTCTTTCATCATCTCTCCTCTAGTTGACCCCCTTCAGTGACTGTTGTTTCTTGATTCCATTCAAGAAAGATTGTGATTCCCTTATTTCCATTAACAGCTTCTCACTCTGTCCTCACATGATAACCAGTAATGTACCCAACAGGGCTCCAGTCTCGAATCTCTTATTTCTCATCGCTTGGCTGTTAATGTTACATAACTAAAAGTCTGTTTTATTTTTCTCCCCTCTCCACTAATAAACACCAAAACTGGGGGGGGGGGGGGGGGGGGATGTCAGTAATTAATGCCAGTGCATTCAATCCATCGATACCATCAAAGTCTGTACAGTGCAGTGTGTGGTGTCCTTTGCTAGTGTTTGCAATTGCAGCGTGAAGAACAGTAAGTATCACCTCGTTTGCTCTTTGATTCATTCATTTTCCCACTATCCCCAACAGAGCAGATTAAATAAGATGCCCAGCCCCTGGAAGGTGGCAACTACTAACTCGTACCTGGTTGGTTTTCTTGAGGAAATCCTTCATCTCTTTGCTTTCATATCTGTTCTTAGCGTAGGGATCGTTCTGGGGGTTGTAAGGGGGTATCACGTCGCAGAGTTTGGGATTGACTTTGTTGTAGCCCTGAGACAGGAAGCTGGTGGCCACGCCGTCCAGAATGAATCCCTTTTCCCTTTTTAAGAACTCGAGTTCAACGCACCGGTTCATGTTTGTAGGCTTGGGAGAGCCTGTGGGACCCGTACACCAGAGTGAGCCGCACTGATTACATACCCTCAGTGCGTGAATTTAAAAAAAAATGTCACAGTGGCGGACATCAATCATTATTACGTTTTAAAGCTTAAATCTGGTTTACAAATCAGACAATCAGACAGCATTTTCCAACCCCGCGTGTCTAGAGAAATATCATTTCCTACTTTAGTAAAATAGTTTTTATTGATAAATAAAAGCGTTTTTCCTCCAAACAAAATGCATTTTTTTCAAGGAAAAGGAGTCCACTGCTATCTGCCCATTTTTCTCCCTACGTGAACTATTTTTAAGTTTGCTTTGTAATGTTCAATTGGAGAGGGTCTCTCTCGGTATCATA
The DNA here is from genome assembly GCA_035084275.1 of Hydrolagus colliei. Taxonomy (NCBI): domain Eukaryota; kingdom Metazoa; phylum Chordata; class Chondrichthyes; order Chimaeriformes; family Chimaeridae; genus Hydrolagus; species Hydrolagus colliei. The sequence goes on from CM068768.1 coordinate 4,741,285, forward strand.
ATGAGAATAATCCTTGCACTTGGTATAACGCCTTATCGTGTCTTCTAGATGCCTCAAAAGCGCTTCACAGAATATACTGTAAAGTGAATTGACTGCACATTTGTGGGCAAAGCAAGGCAGCCAATTGTGAACAGCAATCTCCTGAAAACGTGGTGGATTAAGTGAATAGTTTTTTTTTTTGGTGGGGGGATTGTTATTCTCGAAACAGCAATCTGCCAATCGACTAACAAACAGGTCCCTACCTACTCATGGGTAAACAGGAGTGTGGATTGAGGAAACTTGCCCAATGTTTCACCCCACCGGGAATCAAACCCAGATCTCACTTGTGAGGCAAGTATGTTAACCACTGAGCCACAGGACTGCAGAACTGTTTTACCTCCGTATTAAAATCGGTCACTCAATCCGCAGCTGTTTGTGGGATGTTGCTGCACGCACGTTTCTCAGGCAAATTTCTTTACTCATACGCCTTATAATAATCCCTCAAAAGTAACAATAATAAAATTGGTCATTTCAATCCACGACTGTTTGTGGGGCGCTGCTGTGCGCAATTGGATGCTGCGTTTCGCCCACAAAATATACAGTCCATTCACTTTACAGTATACTCTGTTAAAGCACTTTGAGATGTCTAGAAGACATGAATAGCACTATATCAAATGCAAGGATTATTATTGTTGTTATTACATGCTATTGGAAACTACTTCTACTCACTGGAGGTAGATAAAGCAATACCTCTTGCAACTGAGCAGGCTGGTAATAGCCTGCGAGATATCGGAATTGAGTCAACCTCTACAGCAGTGTTTGAAATCCGATTTCTGAGACAGGTGGGTCTGCAGCACACCAGGGAACTGCCAGGCCAGCCAGTGCTCTCAACAGCACTATACCACTTACACAACCCCCTTCACGCAAGGTAGCACAGAGAGGTTAGTGATATCAATGGCAAGCTATACTGTTTTAGTTGTTTAAGATTGCAGCAGTACCCGAACACACACTCCGCCATCCCCAAGCCTTGGTTACCTTTGCCTAATACCAGGGAGAGTGCACATTCCATTCCAACAATTTCTGGATTTCCAAGTGTAGTTGGAATGTCTGGAATTCTCAGTTTGGTTTGGATACTCTTGACCAGAGGTGGATTTCCAAGTGTCAGACACACCCGGCCCAATCTAACAGGATGTTTCACTCGATCTTCCCAGCATCGTGGTCTTCATCGATGTGAAAGACGCTCTATCAATGTAATTTTGTTGTTATTTTGTGATTGTTCACCTTGATGCCAAAATCGTTTCAGGACAAACATGCGGAAGAGCCATGGAAGGCTTGTGACACTGAAGACACGTCTCAGGAATGCAAGAAACAGCTGCTGCCAAATTGCCATGTTTGTTATGCCCCTTGTGAATATTTATACAAAACTTAGCTCACTTGACCTTCTCAGCAAAAAGGCTCAGGCTGAACATGCTTTGTGATCATTTCTTGAAAATCTGCCCCAAATTGTACAACTACCAAATTCATACCACAGCTGGATATTCTATCTGCGGGAAAAGGCAGTGATCTGTGATGTGCCGTCGGATTTTCGATTATGGCAGCTCTTTACCAGAACTCAAATGAATGACGGAAAAGTCAATGGATCTGATCCAGAGGTTGCAATGAACTGAAATGAACATATTGAAATGCAAGGACTACAGAAAAAAAATCTATTAAATGTCATCTACATGGACTGCCAGAAGGCATTAGATAATGTTCCGCACAACAGGTTATTAGTCAAATAAATAACGGACATGGAATTAGAGGTAATCCTGCGATGTAGCTGGGTAATTGGGTGGGAGGCAGGAAACAGTAGGGATAAAAGGAATGTTTCTTGAGTGGTGGGATGTGACAAGTGATGTTCTCCAGGGGGCTTTACTGGGCCTCAGCTTTTTACCATATACAATATTATGTATATAACGTGTTGAAAACTTGAGGTCCCAGTATATAATCATACATACTGTACACCCACATATATATAGATATACATAAATTGGAGCAGGAAGATACAAACAGATAGAAAGATTAGGCGAGTGGGCAAAACTGTTGCAGACGGAATTCAGTATGGGGGAAGTTTGAGGTCATTCACTACTCATCCACAAAGAGCAAAGCAAAATATTTTAAAGATAACTGCGGAGGAAAGGGATTTGATTGGGTAGATAGATAAACTAAATCTTTATGGTAGAGCAATCTAGAATAAGGCAGCGTAATCTTAAAAGTCAGAACTAGGCCATTTAGTGAAATTAGAATGAAGCTCCTCAGCCAGAGTAGTGAAAATCTGGAACTCTCTCTTCAAAAAGTCTGTGGATGCTGGAACCATTCACACTTTGAAGGAGATGGGCAGATATTTGTTTGGTCAGGGTATTAAGGGCTACAGAGCAAATAATTGAGGTGTTGAGGTGCATCTCAGCCACGATCTTATGGGGTCCCGGCTAAAGACCTTTCTCTTTGACCGCGCCTTTGGTCACCTTTCTACCCCTGCCCTTGGCTCGTTCCCGGGATCAATTGTTGTGAAGCACTGAGACACCGTCCGCCATGGAGGGCGCTATATACCGGTAAATCAAAGTTGTTGTAGTTATAGAATGGCAGAACAGGCTCAAGAGGCCAAATAGCTTAGTCCTGTTTTTATTATTTACACAAGACATAGCACTGTAGCTCAGTGGTTAGAGCATGTGTCTTACAAGCGAGAGACCTGGGTTCGATTTCAGGCTGGGAGAAAACTTGGGCAAGTTTCCTTGCTCTACACGCTTGATAATCCCTCAAAAATCATGAACTGGTTATTTCAATCCATGACTGTTTGTGGGACACTGCTGTGCGTAATTCGCTGTGTTTCACCCACATAGTCATTTAACTTTACAGTATATTCTGTGAAGCGCTTTGAGACATCTAGAAGACGTGTAAAGCTCTATATTAAATGCAAGGAATTTTTATTATTGGGCCACTGGTGCCTTTAATTTCAAACATCCTTTGCAGAACTACAAAACCAGAGAATTTGCTCAACTTTCCCAAATAAATTAAAGGGCACGTTGAGTGTTGAGGGGAACATATTTATTGAGTTGTACAGGTGCTTATCAGAGAAGTGGCAACAGAAGAGGAGCTAGAAGCTCAATGATACAAAAACTTACTGTAGTGTGGCACCTGTCATGGCAGGGGGCTTGACCCACAGAAGTGAGAACCCAATGCAGCATTTTGCCCATATTTTCATCTGAATTATGAATTAATTGGCATATTTAACAGAAGAATACAATTGTTCAACTTACCAGACTTCTGGGCTTAACCAGCGACTGGGAAAGCGGATTCCATTGTAACTATTAACTGGTGTTTTCATAATGTTCAAGACTATTACCAACACATCTGGTGACTTATTTTGTTGTAGAATGTGACACCACGGATTGAGATTCGGGAGCACAGTGTAGCTCCCATCTCACCCAAAAGTAATGTATTTCTTTACCCTTTCCTTGACAACTCACCCAGGCACTGAGCAGGCAAAGCAAGTGCTTTTAGGAGGGAAATTGCTCAGCCTAACAAACTACACACATCTATAAACGCCATCAGATTGCAGCCAAACAGGTTATTTCTCAAAAGTTAAATTCACCAGCTGTCCTAGAGACAAAGAATGGCAGAGCATCTCCTAACTTGTGAACTGCCGTAGAGATATTACCCTGGGATGTGCTGCCAGATTTTTTTTAACACCAGTTCTTTTCCAGAACAGTAACAACAAAATTGTACTTATATAGCGCCGTACATATTGAGATGCAAGGACTACAGAAAGAAATCTATTAAATGTTTTAATTATTATTTACATAAGACACAGGATTGGTGGTACCTTTGATTACAAACATCCTTTGCAGAACTACAAAACAGCTTTACAGGTAGGTATATGCTTTTCGTTACCCAAATAAATCAAAGGGCACAGTAAGTGTTGAGGGGAAGATATTTATTGAGTTCTACAGATGCTTTAAGCAATGCTGCCTGCGTTGGAGGCAATCCTGGGCCACAGGTCTGCGCATTCTTTGGCAACAGGGCCTGTGATTGCAGAACCTGGAAACAGAACAAACACAAACATGAGCGAGCCAGTTCGGGATAAAAAGGACATCTGTACATGTTAGTGCTCACCAGAGTGAAGGGGAGCAGGAAGCTCACTTATACAACAACTTACAATAAAGTGGAGTCCTGTAGCGCAGTGGTTAGTGCGCTCGCCTCGCAAGCAAGATCCAGGTTCGATTCCTGGGAAGAACGAAACCTTAGGCAAGTTCCCTTACTCCCCATGCCTCTTGTTAACCTAGCACTAAGTAGAAACCTAGCTGTCAGCGGATCACTTTCCGCTCAGCAGACTTCCTCCCTCCCATTGTATGGGAAGGGCACCAATTAGTGGTGGTGTTGCGGTTTGTGAATGTCTGGAGTCACGCTGTCAATCAAAATTTCACTCCTCCCACCCCATGGCTGAAGGCTCGACACACAGAAGGCGTGAGTGAGTGCTTTCAGCAGCGACCAGCAAGCATTTTGCCAGGATTTTTGTCCGCATTAACCAAGATATTAAACAGGTAGTAACACAAATAAACCAAGGCTGGGTGTTTTGTCTGATTTACCCAATGTTCTGGGTTAACCAGCGACTGGCAAAAGTGGATTGCACTGTATTTATAACATAATGTTCAAAAGACTATTACCAACACATCTGGTGATTTATTTTGTTGTAGAATGTGACACCACGGATTGAGATTCGGGAGCACAGTGTAGCTCCCATCTCACCCAAAAGTAATGTATTTCTTTACCCTTTCCTTGACAACTCACCTAGCCACTGAGAGCAGGCAAAGTAAGTGCTTTTTAGGAGGGAAATTACAGAGCCTGAAGAATTATATATACTGTACATCTATAAATATATTTAACGATTGTCAAACAAAGAGAAAACAAAATAATAGCCACACAGGTTATTTCTCAAAAGTTCAAATTCACCAGCTTTGGTCTGACCACAAAGAATGACACCACATCTCCCAACACATAGCTGAGTTTAAGTCTTGATTAGGAAATTGAACTTGCTTTAACATAACGGTTAGTGCAGGTAAACTTTATACAGGTTAATGGAACTCATGTTGATTAAATGAAGCTAGAGCTAAGTCCAGTCCCATTGTGTTTGGGGTAAGGAATGAGGCATTAGTTACTCCCCCCTCCCACTGGTCTCGAGATACTGGGTGGCTGTTGTGGCCTGTGGAGCAGTAGCCCAGCCAATCCAGCTTCTTTGCAAAGGGAACAAGTGGGAAAACAAAATTGCATTAATGTGGTAATTAATTAAGCCACAGTTAGAGAGTAAAGCACACAGAGTGAAGTGGAGAGTGAAGTGCATCTTCCACTATTAAACAGGAAACTGCTCACCTTTCATTTCACCTTTGTTATTTACTATTACCCCCGCATTGTCTTCAAAGTAGAGGAATACGCCATCTTTTCTCCGATACGCCTTCCGCTGCCGTATCACTACCGCTGGATGGACTGTAACACAAGGCATCAAAAGCAACACTCAGCTTCCCATGAAATAGTTATCAAATACTCAATACAAAATGATATTCCTAAGCAAAATACTAACAACGGCAAATAGGTCATTGCATTATGGTCAAAAAAGCAGAATCCTCACGTTAGTCACTGACTGCCCTGGCATCTCACACTACCCTACCCTCAGCAAACACTGGCCTGACACATGTTGTCCTCCCAATCCATCCCATCATTGGTTGGTGAGCTTTAAGCCACTCTGCCTCTGCTATCTGGAACTACGTCTCCAGCAATTTGTCTTGATCCCTACAGATCAATTTTTTTGTCCCACCGCCCCACCATCACGCAAGCTCAGGCTATATAAAACTTTTGAGATGTATCCCCACAAAGTGAAAGGCACTATATAAACGCGAGTTCTTATATCAGTTCTCACTAGATGCTCTAAAACTAACAAGCCACAGCCACAAGTGTAATTTACACCCACAAGAGCTTCAACGTTATTTCAACTTGGCTTTATATTCAGAAGTACAGACAGGGGTCCATTCCATTCACTGGGGGAAGGGTTCATTGGTTGAGATGTATTCCAGAGCCTGATTTACAGAATTGGAAAACAGGTATAATCACACTGAGCACTTAAGAGGTGCTGACAGCACTGGAACGCATTTATTAGGCGTTTCTACCACACACAAGTCTACACAACATTTATAGCCTAACATGCTGATCCTGTCCTCAACCACTCAACGATACTGCAAGAGTGACCAGAAGAAGTTTTTTCTCCATCAAGGGTCCACTATAGCACTCGTCTGAGATCCACTGACTCAGTGAAGAGTGCGAATGAACCAACATTCCTATTGGGTCAAAAGCTTCTCAGTCTCTTAAGATCACTCTTTGTCCAGCACCTTGAGACATCCTCCCGATGTAAAACGTTCTATGCAAATGTAATTTTGTATAACATGAGATTCAACGTCTTTTCTTCGTAAAGAGGAATCAGATTTACTATTTGAACTGTCACACCACGGATTGAGATTGAACAGCATGTAGTAGCTACCATCTCACCCAAAAGCAATGCATTATTCTCCCCTCTCAAAAAACTTACTGAAACATAGAGAATAGACTCAGCAAGTGGGTTTGGGAGGTGAATCAAGAAACATCCTGCATATCCATCCACACTACTTTTAAAAGTCCTTTTAAAAACATGGTCGATAGTTCTCTGTATAGCTCTATTTGTGCTGTCACCCCCATAAACTCTCAAGTCAGGAGGAAAGGTACAACACACATCCACAACAGGACAACTGCATTTGATTATATACGAATATATATTACTTTGCTAGCACATCCCTTGCTTGCATTTTCCCCTTGTTCAATAAAACATACATTTATATAGTGCCTTTGATGTAAAACAGACTGGTTCAACAGGCGGGCATGGGCCACAACTAGCCCAAAGAATGATTCTGTCCGGCCCTCAAACCAAATCTTCTAAAAATCCAAACTCAGCCTCAGTGGTGATTTGAATGCAGTCAAAACAGTTTCCACCTTTTGTCCAAACACTGCATTTCCTATTCTCTCTATCCCCAAAACAAAACCAGCTCTACTACCCAAATTCTACCACTGCAGAGTGGAAGGTTGTAAATTGAAGTGCAGAAGTAAAGTGAACACCAATTTAAAAAAATGGGTGGGATAACTACCTTGGTCTTCAACTAACGCTGCCCAGTCCCAGAGACGCCAGCCATTAACCAGGCCCAAGGGGCAACAAGCCATTTCACTATTCCTTCACTAATCACTAACCTTGCATCTCTGGTAAACAGACACCCTGGATGATTTAAAGCATGTGGGATCCTCGGCTTTCCACTTTCGGCATGTTTCCAAACTCACCCTTTTTCCTCAGTTCAGGCTTTCCTTTCTTTACTGTTGCCATAACCATGTCACCAACACCAGCAGCTGGAAGTCTGTTCAAGCGCCCCTTAATCCCCTTGACCGAGATGATATAGAGGTTCTTGGCCCCTGAAGCAAACAGATGAACCATTTCCATTGGAAAGATGCAACAGGGTATTTCTGTCAGGAGTGTGTTCTTTATGCTGCTGCACCAGTGATACAACAAATGACAGCCAATTCAAAATTAATATGGAAGCCTTTACTACATTGGAATGTCCTGGCCAACAATCCCCCAAATACAATTAGTCAGTCAGTCACTGTATGTGGGACACTTCTGTGAGTATTTTTTTTCTGTATAGTGGAATCCATAGTTATAGTGGAAATTTCAATTCCCAGAAGAGAATGCACACTCTCTCCCAGGAGGCACGCAACAGCAACAAATTACATTTGTATACTACCTTTGATGTCAGGAGGACATCCCAAGGAGCTGGATAGTCAGGGATGCACACACAAATGGTAGTTGGGATGAGGAGGCAACCGAAGGGTAACCGAAGGCACGGTCAAAGTGGAGGGTCTTGAACAGGGCAAGGGAAGAGGTGAGGCTGAGGGACGGAATTCCGGAGGGTGGGAGCAGAGAGGCTGAAGTGTACAGTGGGGCGGACTACATGAAGAAGGCCGGAGCCAACTGAGTGGAGAAATTGGTAAAGGGTTAGGAGGTCACAGAGGTAGGGAAGAAGCAAAGCTGTGGAGGGCTATGAAGGCAAGGATCACCTAATCCCGATGAGTATTAGGCACAGATTAGTGAGAGACGAAGCTTGGGGACCCAGGGAGAGCTTGGTACTTGATGCCTCCCTACCTGTGTTGTCGGCACAGTTGATCACGGCCCCCACAGGGAGGCCGAGGGAGATGCGAAATTTCGCTCCACACGAACCACCACGTCCTGCGATGGAGAGAAGAATGCCATTGAATAACACATTAGAACATGAACAATCATACTAAATATACCAGACTAAACATCAGGTACCAACTTCCCTGTACCTGATGTTATTGTTCAGATAACTTCAGATTCCTGTCCAATTCCTCTGCAGTATTTCTAATACAGTAATAGCAAACTGAATGAAACTGATCTGTCTGGGTTGAGTGCCCAGAAAGGAATGCAGGCGACCGATCGAAACTAAGAGTGGAGGCAGCTTTCTGATCCTAACTTTCCATGATGGGAAATTCCACAAAATTGGGTCAAACCGATTTTCAATTTCTTCCAAATGAAATGAACAAAACTATTGCGAATAAAACCACTGTTCAACCCATGTGTTCTTCAACAGGAACATTGAACTTTTTGCTGGAGTTGTGGCCGTCCTCCTCTCACCCCACCACAACTGTGTGTGTGTGTGTCTCTTTCCCGTGTGCGTCTATGCTTCACTAGCCCAACAAGACCGTCTGTATCTCATTCTCTTCCTTCCCACCAACTAAGACTGTGCGTGTGTGTATATTTGGACTCCCAACGCTGTGTCCCACCCTCCCACCATGGCCTCTCTATGTGGCAGCCTGAGGCCTGCTACTCAATCAGCCCCGGCCACTCGGCGCCGCTCGGCTAAAGGGTCTCCCCAAAAGTCTCAAGAGGGGGCAGAAGCCGCCTGCTCCAGGAGGCCAGTGACGGGAGAACTGCCCGAACTCCCGCGTCCAGCCGCCGGCTCGACAACAACGTCTGACAGGGAGAAGCCGCAAGATGGCCGCCAAGCCAGGGGTTGGGGGGTAGTTTCCAAAGCTCGTTATCTAGTACTTCCATCTTATTTTTATTAACAATACAGGCACGAAACGATAGTGGAAGGGTTCAAGTTTATATTTGGCTCGGTGAAATGTCGGTACACGCGATGTAATCCTCCGATGGCACCGGATTGCATTCCCCTCCTCCCTTCCCGCCTGTCGCTTACCTCTCTTCGACATGTTGGTTCAAGGGAAAGAGAATGAGCGCAAAGAACCATGGGGATATATCGTCACCTCACGTACGACGTGATGCCGCCAAGGCCGAGGTGCCACCGTCACGTGATAAGGGCCTTCTTGACAGAAGCAGCTTGGGCTCCACCTGCTGTTGGACTCCGGGATTTACAGGAGCCGCCGCCATTGCTGAGGCTTCACCCAATCAACAACTTGTTGATGCCTGACGTCATCCGACCCGCCTTGTTTGAATCCCCAACCCAGGACTCACTGAGATCTCAACACTGTCTCCACCTCCCCATGATGATCAATGCCAGCCCAGTGGGCTAACCATGCCTCGCTGACGCCCCCCGTCTGCTCCTAGTCTCACCATACGCCTTTTTGCAACTGGCGCCGAGCTTCTTCCCCAAAATGCTCCTGTCCCTGTCGCCCACCCTCCTCTATTTACGATCAGCAGATCTCGGCTGTCCGACAGCAGCGACCCTGACTGCTCTCATCTCCAGTCCCCCCTCCGCTTTACCCCTTACTCCTCCGGAACCTTCCCTTCCTTTGAGAACCTTACTCTCTACCACCCCTCCAGTCTCTCCCTTAAAATCCTCCTTGTCTATCGTCCCCCAAGACCTCCCCTACCTTCCTGTCGGACAACTCAACCCTCCTATCTTCCCTCTCCCTCTGCTCTGAATGCCTCCTCATCTTAGGCGACTTCAACCTCCACTTCACCCCCTCCTGCTCTACTTCTGTTGACTTCTACTTCCTCTCCACACTTAACCTGTCCCTCCACATCCACTCCACCACCTCCGTCCATGGCCACCCCCTTGACTTGGTGATCACCCAGGGCCTCTTGGACATAACCATCACCGATAAAGCAATTTTGGACCACCACTTCATCTCCCTTAACACCTCTTACCCCTATCCCCTCCTCTACCATTATCTATCACATAGCAAAAATCTTCTCCCTCTCTGCTGTCCTGGAGTCATCTGAACTCCTGGCCCTTACAGACCGATCTACGTTCTTCACTTTTTTTCCTCCACAATTCCCTCTCCTCCAACTTTGACTCTCTTGGCCCCCTCACCTCCCAAACTCCCATAAATGCCCCTGGTAAACCAGCCATCTCCGATCCCTCAAGGAACATGTGGTAGCCACTGAACATGCCTTGACCAAATCCAAACTAACGGTCCATCATCAGATTTGGCTTGATTACACCAAGATCTACTGAACCGCCCTAGCCTCTGCCAAATATCTTCTATATATGCCAAGTATCTTCTATTCTAAGATAACCCTGGAGACCAAGGATAACAACAGCAAAATTACATTTGTACAGCGCCTTTCATATCGGGAGGATCTCCCAAGGCGCTGATACCCCAGGCTCCTCTCCACCAGTAAAGGTCTCCTCTGTCCACCTTCCCATGCCTCATCCATCCTCTCCTTCAATTCCAACTGTGAGGAGATGCTGGACTCCACCCTCCCCATCCTGACCCCAGCTTGGGTCCGAAACACTGACCGTCCAGCACTCTGGGAAGTCCTCCTGACATGAAAGGCCCTATACAAATATAATTTTGTTGTTGTGAGCTATCGTGGGGCTGGAACCTACAACCTTCTGTCTGATCCGTGAGAGTGCCAACTACTGGGCCAGGATAACACCGAAGGGAATCCTATAAGAAATAAACACAAGACACAACAAAATTAGATCATTCACCCCACAGAAATTTATCATTCTCATACATTAACATTCCGATAGTCACTACATTTCAGAGCAACTACCCGTGATACCAGTGAAGCTCTTTGAGTTGTAGGTACTGTATCAAATACAAGGATTATTATTATGTAGTAGTAGTACTGTATTGACTCAGCAGGGCATTGGATTGTACAGTATTTGACAGACTCAACGCTTTTACCTCTTGGACCTTGCTTCATAGTCAAGTTAAACATTTACCTGAAGAATGCATTTGTATTTTTATGGTGCCTTATCAGGCGTCAAAGCATCATTATAAATCTTTATTCCCGGGTGTAATGACTTCTTTATACAAGTAAAATTTGTTACCATGTCCTACAAACCACCTTATGTATGAAGCTTCACATGGCCATCCTCCCAGTCCTCGCCAGGCTCCACTGTCTCCCCCTCTCTAAATATCAAGGTCCTCACTTTCACCTATAGATTCCTACACCCCACCGCTTCCATCCACACTGATCTTCTCCAGCCTGACTCCCCCACCACCCCTGGCTAAGTCGGGCCTGCTGCTTGTTCCTCACTTTCTAAGCCTTCATCTCTACCATTCCACCAAAAAAAATCTTGCCATTTATTAAGTGCCCTTCATGCAGCATAGGGTCCTAAAGTGCTTGGCAACGTGGAGTCTGACCCTGAACCAGGGACTGAGGGAGGTGGAGGTGACTGTACGGTTGATTAAAAAGGAAGGTCTTTCGGGTGGGATTTGAAAGTGGAGAGGGACGGGGCAAAGCAGAGGGATAGAGGGAGGGAAGTTCTAGAGTTTCAAAGTAAAGTGGCTGAAGGCATAGCCACTGAATAATTAACCGTAGTAATTAACAGCGCAGAAGAAGGTCTTTCAGCCCCCATTTTTCTGCTCTTTTCCCTCTCCCCCACACACCCACTCAACAACTCTCCCCAAATCCCTGCCCCTCTCTCAATCTTTCTTTACCAAGCCTGATGTCCACACATTCTCCTCTATTTTCTATTATTCGGTCACTCAGCTAAATTGGCTGGTTACGGCTTGTTGCTATTGCTATATCCTCTCAGCACCCTGGAATGTCGAGAAGCTGTAATATTTTGCTTGAGGTTTTAGACAGGAAAATAAAAGCAATTAAACATCCTGTTTCAGCCGTTTTACTGTATGTAGGAAGTTACTTTGTTCTGGCTCTCAATTGCGTCCTGTTAGCCCTGACACATGCGGAAACCCATCACTGTGCTTAAAAGTATCTGAACCAGACTGAGTCATGGGAATCATTTATACATAGGAATTTCACTGGAATGCGCTCTCTCTCTATCTGGAGAAATATGACCTCCTGTCGTGAAATGGACTCTCCAAATGTAATTTTGTTGTTGTTGCTTACCTACTATGAATATTAGGTACAGGTTGGCTGTTCACTTGTCCGTCAATCGAAAAAGGAGTCAGGAAAGAGAGAGAGAAAGAAAAAAAATGGGTGGAATGCACCTTTCACATTGACTACCATCTCAAAACTCTACACAAAAATGATGGGTATCCACAACCAGGGAGGAGAAGATGGGTTTGAAAAGGAGCCAGGGATGGCATTATGGTACAGAGTTAGGAACCCAGGAACAGGAGTAGGCCATTCAGTCCTTTGAGCCTGTTCCGCCATGTAATTTGAACATGGCTGATCTGTACCTCAATTAATCCTTTCAATTCCAATTTCCTGATTTCTCCTCATACCCCTTAATACCCTGACCTACCAAAAGTTATCGTAATAATAATCCTTACATTTACATTAGCCCTTGAGGCATCTCAAGGCGCTTCACAGGATTTAGTAGTGATTGTAGTGATTATTATTGTAGGCAAAAGTGGCAGCAAAATTATGCACAGCAACATCACACAAACAGCCATGAAGCGAGTGACTGATTGACAAAATATAATGACAAAATACAGTCAATTCAAGTTACAGTATAGTCTATGAAGTGTATTGAGATGTGCTAAGGCGCTATATCAAATGCAAGGATTATTATTATTATGTAGGAGGATTATCGTCTAGGACACTGGGAGCGCTCTGAGACGCCGTCCGGCATGGAGGACGCTATATAGATTCATACATTCATACATTCATAGAATTTTACGGCACAAAAGGAGGCCATTCGGCCCATCTAGTCTGTGCCGGCTCTTTGAAAAGAGCGATTCAATCCCACTGCCCTGCCCGCTCCCCATAGCCTAATAGACCTGTTCTCCCTAAATAAAGATCTAATTCCCTTTTAAAAGTTGTTATCGAATCAGCCTCCACCACCTTTTCAGGCAATGCATTCCAGATTCGAACAACTCGCTGAGTGAAAAAATCTCTACTTCTCCTTGAAACTATTTTAAATCTGTGACCATGAGTCACAGATTCGCCCACGAGTGGAAATAGTTTTTCTCTATTTGCCCTGTCGAAACCCTTCATGATCTTATAAACCTCTATTAGGTCTCCCCTCAATCTTCTCTGCTCCAGAGAGAATAACCCTAGCCTATCTAGCCTCTCCTCATAGCTGAAGTCCCTCAATCCTGGCACCATCCTAGTAAATCTTCTTTGTACCCTTTCCAATGTCTTCACATCCTTTCTGTAGTGTGGTGACCAGAATTGAACACAGTATTCCAGCTGAGGCCTCACCAAAGTCTTATAGAGGTTAGTCAGCACTTCCTGACTTTTGTACTCTATACCCCTATTTATAAAGCCTAGTATCCCATATGCCTTCTTAACAGCCTTGTCTACCTGTCCTGCCACCTTCAACGAGTCACTAACACAAATCCCCAGGTCTCTCTGTTCCTTCACACCATTTAAAATTGTACTATCTAGCCTATATTACCTCCCTTCATTTCTTCTCCCAAAATGCATCACCTCACACTTCTCTGCATTAAACTTCATCTGCCATGTGTCTGCCCACTTTACCATTTTGTCTATATCCTCTTGCAGATGGCTACTATCCTCCTCACTATTTACTATTCTCCCCAACTTAGTGTCATCTGCAAACTTGGAAACTGTACTCCGTACACCCAAGTCCAGATCATTGATGTAGATTACAAACAGCAATGGTCCCAAAACTGATACCTGTGGCACACCACTGCTCACTTCCCTCCAATCTGAAAAACAGCCGCTCACTACAACTCTCTGCTATCTGTCTCGCAGCCAGTTGTGGATCCACGCTGCCACTGTCCCTTTTACGCCATGGGCCTTTAATTTCATAATAAGTCTCTCATGTGGCACTTTGTCAAATGCCTTTTGAAAGTCCATGTAAACTACATCAACTGCGCTACCATTATCCACCCATTCCGTTACCTCATCAAAAAATTCTAGCAGATTTGTAAGGCAAGATTTGCCTTTAACAAATCCATGTTGACTGTCCTTTATTAGCCTATATCTTTCTAAGTGAAGTTCTACCTTGTCCCTGATTATGGACTCTAGAAGTTTGCCCACTACCGACGTTAGACTGACTGGTCTGTAGTTACCAGGCTTGTCCTTCTGCCCCTTTTTATACAAGGGAGTAACATTTGCTATCCTCCAGTCCTCTGGCACGACCCCTGTGTCCAAGGAAGATTGAAAGATCGTGGCCAGAGTCCCTGCTATTTGCTCCCGTGCCTCACTTAGTAACCTAGGGTGCATCCCATCCGGACCAGGTGACTTATCCACCTTGAGCGACGTCAACCTTTTTAGAACTTCCTCTCTGGTTATAATTATTCTATCCATTTCTCCTACCCTCTCCTCCAATACCATGGCATTGGCTGTATCCTTTTCTTTTGTGAAGACAGAGGCAAAGTACTCATTCAGTACATCAGCCATGCCCTCTGCCTCCACAATGAGATTTCCTCCTAGGTCCCTAATTGGCCCCACCCTATCCTTGACCAACCTTTTACTCTTAATATGTTGGTAAAAAACCTTAGGGTTCCCCTTAATCTTACTCGCTAATTGTTTTTCTTGCAGTCTCTTTGCCCCTCTAACTTCCTTTTTTAGTTCTATCCTACACTTCCTATATTCTGCTTGGTTCCCTTCTGAATTTTGAGCCTGACACTTATCATAAGCCTCTTTTTTTTGTTTTATTTTGGCCCCGATTTCCTTAGTCATCCAGGAAGGTTTGGATGCCTTACATTTCACCTTTGTGGGGATGCTTTTGACCTGTGCCTGAACTATCTCCTCTTTGAACACTGCCCACTGCTCGTTAGTTGTCTTGCCTGCCAATTTTTCTTTCCAATCCACCTTGGCTAGGTCCCACCTCAACTCATTGAAATTAGCCCTTTTCCAGTTGAGTGACCTCACCTGTGATCGTTCCTTATCCCTTTCCATAATTATTCTGAATCTAACGATATTGTAGTCACTATTCCCTAGATGCTCACCTACAGAAACCTGTTGAACTTGCCCTACCTCATTTCCCCAAACTAGATCCAGCAATGCTTCTTTCCTCATTGGACTGGAAACATACTGATCAAGAAAGTTGTCCTGCACACACTTAAGGAATTCTTCTCCCTCCTTGCCCTTTACTCTACTATTCTGCCAGTCTATGTTGAGATAGTTGAAGTCACCCATTATCACTACTCTATTAGCTCTGCATTTCTCCGTGATACGCTTGCAGATCTGCTTGTGTATCTCCTCCCCACTATTTGGTGGTCTATAGTATACCCCTAACAGTGTAACTGCACCTTTTTTATTCCTCATTTCTAACCAGATAGATTCGGTTTTTAGTCCTTCTTCCACCTCGTTCCTTTCTAAGGCAGTCACTGAGTCCTTAACTAAAATTGCCACCCCGCCCCCTTTTCTCCCTTCTCTATCCCTCCTGAATACATTATAACCAGGAATGTTCAACTCCCATTCCTGCCTATGCTGGAGCCAAGTCTCTGTTACTGCTATAACATCATATCGCCTCGCAGCAACCTGAGCCTGCAGCTCACCAATTTTATTTCTCAAACTTTGTGCATTTACATACATGCACTCTAAGGCACAAATTACTTCCTCTGCACTTTTCTCCCATCTTACCCTTACCCCCTGTCCTCTTTGTTACCCTTACCCCCTGTCCTCTTTGTTACCCTTACCCCCTGTCCTCTTTGTTACCCTTACCCCCTGTCCTCTTTGTTACCCTTACCCCCTGTCCTCTTTGTTACCCTTACCCCCTGTCCTCTTTGTTACCCTTACCCCCTGTCCTCTTTGTTACCCTTCTCGTATCTGAACTACTGTTATAGCAGTATAAAGCCGCCCCCCACAAAACTCGACAACCTCCCTGCAAGGAGATTGGTTACAGCCCTGTTCAGGTGTAACCCATCCATTTTGTACAGGTTCCACCTACCCCAGAATTGGTCCCAATGGTCTAGGAACCAGAAACCCTCCTTCCTACACCACTTCTCCAGCCATACATTGATGTGCCTTATTCTAGCATTCTGGAACTGGCTTGCTCGAGGCACTGGAAGCAACCCAGAGATCACCACTCTCGAAGTTCCACTTTTCAGTTTTCTCCCTAGTGTCTGGTACTCTCCCTGGAGCATCTCAGGCCTTTTCCTCTCAACTTCATGGATCCCAACATGGACCACCACAAGTGGATTTTCCCCTTCCCCTAGCAGAATTTCATGCACCCGCTCAGTCAAGTCTTCAACCCTGGCACCTGGTAGGCAACACACCTTCCGAGATTCGCGTTTCCGTTCACAAAAACGCCTATCTATACCTCGGACAGTTGTATCTCCTATTAAAATGGTCTTTATCGAGTTGGTTTGTCCAACCTTCTCACAGACCTCCTTATCCAAACAGGTTGAAAGTACTTCATACCTGTTGGAAATAGTTACAGTCTGGGGTTTCTCTGCACCACTCTTGTGGCTCCGCATACCCGGTCGTATAAATCGAAGTTGTTGTTGAATCATAGAATGTTCCGGCACAGAAGGAGGCCATTCGGCCCATCGAGTCTGTGCCGGCTCTTTGACCGAGCAAGTCACTTTCGTTAACCCCAATCACCAGCTTTCTCCCCATAACCCTGCAAACCCGTCTTCCCCAGATACCTATCTGGTTCTCTCTTAAAATGAGAAACTCCTTTCTCTTTTCGAATGGTGCCCCAGGAATTTGACAGTAATAATAATACTAATAATCCTTGCATTTGATATAGTGCCTTATCACATCTTCTAGACGTCTCAAAGCACTTCACAGAATGTATTGTGAATTTACAGTATATTTGTGGGTGAAACGCGGCGTCCAATTGCACACAGCGGTGACCCCCAAACAATCGTGGATTGAAATGACCAATTTTTTTTTGAGGGGTTATTATCTTGGCCAAGGATTCGAAGCTCTCAAAGCCTACCTACCTCTGTGACCTGCGAACTTTAAACCAGCCTGTCCGCACCTCCCCTCAGTGGACTCTGACCTGCTCCATATCACCCTGGCCCGGCGGCCCCCACTCTTTGGAACTCCATCCCACAGTCCCTTGGCCTCGCATTCCTCCTGGCTTCCTTCAAGGCACTCCTGTTTGACTGCACCTTCCTACCTCCACCCTCCCTGCCCTCCACACCTCTCTGACCCCAAGCCTCAGCTCGGGTCCAAATCCTTGACTGTCCAGCTCCTTGGGTCGTGCTCCTGAAATGAAAGGCGCCGTGTAAATGTCATTTTGTTGTGGTGATGATCTATCAAACAGCAAAAGAAATAGAGATTTCGGGCCAGCAGAGGGTAGTGATGAGCTCCATGGCTACGATCTCTTATGGTGGTGGTTGTGGGTGAGGTGGGGGGGGGGGGTGTTAATGTCTTTAAAAGGAAGTAATTAAATGCAGAAAGCAGTTAGAGCTCATTTTAACATGCTCAGCTCTCACTGCGATCTTGATGTTTTCTCTGTTTCCAGGGTCTGTGACCTGGTGAATGGGGTGGGGGGGGGGGCTTAATTTACATGTTAATTTGTTGGTTGGTAACACAGGAAACAACAAGCTAATCTCTGGTCTCTGAGCTGGCTGAGGGCACCTCCCCCAATGGTTGGGCTGGCTTCCAGAGTCGCTTATGTCTCAGGGTTCCTTGGCACGGCTTTGTCTGGGAAACCGGCCACACTGTGAAGAGTACGGGCGCCATCCTCCCCTCACCACATTGCACACAGTCATTGCAATTTGCAGGCGCTTTGCGACGTCTCAACTCAACGGCACGATAATGCGCTGCATCAACTGCAAGGATTATTATATTTCAGGGAATAAAACGAGGCCTTTCCCCTCATCTGCTCATCCTCCAGAATCGAGCATCTTCTTAACGGAGTCCCTGTGTCATGGCTTCAACCACTTTTTGTGATGACTCCACTCTGGTCATTAACAAGCACTTTGAGAAGCTCCTCCTCGTGAAGGGAGTTGTACAGATTGTAGTTGTTGGTGTCAACTACCGCTGGGTAGCCCTTCGGGTAATGTGTCATCTGAAGGAAGGATGGCAGCCCTGGCAAAGCAGCTTCCCCCCCTGCACCACCCCCCCCTCCCCACCACCCCTGGAGAATCAGCCTGGGCCGCGTGGGCTCAAAGCCCCATGAGACTTGAACCCACAACCCAGAAGGGAAACTAGTGGCTGAGGTTAGGTGCTACGAGGCTTTGGGTGATGATGTATTTTGTTACAGGGATGGAAACAAGAGTGCAGGCGAGAGAGGGGGCGGGGGTGGGGAAACTCATCTCCCCATCTGTTTGGCCTGTTGATGTGGTTGGATTTTACCACCTCTTCTCTTGAAGAGAGAATTTCACCATCGCTGAGTTGCTGTTTTTTGATTTTTGTTGATTTTTAAAAAAAGTGCAACAACAAATGGCTCTTTAATATAAGTACATAACAAATCATCCCCTGCATTTAATGAATAAAACACAGAACTGTATGGTAATAATGATCCTTGCATATTTATGTGGTGCTTCACGACATCAACCTCACTCTTGTTTTCAAATCCCTCCACTCCTCTGCACCCCCTACCTCTCTGACCTCCTCTCTCCTCAAACCAGCTCCCATTGCCTTCGCTCCACTGGGTCTGGCCTCCTCCATGTCCCCCCCGAATCCTCCGCTCCACCCTTGGCGGCCGGGCCTTCAGCCACTACGCCCCGAGGCTCTGGAATTCCCTTCCTCACTACCTCGTCTCTCCCCCTCGCTTCCCAGTTTCAGGTCCCAGGTAAGGACCTTTCTCTTCGATCGCGCCTTTGGTCACCTTTCTGCCCCTGGCTCGGTCCCGGGCTCCGCTATCGTGAAGTGCTCTGAGACGCTGTCCGGTGTGGAGGGCGCTATATAAATCAAAGTTGATGTTGTTGTCTACATCACAGGATTGTGGAGTAGCTTAGCTCACAAGTGAAAGGACCTGAGTTTGATTCCCGGGGAGGGTGAAACCTTAAGCAAGTTTCCTTACTCCACACGTGTCTGTTTTACGTAATGGTGATCAGGAACTCAGTTGTTAGTTGATTGGTGGATCAGTTTTTGGTCTGGGGGGGGGCGCGGGGGGGGGGGGTAGTAATAACAGCTCCAAAAAATAAATCAGTTCTGACGAAGGGTCGTGGACCCGAAACGATGACTGACTTTCCTCTCTCCGTAGATGCTGCCTGACCCGCTGAGTGTTCCCAGCCACTTCTGTTTTGGTTCCAAAAAATAATACTTTTGGCCGGTCAATCCACACGCGTTTGTAAGGCCACTGCCGTGGACGATTGGCTGGCGGGTTTCGTTCAATCAAAAATACACACAGTCAAGTCATTCCACTTCGCAGCATATCGTGCGAAGCCTAAGGATGGAGAGATGTCCTAAGGACGTGATAAGGCACCAGATCCAATGGAAAGGATTATCCTATCACAGGGTGTACAGCAGTGTAGTGCAGACCTGTGGACTAGAGACCTGTGACTGACTGACAGTGTCAGTTGTGGGCGAAATCATATTAAAAAAAGCCCAGATAATGGCTGATGTTTCGGTTTCTCTCTGATTTTGTTTTTCTTCCCCCGCAAACGGCTCCCAGTGATCCTTGTCTGGATTCCCCCTTGACAAAGCTATTTTGTGAAACTCAAACTCGTTTTCTGTTGGGATGTCACTCCACGCCCCTTTCTTTCTCTCTTCTCTCTCTCTCTCTCTCTCCTCCCTCCCTCTCCTCCCCTCCCTTTGAAACGTGCGAGCTCCTATTAACTTTTGTTTAACGTGTAATATTCGTCAAAGATCCTTCTCTGGGGCTCCTCCTGTTTACACTCTGGTCGGGCTATTGGGGAGAAGAACACAGAGGTGCAGATGTGTGTGTAGAGAGAGAGAGTGAGAGAGAATAAGGGGGAGATAGAGAGAACATACCGAGAGAGAGAGAGAGAGAAGGTAGAGAGAGAGAGAGCGAAACTGAAGAACACAAAACCAGAAAGAGAACAGAAGGTGTGTGTGAGAGAGAGAGAGAGAAAGCAAATTCACACTCAACAATTTGAGAGAGTGAGGAGGACTCTGGTCAACTAGCCAAGGACAAGAGAGGGAGTGTTGGGGGGGGGGGGGGGCAAGGAAAAGAGAAGAAGAGAGAGACAGAGAGAGAGAGAGAAGATAGGAAAATGAACCCGCCGTGTGCAAGATGTGGAAAGATCGTTTACCCGATTGAGAAAGTCAACTGCCTGGACAAGGTGAGGAGATGGGAGCTCACACACTCACACTCACTCACACACACAGACACAGACATGATGTTGGTTTGAGTTACACTGTCGCTGCTCTCCTCTTTGATGTCTGTTTTTTCTCCCCAGCCTTTCTCTCTCTTTCTCTCCCTCTCTCTGTCTCCTCTCTTCTTTTCTTATTCCTTTTCCCCCTCTTTTTTAATTCTGTTTTGCTCGTGTCCTTGGCTAAGAGCCCTTCCCTCCCTCCCTCACTCACTCACTCCCTTGGTCCCTCCCTCCCCTCACTCACTCACTCACTCACTCCCTCCGTCCCCTCCCTCACTCCCTCCCTCCCCTCCCTCACTCCCTCCCTCCCCTCCCTCACTCCCTCCCTCCCTCCCCTCCCTCACTCCCTCCCTCCCCTCCCTCACTCCCTCCCTCCCTCCCTCAGTCACTAACTCTCCCTCCCTCAGTCACTCCCTCCCTCACTCCCTCCCTCCCTCCCTCAGTCACTCACCCCTCCCTCACTCCCCTCACTCCCTCCCTCAGTCACTCACCCCTCCCTCACTCCCCTCACTCCCTCCCTCAATCACTCCCTCCCTCCCTCACCCTCTCATTGAAGAGTGTGAATTTCTCCCTCTCCACCACCCCTTATTTTCCAGCCTTGACCACACACATATATATATATATATTATAGTAACTCCATCATGGTCGGGTAGGTCTGAGGAAGCGGAAGTATTTTAAACCCTCACTCTCTCTCTCTCTCTCTGTGTCAGTTTTTTTTCAAACCAAAAAATTGTGGGGGGGGGGGGGGGGGGGGGGGGGTGATTAGCATTAAAAAATGTAGTCGAGGTTTTTTTATTGTAACTGCCCCCCCCCCGCCCTTGTGAGTCTTTTGTATATTTCTCTCTCTCTCTGTGTTTGGGGGGGAAACTCGCGTTTTTTAAAAAATGATATAAAGCGAGTATTTGTTCCAACTCCCTCTCTCGCCCCCCCGCCTCCCCACACACAGCAAATGTGTCTTTAATGTGTGTGTGTGTGTAGATATATATATATATATATATATATATATATATATATGCATTAAAAAGGTGTCGTTTTTCCAACCTTTTCAAATCGGTAATATTTGTGTCTGGGAGGGTGGGATTCACATGAAAAATCTAGGCGAAAAAAAATCACATTAAAAAGAAATTAACGCCTTCTTTTTGAATCCCTCCCCCACCCTTGTACAAAACCCCCTCCCCACCCCTCTATTGCTCTAGATGTATCCCTCTCCCCCCCCCCCCCCCTATAAAACCCTTCTGCCCACACTTGGTTTAACAAAATATATATTTAGTTCTGGATTTAGGTTTTTTTTTAAATATAAAAACAGTCTGTTCTGTAATTTAAACATCTCTCTTTGTTTCTGTGTTTTTTTTGGGTGGGGAGTGTTTTTTTTATTAACTCCTCTTATTGCTTAATATATATATTGAAAGAGGATTTAAATCTCAACCGAGGGAGGGTCGAGTTAATAAATCGCTGAGGTCGATAAGGCGTTGGAAAATTAAATGTTTTATACAGAGATAATGCTGTCCCACAGGGCGTGTGTCGATTCATTTAAGTGGAATAGTGATTTGAAAAATGTGGCCACAAACTGAGTGAGGGTAGAATTAATCCCACCGTATATTGTTCGCTGTGGGTGTGGGAGTGTATGTGTAGGTGTGTGTTTAAAATAATCCCAGCAAGAAATCATTTCTGATAGCAGTTTTGCAGTGAACGAGAGAGAGGCTTTTTCTGTGACTATGAGGGTTAAAGGTGAGGTGGCAGCTCATAACAATCCCAGGTTGTAAATGGAATGGGGCCTTTCCAGTGTGTATGTGGAAGTGAGCCAGGCAAGCGCCTGCGTTTGGGTTCTGCAGCCCAGCAGGTGGGTGTGTGTGTTGGTGAGCTGGGCGCTGGGCTCAACCAGGGCTTAGTCCCGGCTTAACCAGGGCTTAGTCACCAGCCATCAGCCGGGTCCCAATTCCCGACTTGGCTCATGAAGAATGTGGACATTGAGTAAGACCAGGATGTGGTGACTGCTTTAGTCAATAATTAGTCAGCATTTCTGCTCTGGTTTCTCTCGCTCTCTCTCTCTTCCCCCACCTCCCACATCATTGTAAAGAGGTCTGGATGGATGGAATTGGGGTTGTGAGTGGAGTGCATTGGGTACTTTGTTCCCCCCCGCCCACCCAACCATTTTCCTACTGGGAGTTGAATACACTTGTGGCAGCAACAACAAATTTAGACATACGCCGTTACTTTCAAGTAGGGAGGACTTCCCAATGTGCAGATAGGGAGGACTTCCCCTGTCGGGTTTGGATCTGAGTTAGAAGTTGGGGTCAGGAGGGCAGGGAGGGTAGAGGTAGGAGGATGACTGAAGGTGCCATTGAAGAGGAGGATCTTGATGTGGGCCTTGAAGGGTACAGTCTTCTCCCACACTAAGCTCTCATGACCCTGTCTGTCATCGCCATCCTCACCCGGCTCCCCACTCCCCCAGAGGATCGAGTTCAAAATCCTAGCCCTTGCCTTCAAAACCTTCCACAACATTGCTCCTCCCTATCTCTGTGACCTGTTAATCCCATACAGACCAGTCTCGCTCCCTGTGCCCCGCGGGCTCCGGCCTGCTCCATGTCCTCTACCCAGCCTCAGCTGGCTCAGTCCAGCCTCAGCCTCTCTGTCCCACCCCCCTGGAACTCCATCTCACGTTCCCTTCACCTCGCTCCCTCACTTTCCTCCTTCAAGATCGTTCTCTTTGATTGCATATTTAGTCACCCTCCTTGCCCTTGCCCTCCACCCCTCCTTATCCCAAACCCCCCTAGCTCCATTTCACATTTTTTACTTTAGTACCGTACTCTGGGATACCTTCCCGTTGTGAAAGGCACTATACAAACGTCATTTGTTAGTTTTTGTTGTGCAAAGTGCTGATTAAGAGTTGGGTTGGGGTGGGTGGGGGGTAGTTGCATCCCGCTCGATATAGTTGGATTGGTAAATAGAGGAACCAGGATAGATAGGCGGACACCGTAAACAACCCTGAGGTCCTGGCGCTCCATCAAATAACACAATGTCAATCCTCGGCATGCTAATCCCGCATGGAATGAAATATTAATTCCAAAGTATTAAATGACTAAATCCACTGCTGGGTTTGTGACATTGCAAGTTGATGCCACGATAACCAGGAATGCTAGTCTTGGCTGAGTTCTTTGCCCCTCACACAAGGATAATAACAAAAATAATAAACGTTTCTTGCGTTTGATATGGTTTCTTATCGTTGGAACTTCTCAAAGTGCTTCACAGAATATGTTGTAAAATGGGTATTTTGTTGATGAAACGTGCCAACCAATTGCACACAGCAATGTCGCACAAGACCAATTCTTTTGAAGTGACCACTACCCCAGAAAAGTGATCACTACCCCAATCGACCAACAATTGAGTTCCTACTTACAAATAGCGAAACAGGCGTGTGCAGTAAGGAAACTTGATGAAGGTTTCAGCCTGCTTGGGAATTGAACCCAGGTCTTCTCATTTGCAAGGTGATTATCCACAACTCTGCAGCCTGTGTCCTCTATCACTCCAAGCTTCATGACCCCATCTCCCCCATCCTCGCCCGACTTCATTTGGCTCCCAGATGATCCAATTCAAGATCGTGGACCTCACATTCATAGCCCTCCTCGGCCTCGCCCTACCCAACATCTGCGACCTCCTAAACCCCTACCAACCTGCCCCACCCCCTCCACTCAGCAGGCTCCGGCCTGCTCCAAGTCCCCTGACTCTCCCACTCCACCATTGGCATGCGAACCTTCAGCCACTCCTCCGCCAACCTCTGGAACTCCATCCCGCAGTCACTCTGCCTCGCCTCTTCCCTGGCCTCCTAAAAGTCCCTGGCCGCCTCAAGACCCTCCTTTGACAGTCCCATTGGTCACTCCCAAATCCCCCCCTTTCCCTCCACCCTCCCCGTCCCTGACCCAAGCTTGCGTCCGAAACAATGACTGTCCAGCGCCTTCTCCTGACGTGAAAGACCTTGTACGTGTAATTTTGTTGTTGTATTAACCACTAAGGGACTCCAATATGCTGTGCCTAACAGTTCCTCAGTAACACTCTGTCCCCACCCTAATTGCCTAACCTGGTTGTTAGAGTATTGGCAGATCACTTTGCGGGGGTAATAATTCCTCCCCCAAAAAATGTGGTTACTTAATTCACGACTGTTTTGTGGGATACTGCTGTGTGCAATTAGCTGCTGAGTTTCATCCACAAAATCAACAAATGACACAATCTACTTTACAATATATTCTGTGAAGCGCTTTGTGGTGTCTCAAGAACGTGGCGATACACGAAACGCAAGCATTATTATTATTATCTTGAAGGGCTTCACAGGGTTTTAGTGCAAAGTGTAGTGACTGTGCGTTTGTGGATTAGCACAGACCTGCAACCAGTTGCCTTTGGGAATTTCCTGCTTTGAACAGTTCTCTGTAATACTGGGCAGCCTGTT
This sequence comes from Hydrolagus colliei, assembly GCA_035084275.1. NCBI lineage: Eukaryota > Metazoa > Chordata > Chondrichthyes > Chimaeriformes > Chimaeridae > Hydrolagus > Hydrolagus colliei. The sequence continues at coordinate 4,766,309 of CM068768.1, forward strand.
GCAATATTGTACCGCACCAAAGGCATCAAATTGCTAAGCAGCAGATCGAGTGAGTCACCCATTTGTAATTTCAGGAACTCGACTGCAATTTGACCAATTGAATACTTTGTACTCGATGTTCGAGCTGTGTCTGTGTCAGCGTTGCAAATAATGTAATAGTGTTGTGAAATAAAATGCCATGGATTGTTTACAGGGATAGATTGTGTCAACAGATTGCTCTACCGGGTCATTTTAGTCTTTTGTTTTGTTAGGATTTTTAAAGCGGAACCCCTTCACCCTGATTAAGAATATCCCAATCCAATTTTGACTCGCTTCACTTGGCAGCTCTCGTTTCTGGGTCAGAAGGTTCTGGGTTACGGCCCCACTTTGTACATCTCACAGTCTAGGGGCTGACACCGGTGCTGGGGTTTTGGAAGGGACGTTAAACCTAGTTCCCCGCGTTTGCCCTGTGCAGATGATGCACCCACAAAATATACAGTCAATCCATTTTACAGTATATTCTGTGAAACACTTTGAGATGTCTCAGAGGTATGATGTAAATCAAATGCAAGAATTATTATTACTGTAGATTGGATTGACTTGGTGAAACGAGGTAACCAATTACGCGTGACAGTGCCCCATAAACAGTCACGTATTAAATGACCAAATTATTATTATTTTAATTTATTTTTTGAAGTGACTATTGGTAAAGATCCTGCGATCCTATTGGACAAGAGAAGGAAGTTCTTGCTATTAAAAAAAAAGAGCAGTTTTCTTTCTCTGGGAAGAAGGTGGAGCGAAACTGCCTTTGGTGCCTTGCCCACTCCTGACTGGACTGCGTGAGTGACTGTGCCAGCCACATTCCCAGCCTGCCAGTTAACGTGTCTATTGAAACTCACACTTCCTGTTTTCTGTGGCCTCTTGCCAACATCAAGGCTTTGATGCTTTGAATGTTAAATGACTAGTGAGCAGTGTTCTCTCCAGACTCCAATGTTTCCCTGACGGAGCTGGTCTCTGCCCTGCATGATTGACTCTGAATCTCAATGGCTTTTTTGCAGTCAGTCTCTGCTTTTGCTTTGCTTTTCACCCGGAAAAGCAAAGCAAAAGCACAGGCCTAAACGCTCTGAGACGCCGTCCGGCGTGGAGGGCGCTATATAAATCGAAGTTGTTGTTGTTGTTGTGTTGGCGGAGCAAAGGAGTGGGCGAGGCAGGAGGAACCCAGAGGATGGCCAAGATGGGGGTGGACAATACCTTCTGCTCCTCACTGATCCCTGGTTGTGAATCTCCCCTAAAGGAGGTGATCCGATATTTAAGAATCATAAATAATAATCCTTTATTCGATTTAGGGGTCTTATCACCTCGTTATACGTCTCAAAAAGAATTTCACGGAATTGCGGTGTGTAACTGACTGCCGCGTTTCGCCCACAAAAATGTACTCAATTCATTTTGCAGTGCTCTCAGGTGTACGGAAGCTATTCTGTGAAGCGCTTTATGATGTCTCAAAGATGTGATAAGGTGCTATGTCAAAGGCAAGGATTATTATCAGTAAAATGACCTGAAATTTTACTGTCACTCAACCACAACTGTTTGTGGGGCATGGCTGTGCGCAGCCGTGTTTGCCCATAAAATACATAGTCATTAAAGTATAACCATTTCCCCCCCCCTCCTACTCTCCGCACACTGAACCATTACAGAGGAGAGAGTCAATTTTCTTTTGAGGGTCATCGTAGCCTGCAGCTCCAGTGATGGCCACCAGGTGGGAACCATGAGTGGGAACACTGACTGTCCTGGTTGCTTTGACCCCAATATGGACCAGTTGTGTCTCCCCACCTCAGTCTGTCCCTGACCTGACTCCCAAGATGACTTCTCTACACATTTTCCCAGTATGGTAACCCAGGGCAATGCCATTCCTCCATTTCCATTTCTCAGACGTGGCAAAACTTGCTTGAGTAAAGTTTCCTTCCTCTCAATAATCCTGCTGCTTGCAGCTTGACCTAGCAGCAGGTAGGAACTTGGTTGACAGTCGACTGGCAGATCGCTATCCACAAGGTAATGATTCCTCCAAAAAAAAGGAACAAAATGTCTGCCGTATTGCTCTCATAAAATACACAATCATTCCACTTTGCAGTAAGAGTCCTGAATATCAGGCGTGGAATCCTGTAGCTCAGTGGTTAGACCAAGCCAAGCAGCTTGGGAAGATCGCTTCCTGACAGGGCGAAACCATGGGCAAATTTTCTTACTCCACACACCTGATGATAATCCCTCAAGAAAAAACCCAATACAGTAATCAAAAAAATTCTCCTCAATCCACGACTGTTTGTGGGAGACTGCTGAGTGCAATTGGCTGCTGCATTTCACTCACAACTGTACAGTCAACTCGCTCTGCAGTATAGCTGTGAAGTGCATTGAGACATTCTCAGAAGACAGCGCTATATTAAATGCGAGGATTATTAATAAACATTATGTTATTTCTCACTGAATTCAATGACTGTGTCACCCCCACTGGGAGCTGGATTGATAGCTGGCCAACAGAGCGAGAGAGAGAGAGAGGAGTAGCCTGGACTTCATTTAAACCCAGATGCTCTGAGTGAAAGCCTTTTACCTCTGGGATGCCTTCCCTCTGTAAAGCTGGGTCTAAATGGCTCTTGTTTGTGGTGTACATATATGGAAACTGCAGGAGAAAAAAAAACACGATCCATCAGACGAGTCCGATTTGTAGATGGCGTCTTCATCCCTCTCCCCACCCCCCCCACCCCACCCCCCCCACCACTGCCCCCCGCTCGAATCCACATGTATTGAATTCCATCTCGAAATTGTTCTGCACAGTTGTGGCCATGCTCTGTGTATGAAGAGCTCTAGAACTGCCACGTTGGAAGTGCATTCCTTCAGATGAGATATGAAACCTCCCACCACCCACCCACCTCTAGTGTTCAGGTGGACACTTAAGGATCCAGGGGCGCTGCTCAAAAAGAGAAGAGATTTCTGGATGACAGTCTTCCCCGCCCCCTCCTGACCCCGATAAAATCGCCCACCCACTTTGCTGCTGTTTGCGTGGTGTCGCTGGGCGCTACTTGACTGTGGCCTTTGCCTCCGAAACCGACAGTCACTACACTTCACAGTGAAAGCCGGTGAAGCGCTTTGCGACCGACTTGAACTTTTACGGCAGGGTTACTAATATTAATAAATTTAATTTGCCTCCATTCTCTTGTGTGTGTGTGTGTGTGTGGGTGTGTAAGAAAGAGTGTGAGTGAGAGAAAGAGAGACAGTGGTTGTCTCCCCTGGGTCACATTAAACATGCTGTTTTAATGTAAGTAAAAGTCTTACACTCAGAGAGTGATGGTGATCGATCATCCTATAGTTCGCTCCCACGGTCTGGGTGGGTTGGGGGGAGGGGGTTAACACACAATCGAGCCTTGTTGGAGCACGTAAAAGGGCTGTGTGTGTTTGTATGCGTGCCTGTGTGTGCGTGCCTGTGCCTGTGTGCGCATGTGTGTGTGTGTGTGTTTGTGCGTGCTTGTGCCCGTCCCAGGAAATGGTTTCAGTGGCAAGTTTGTCCCGCGTTCATTCCAAGCAGCAGGATTATTTTTCCCAGCTGGAAATGAATAATTTACACTGCGCACCTCGGCCGATATCTGAATAATTCAGTGGCTCGGAGCCCCACAGTGATGGTGTGTTTCAGGGCAGCGACAGCCCTGGGAGGGGAGGAGTGTGGTGGGGGGAGAGGGAGGGGTGGGGGGGGGGAGAGGGAGGGGTGGGGGGGTGGGGGGGGGGAGAGGCGAGAAAGGAAAGCGAAGCTGACGGCAGGAAAATAATACGCTCTTGTTGTCTGAGGGAAGAACAATTTGTCTGTCTTCCTTATATGGTCTGCCGCAAAGAGGTTCCGCTCAGTGGGGAGTGAGAGAGAGAGAGAGAGCAGTTGTGAAGGTTTCTCAAAGCTGGGTGTGTGTGCTGGCTTTTAATAGCAATAATCCTTGTATTTGCATTTGATTTTAGTTTGCAATCATGTGTGTGCATGTGATCGTGTGTGTTACATTGAGCGTATGTTACATTGAGCGTATGTTACATTGAGCGTATGTTACATTGAGCGTATGTTACATTGAGCGTATGTTAGATTGAGTGTGTGTTAGATTGAGTGTGTGTGTGTTAGATCGAATGTGTGTGATTGTGTGTGTGTGTGATCCTGCACACATGATCTTGAGTGCATGCACATATTACTCAATGGGGACACCTCATAGTGTCGGAATCCATCGCTTGAGGGTAGATCTAAGGAGCACCTTATAGCTTCCTCAGTCTGAGAGCAAGTTCAGCCGTTGATCTCTGGAGGCAAGGGTTGGAAAGCAATACGCTCTAGCTCTCCCTATTTACTTAATTCTGGGTAGTATCAACAGCAACAAAATTACGCTTGTATAGGACATCCCAAAGAGCTAAGGCTCTTGGGGACCCCACATTGTGCGTTGGGGTAACTGCTGGAGTTCACTCAGCTAAGCTCTGGGCTGTGGGGTGTCGAGGGAATGAAGAGGGGAAAATGAATGAGGACACAGAGGAAGGAGTCTATGTATAGATGAGGGAAGTTTCCATCCCGTGAGTTTAGAAGCTTGAGAGGTATTCTGATTGAGGTGTTTTCAAATAAGAAAGCGATTTGACAAGAGTAGTTACGGATATAACTGTTCCCTTTAGTGGGTGGAGGGAATCCAGAATAAGGGGCATCGTCTTAAAATGAGAGGCAAGGCCATTTTTCATAGAATCATAGAAATTTACTGCACAGTCTCCTGACTCCACATGCCCTAGTAGTAAATAGTAAACCAATCAGTAATCGATTGGCGGTTTGCTTTCCGTGGGAAATTATCCTTTTGAAATGTTGGACAAAAATCGGTCACTCCTGGCATATATGTTTGCGCGACACTGCTGTGTGCAATTGGTTGCTGCGTTTCACCCAGAAATGTTCAGTCAATTCACTTCACAGTGCCTCCTGCGAAGCGCTTTGAGACGTCTCGAAGTACGCGATAAGGCGCTATGTCGAATGCAAGGATTATTATCAGATTATCGTAGTGGTTATTATTCCCAATCTCTCGCTAGTCGGGACATTCTACCAGCCAACGTTCAAAACGTTCACGAGGAGTCTCATCCTTTCCCAAGCCTTGGTCAGACAGTAACTTTAGTCGGTAACACGCACGCTTCTCAATCAGACAGTTGTGGGTCTAAGCTTCATGTCAGGACTTTGACACCAGTTTAAGATGACACTCCAGTGCTTTGCTGGCAGTAATGCTATATTGACGATTGATCCGTCCTTATAATAATAATACTACTATTAATACTATATTCTGATTGAAGGTTAAACAGTTCATGTGAATCTTACTAATAATAATCCTTCAGTTGGACGCAGTTGCCTTATCACGTCTTTTGAGACGTCTTAAAGTGCTTCACAAAGTTTTCTGTAAAGAGAATTGATTCATAGAATTTCACAGCATAGAAGGAGGCCATTTGACCCATCGTGTCTGTGCCGTCTCTTTGAAAAGAGCTGTTCAAAGCGATCCTGCGCTCTGAACGTAGCCCAGCAAATTTTGCGGAAATGGCTGTACATTTTGTGAGCGAAACGTGGCTAAGCTCCGAAACTTTCAGAGCCGAGCAGGGAGCTCCAGTCCCAAGTTCCCAGCCAACCATCTCCCAGATAAAATTGTTCATTCGTCTCGCAGCTGTTGGTGAGACATTGTTGACCGCGATTTGTCTACTTTCACGCCATCCTTTGCACCAGATCCCGTGAATTCCTCCTGGCTGCTTCAGTGACGAGAAGGCGCTGGTATCTAACGCCAGGACTAATGTTGTTCTTACTGTTGTCATTGTTACCAAACAGTACAGTCTCGGTGAATGTATTAATGTATGATTCAATATATTAATCCTTGTAAATCCTTGACATGGAGCTGATGTGTATATGTGGTCCCTCCCTCCCTCCCTCCCTCCCTCCCTCCCTCCCTCCCTCCCTCCCTCCCTCCCTCCCTCCCTCCCTCCCTCCCTCCCTCCCTCCCTCCCTCCCTCCCTCCCTCCCTCCCTCCCTCCCTCCCTCCCTCCCTCCCTCCCTCCCTCCCTCCCTCCCTCTAATGTGGTGGCAATAACAGCACTGATGTGACCACCCACATTCGAACTCCTTACCTTGGCTCTTGCTCTCTGACTCCATAACTGTCCGTGGTGCTCTGTTGGCTGCCATGTTTCACCTCCCAATATACACAGTCACTACACTTTACAGAATATCCTAAGAAGCACATTGTGGCATCTCAGTGACATAAGGTGTCTATCAAACGCAAGTCTCGTAGCAGTTCCTGTAGACTGTTTAAGAGACAACAACGACAACATTGTACAGTGCCTTTCATGCAGGGTTAGCAATGCTTAGCAGTGACTGGTTTGGATCCGATTGGTAGTGAGGGGTGGGTGGGTGGGTGGTGGTGGAGAAGGGGGATTAAATTGTTCTCCTTGCTCAGTGAGCTGGAGTGGACGGGGTTGGCTGAATGGCCTCCTTCTGTGCTGTCCGTTTCTATGTTGGTAAATTAATGGCACTCACTATTACTCACGTCAATCAAAATTTCTTGATCCTGGGGGAATAAAAGGGAGTGGTGGGAGGTGGGGGGAAATTCCAAGGATATTTTCTCTTCGACCGCGCCTTTGGTCACCTTTCTACCCCTGCCCCTGGCTCAGTCCCGGGAATCCGCTATTGTGAAGCGCTCTGAGACGCCGTCCGGCGTGGAGGGCGCTATATAAATCCAAATTGTTGTTGTTGGATATGCAACATGGAGTCCTGTAGCACAGTGGTTAGCATGCTGGCTTGACAAGCAAGAGGACCTGGGTTTGATTCCCAGGCAGGGCAAAGCCAAGTTTACTCTTAAGTGCCGCAGGACGCTATCCAGTGTGAAGGGCGCTATACGAATGGAAGTTGTAGCTATTACCTCGCACACCTCTGTTTACCCAGCAGTAAATGCAATCCAGTTGTTAGTCGAATGGCGAATCGCTTTTCCCTGGGCAGTAATCCGTTCAAATATATATATTTTTAAAATCCCTCAAAAAATGTGCTCGCTCATTCCACCGCTATTTGTGAGCTGCCATCGAGTGCAATTGACTGCTGCGTTTCTCCCACAAAGTGTACAGTCAATTCATTTGATTTTGTGTATCCTGTGAAGCGCTTTAGATGTCTCGAGAACGCGATAAGTCGCGCCATCAAACGCAAAGATTATTATTAACGTTTAATTTTTTTTCAAAAAAAAGCTTGGATGCTGGAAAACAAAGGTTTGCAGATTTTCTGAGAAAGGAAACTTAGTTCTCTTCAGTTGATTACAATGTTGTCCAAGACAGGAAATATCCTTTCTGCAGGCATGAGCAAGAAATAGCCTGTCAAACGATGTAATTTTCTTGCAGGGAGGGAGGGAGGGAACACAAGTCTTTCCTGGCCTGTAAGGATGTTATCTGAGGAATGCCATTTGTCAGGGTTGAACAATGTTGGAATGAAACTCTGGAATTCCTTCTTTTTCCGCTTAATTGCCTTTGTGGGGCCCAGGCGAGAGCTTGTGCTGAGTCTGTGGCCGTTCACCTCATTCTATCCCATTTTCGCACTTCATGTTCCGTAGCTCAACGTAGCTTTTGTCCCCTCGCGAGTGAGAGGACCTGGGTTCGATCTCCAGGCTGGGCAAGCTTCTTTATTCCACACGCCTATATGTTACCTTGCAGTTAGTAGGAACCTGGTTGTTAGTTCGATTGGCGGATCACTTTCCAGGGCTAATAATCGCGCCCAGCTCCGCCCCAAACAAATCTTAAGTCACTCAAGCCACAACTGCTTGTGGGACACTGCTGTGTGCAATTAATTGTCTGCTGAGTGTCACCCACAAAATATGCAGTCAATCCACTTTGCTGTGTATCCTGTGAAATGTTTGGAGATGCGTCAACATTGTGATATGGTGCTAGATCAAAGCAAGGAATATTATTATTATTATTCTTTAAGGTTTACAGTAGATCCCGTGAAGCCCTTTGAAGCTCTTCCATTGACTTTTTACACGTCTCAATGAAAGGCTCAAGGGAAAATGGAGTGATTGTTATTCAAATTTTTATTCCCACCCCCTCCACTCCCACCCACCCACAGAAAGGAGTTTCTGTCTCGCGGTGTCCTGGCCAACGCAATAAGAGAGAGAAAAAAAATGTTTGTTCAATGCAAGGCTGTTTGCCGGACGATGCTGTGTACGAAGCACAGTCACTGCACTTTACAGTAAAACCCTGCGAAGCACTTTGAGACAAGACATCTCCATAACTGATAAAACCGTGTATCAAATGCAACGATTGTGACCAGGACGTTGGAGTGAGGGGTGGGGAGGGGGAGAGAAACTGATTTCTCTTCTTCAAATTGTGTTCTCGCTCAGTGCTCAGCTTTGAGACTAGGATGGTGCTTTCGACACTGTTGTCATTTACCATCCCCCACCCCACCACCCCACTTAGCAATGTACACAACGCAAGACTGGGCTGTGAATCTGTGTGTTCTACTGCTCTTGTGTCCAGGCTGGCTGCCAGGAGAGAGAGAGCTTGGAGCATATGTGTCTGTCTGTCTGTCCGTCATGGGAATTTCCCAGTGCTAAGCACTGTTGCCAAAACCACACAGGAAGGGAAATGTTTAGCCTTTTTATTTATGAACAGTTTCGGGGGTGGTGGGGAGGAGTGGGGGGTGGGGGGTGGGGGGGGGGATCAGGAAAGCGAGCGAGGACTTAAGTACTTTGAAAAGTCCGCGACACACAACATTGCAGAGAACCAAACTAATTCGCTTGCCACTTCCCCTGCCAGGCCAGGCAACTTTAATTCATCCATTGTCGTCTGTTGTGTTGGTGGTGGGGGTTTAAACCTTGAGCATTGCCCACATTCCTCAGGAAAGCTCTGCTCCCAGAGATGTTATCAGAAGAGCTGGATATTTACGCTGCCTTCGTACATCAGACATCTCGACTCCTCAGATTGAAACGGCTGTAGAACTCACCCAATGCCCACTTCCCCGCATCCCCACCACCGGTGACTCTTTATTTTTATTTATCTTCTAAATCCTGCATTAAATCTTAAATCTGGTCTATATTCCACAGCCCCACCTCCCCCCCCTGCCCCGATCCACCGAACCTTCTCAAACCCAGAGCTCAAATGACAGAGTGGCTGACTTTCTTACTGAACAACAGCCAAAGCTTCAGAGATATAAGCGGGCGAGTGAGATGGGGGAGGGGAGCTATAGAGAGGGAGCTACGCCCCTCTCCCTTGCCTCAGGTGTACACTCCTATTTACAAGTACATGAACGCTTCCACACTTCACTCACTGAATCCCAGCTTTGCTTATGCCCTCACCCATGTCTTCGTCACCCCCTGCCTTGGCTACTCATACACCCTCCTGGTCTCCCCTGCTCCACCATTCACGAAATTCAATTCATTCAAAACTCCGCCACCTACATTCACACCGACACTAAATTCCTTACCTGGAATTCTGTAGTTCTGTGGTTAGAGCACTCACCTTACAAGCGAGACACCTGGCTTTGATTCCTGGCGGGGAAAACCGTGGGCAAGTTTCTTTAGGCCTGATAATAATCCCTCAAAAAAACAATAATAAATTGGTCATTTCAATCCATGCCAGTTTATGAAACACTGCTGTGTGCAATTGGCTGCGCATACAAATATCCAATCAAATTCACTTTACAGTATATCCTGTGAAGCGCTTTGAGACGTCTAAAAGATGTGAATAGTGCTATATCAAATGCAAGTATTATTATTATTACCTCTATTACCACAGCCCTTGTCAAACTCCATTGGCTCTCTCTCACAGAGCGGATCGATTCCAAGCTCCCCGCTCTTGTATTTAAACCCCTTTGTGCCCTGGCGGCCACCCAATCTCTTCAACCTGCTCTCTCCCTACACCACTACCCACTGCCTCCACTCGACTGACTCCCTGCTTTCAATTCACACTTGAAGATCTTCCTCTTCAACTGTGCCTATGGTCACTTCCCTCCTCCACCTGGCTCTGCCTCAGGCTCCGCCACTCTTGAGCGCTCCGAGATGCCATCCGGCGTGAAGTGTGCCATCAGTTATTGTTGTGTATCCATCCCACTTCCCGTCTACCTGTGTTGAATTAAGTCTTTCTGTTCCTCAGTCGCTCGGATCTGTGACTCTCTCTCTATTTCGCTGTGTTGGCCTGGCTCTGGGTTCTGGTTGAACGCTTGTGTTTTGAGTTGGTTCGTTTTATAAAAGCCACAAAAACAAGCTCACAATTTCCCTTTTACGGTTTCTGTATTTTCTGCTTTGCTCCATTACACCAGGTTCATTTTTTTCCTGTTTTTTTAAAAAAACTAGTTCCCATCTCCACTTCTGAAGGCGGAACCATGAGGGGTGAAGGATTATTATCTATTTTGTGCCTTCCCCTTCTTCCTCGCCTCCTCCCCTCCCTCTCTAACCCACTGGTAGTGAATCTCTTGTCTCAATCGCTCACACTCTGACCTCTGGAAAAGAAGAATTTTTGTCAGGTTCAGGGTGTCAAGCGATATGGGTTAATGGCTAGTAATTGGAGTTGAGGTGTAGATCAGCCATGATCGATTAGAATGACAGAACAAACTTGAAAGCCTCTGCAATGCTACCCTGAGTGAAAGGCGTGATATAAGCGCAACACAAATATATTGGTTTTGTTGTTGTTGAAAAGCCTCCTCCTATTCCTATGTTCAAGCCCCATGTTGAGACTTTGAGCTCACAGTACGGGCTGACTCCAGCGCAGGAACAGAAAGACTTAATTCAACACAGGTAGACGGGAAGTGGGATGGATACACAACAATAACTGATGGCACTGACCATTAATTGAGGTCCCGTCTATGCCTGTTCAGGTGAATGTTAAAGATTCTGTGAATGATTGTTTGTGGGACACTGCTTTGTGCAACTGGCTGCCTTTTATTCACCCACAAAATGCACAAACGTTCCACTTTACCATATATTCTGCGATGTGATTTGAGACGTCCCAGCAACCTGATAAGGCACTCTGTATCAAATGCAAGGATGGTTATTATCTATATATGGCAACATTTCCACGTGGAGGTGGTGTATATACAGGGAACTGTTCCACAAACAGTTGTGGGTTGAGTGACCTAATTATTTTTTTTAATTTTGAATGGATTATTACCCCTGGAAAAGCGATCCGCCAATTGACTAACAACTGGGTTCTTACTTGCTGCTAGGTAAATAGAGGCGTGTGGAGTATGGAAACTTGCCTAATGTTTTGCACTGCGGAAATCAAACCTAGGCACTCGCTTGAGAGGCGAGTGCTGTAGCCACGAAGCTACAGGAGTCTGCAAGTCAAGGCTGAGATGATACAATTTGTGTCCTAACTTTTCTCCCTCCCTCTTTTTGTCTTACAGTACTGGCACAAAGCATGCTTCCAGTGTGAAGTCTGCAAAATGACTTTAAACATGAAGAATTACAAAGGTTACGATAAGAAGCCCTACTGCAATGCGTAAGTATCTCCCTCCGCCGCAACCCCTACCCCTCCCAACACTTCATCCCCCTCAGAGAGTTCTACATATGTACATCACCTAGTGGAGCTCCTGTGGCTCAGTGGTTAGAGTACTCGCCTTAGAAGCGTGAGACCTGTGTTCGAGTCCAGGCAAATCAGGGTGAAACCTTGGGCAAGTTTCCTTAGTCCACGCGCCTAATAATAATCCCTCCCCCAAAAAACACAATAATAAAATTGGTCATTTCAATCCATGACTGTTTGTGGGGACACACACTGCTGTGCACAATTGGCTGCCGCGTTTCGCCCACAAAATATACAGTCAATTCACTTTACAGTATATTCTGTGAAGCGCTTGAGATGTCGATAAGATGTGAAAAGCGCTATATAAAAAATGCAAGGATTAAAAACAACAATAAAATTGCACTTGTACAGCGCCTTTCATGTCGGGAGGACGTCCCAAAGCGGTGAATAATCAGGTCGGGACCCGAGCGGTGGGGGGGTGGGGGGAGGGGGAAGGAGGAAAGAGGAAGGAGAGTGGGAAGAGTTAGTGGGCAGCCGAAGGTGCGGTCGAAGAGGCGGGTCTTCAGACTGGCCTTGAAGGAGGAAAGGGAGGAAGCAAAGCGGAGGGGCTGAGGGATGGAGTTTCACAGTGTGGGAGCAGAGAAGCTGAAAGCCTGGCCGCCGATGGTTGGGCGGTTATGGCGGTGGACGCGGAGGAGGCCTGAGTCTGCTGAATGGAGGGTGCGGGGAGGTTGATAGGTAATGATTAGTATTATTATTATTATCACCTACACGTGCAAATTTCCCTGCGTATGGAATGTGTGTTCCCTCTCTCTATTTTTTTTCTTTCTCCCTGGAGGGAACGCATCCTATTCACATAATCCTGGAAGGTATACCATTTTTGGTACAGAATGGCTCGGTGGTGGTGGTGAATGGGGTGGAGTCGGGAGGTACCCCAGTGTGTGCATTGGGGTGGGTTGGAGTGGGTGGGGGTGGGGGGTGGCTGTAACAGCTGGAGTTTAACCGGTTCAAACCATACAGTTTGCCTAGCTAGCTCACAAGTGACGTCTGCGTTTATCTTCAACGCCTGTGAGACCCTTTGGGAGTTCTTTTGTGGGCTCACGGAGGCTCGTGTTGTCCCTGTCAGGCAGGCCCTGCCCTGCCCCTTTATGTGGGCAGCGATGCTGACATTGGCATCTGGAATCTGCCAGTGATTTGAATCGACCTGTAATTGTGTTTTTAACAATAAGAGACCCAGAGGCATTGTTAACAGCAGGAGTGGTCACTGAGGCCTTGACCTTGGTGGAGGCGTTAGCTGGCACTTACTTTCCTGGTTTCCCAGGCAACACTTCCTCCATAGTCAGCGATTGTGTGTGCGTGGCCTGCCCTGGTCCCCTCTGCCCAGTCCATTTGCTGGGCACAGTTGAGATCCACTGTTTGACTAATAACCGGGATCCTACTGAGTGCTGGGTTAACAAAGGCATGTTGACTAAGGAAACTTGCCAGAAGTTTTGCCCTGCCCGGGATTCAAACACAGATCTAATGCTCTACCTAATACACTTCGGGAGTCCACTAGGGAGATGTGTAGAGGCTTAAAGGTGCTCAGGGATAGCAGTGAGTTGAACGGGAAGATTACTCTGACCAGCTGGTGGAGAAGCAACAACAACAATAATAATCCTTGCATTTGATATAGAGCTTTTCATGTCTTCCAGGCGTCACAAAGTGCTTCACAGAATATACCGTAAAGAGAATTGACTATATATTTGTGGGCGAAACAAGGCAGCTGTTTACGCAGTGTCTCCACAAACAATCGTGGATTGAAACGACCAATTTATTTTAAAAAAATATTCGGGGATTATTATCAGGCGTGTGGCGTAAGGAAACTTGCTTAAGGTTTCACCCTGCCTGGAATAGAACACGGTCTCTCGTTTGTGAGGCGAGTGCTGTAACCACTTGACCTACAGGCTCCAATTAGAGTTATATGGCGCCCTCCATGCGGGGTAGCGTCGCAGAGCGCTTCACAGTGGCAGGGTCTGCCAACGACTCAATGAGTCTGATTGTCTGACTGACTGAGCGACCAGGGCGAGGCTCGGTAACCTGCAGTCTCGCTTCCTGTTGCCTGCGTAGTGCCAGCGACTCGCCTGAACAGTTCTGACTCTGCTCTGAAAACCCAAACGCGTTCTGAAGAAAGGCCGTTGAAGTTGACCTTATCTCCACCCTGACTGAGGCGGTTATTTTTCCATGGGGGGAGTGAGCAGGCTGTTAAATATACCTTGTTACATTGACATCAGGTTCTCTCAGTTCTGCTTTCAGACTAAAGGTTTTGACCCAATCCGTTCCTCTCCCCCCAGCAGTAATAATAATCCTCACCATTGATATAGCATCTTTCACATCAGGCAGCCAGAACTCCTGGAGCTCAGTGGTTAGAGCACTCGACTTGAGAGCGAGAGACTTGGGTTCGGTTCCAGGCACGGTGAAACCTTGGGCAAGATTCCTTACTCCACACGCCTGATGATAATCCCTCGAAAAAACAATAATAATTGCGATCACTGAATCCACGACTGTCAGTGGGACACTAATTGGCTGCTGCGTTTCGCCCACAGGTATACAGTCAATTCACTTTACAGTACATTCTGTGAATTGCTTTGAGACGTCTAGAAGGCGCGAAAAGCACTATATCAAATGCAAGGATTGTTCTTATTATTTCCAAGCTCTTCACAGGAATGAAGTGCAGTGACCGAGTATACTGTATGCAAACGCGGCGTGATAAACATTTGCTCTCAACTACGCTGCCCACAAATTGTCATGAAGCAAGCGAGTGACCGTGTTAATCGGGGGAGGGGATTGTCGTCCACCGAGAGCCCTGAGACCTTTTGAATAGCGCCTCGGGATCTTTTAACGTCCACCTGAATAAGGCACAGATGAGGGAGTGAGGGGTTAATGTCTCAGACGACAGACTCCAGTCATGACTTAAAACCTCTGATAATGCAGCACTTGGCCGGAGAGTCAGCGTGGATTGTGAGCTCAAAGTCCCTCCCGTGCTATGATATCCATAACCTTTATCGCTGGCTAATTGTTGCTGCTCAATTTCCTGGCTTTAGTCCTGATCATAAACTCGGAGGCTTGGATGAGCACGTTCACTTGACAGGCCGTGCAGATGATGCCTAGATTTCAGCAATGAGTACCCACTGATAACAAAATATAATTTAATTCGGAGACTCCAGTCATGACTTAAAACCTCCGCAACAAACGCATCCAATCACTTTAGTGCCTGTAATTCTCCCCCCACCGCTCTCTTATCTCTCGTATGATGTGAGCTGTGCCGTGTTTGGTTTGGTTTGAAGTTTGCGAGTTTTCGGAATGTGAGTCAATCGCACTCGATTGTGATATGCGCTTTATGGGGAGGGCAATAAGAGAGAGTGTGTCAGCGCAGATGCAAAGCTGGGAACTAATTGAGGTGTACCGATGACCCCCTGGAACTGCTGTGCGAATACCAGTCGACAATAAATCAATTTGAATCATGCTGATTGCGGAGATTAGATACTAAAAGCTTGCCATCGCTCTCCTGGTTACTGCTGCTTCTCTTGTTGTGGTACTTTGTCCAGCGTGGAGCTCGGTCCTGGCTGATTTGCATTGGGCCCCACTGAGATCAACTGACACAGAGCTGTGTTGCTGACTAAGTGGGTTTGACTGAGATCTGAGACGTGACCAGCGGCTGATTTGTACTTTGATTTATAACTCAGCCGCGGTTCTTTATTGTTTAATATTAATTGAGAATCCTTGCTTCTGATACAGCGCCTTCTCACGTTTTGAGACGTCTGAAAGCACTTCACAGAATACACTGTAAAGTAAACTGACTCTATATTTTGTGCGCGAAACGCGGCAGCCGATCACACACATCAATGTCCTACAAAGAGTCAAGAATTGGCAGTCAGTACATATCGGAGGCGCTGGGGTCTCTACATGGGTTGGACATGATTCAGTGGAGCTTCAATACAGCAGTGACTCAGCAATTCCACTTCAAGAGAGCAAGCTATGGTCAAACCATTCAGGCCACTGTGCCTTACCCCCTCCGACCCGCCTCCTACCTCACACAGCGTCCGAGCCTCAGTTTCCGAGAGCGAGAGATTTCCATTAGCCTCATTAAGGAAACGGTAACATCGCAACTTGAGAGGCCGTGGGCTGGGCTGAATGCCGCTGTCGGCGAGGATCGGGGCCCGGGGCCAGGTAACCACAAACCAATTGTTAATGGTGATCTTTAAATAGAGGCGCAGTCAGCGTCTGGCTCAGGAAACCAGCCCTCGCTCTCTCAGGAGGGTGAGCAGATTAGGCCTCCAGCTTCCAGGTTGCTAAATGAATCGCTCGTTGGCAAGCCACAATCGGGCGGGGCAGGGGAAACCAACCTCTGACAATTCATCTTATCCCCAAGGGCTACATTGAGTGGATTGATTTCAACTTTCTCACGGTTGTATTGAAATCCCTTCAGGCCCTGGCACCCCTCCGCTCGACTGGCTCCTCCTTGTCCCTCGGACCCTCCGGCCCACTATCGGTGGCCGTGCTTTCATTCTGAATCGTGGAATGCTCTCCGTCAAACCCTTTGCCTCTCCCGCCGACCCCCACTCCCCATTTTGAGGTTGCGCTTGAAGGTCTTTCTCTTCAAACATACCTATGATCACCTTCCCCCTCCCTCAAGCTCAGCATCAGGCTCCAGGGTAAAAGGGCCGCTGTTATAAATGCAAGTTGTTGTTGCTGCATAACACTGTCAGCTTAGAGTCCACGTTAGCTTAGTCCCCCCCCCACCCCCCCCTCCAACCCCATAATTCTATCTGACACACCCTCCTCGTCCATAACCTACCAATGTTGTGTTTCTGGAAGGGAAGCGCTAAAATATTGTTTTAGTGGCCTACAGATGTTCCTCAAATAGAGCATCTGGCCCCCAGCAGCCACGACCCCCCCCCATACCCGCACCCCCGCCCTCCCCGCACCCCCGGTTTGGACAATGTGATTCCACATCCCGATGAACCCACAACCATCTGACTCGGAGGCGAGAGGGTGAACCAGACTGACACACACACATGCAGCTGGTTGGGTAGGAGGAAGGAAGCATTCCCCAACATGGGTGGTCTGTGGGATACCAGCAACTTGCCTCATCACCTCTCTGAGCAACGCCATGTTTGAGGCAAAGAATATCACATTCTTTCCTTCTCTTATAGGACCTGGGTCTCTTTTCCCTCGAGCTTAGAAGGTTGAGGTCTGATCTGATTGAAGCGCATTTATAATAATACAGCGATTTGGTAGGGTAGATACAGAGAAACTATTTCCTCATGGGAATCCAGAACAAGGAACGTTTTAAAATTCGAGCCGGGCCATTTAGGAGTGAAATCAGGAGGCGATTTCTCACACGAAGGGTAGTGGCAATCCGGACCTCTCTCCCCCAAAAGTCCGTGGATGCTGGATCCGTTCACATCTTCAACACTGGGGACGATAGATGTTTGTTTGGCGGACAGGCTTTCGGCCTCTCTTCCCCCACACTCTGGAACTCATCCCACAGTCCCTACGCTTCGCTTCGCTCCCTCCCTCACCTCCTTCAAGGCTGGTCTCAAGACCCTCCTCTTCGACCTTGCCTTCTGCTGCTCCCCCCAACCCTCTCCCTCCCCATCTAACTCTCTCCCGCCCCTCCCCCTCCCCTGCCCCTCTCTTTTGCTTGGGTCCCAACCCGCCTGTTCAGCGCCTTGGGACAACCCGCTGTTCAGCCTCATGAAAGACGCTCTATAAAGGTAATTTTATTGTTGCTGTTGTTAGATCAGTTTAACAAGGGATATGAGGCAATGAAGGGTGAATGGAGTTAAAAGTGCAGATCAGCCATGATTTTATGCAACAATGGAACAGGCTCGAGGGGCTGAATGGTCTCCTCCTGTTCCCATTTTTTTATCTGAGACAATTTCCCCCCCTCCCCAGGCTTTCCCAAAGCACACAGTGGGATTAGATAGCCTGTCCTTCCCAGGCTTTCCCACTCTGCTGCTTAATGTCTGGAACCATAATTACCGTGTAAATGGCCGGAAAAGCCCCTGGGCGGGAGCTGGGGATTGTTTAGTTGACTCTGGCCTCTGCCTCTCGGAGCTGCCGGGGCTCCGTGCCAGCCAGTGTTATTCCCATCTCGAAAACAGGAAACGTTTCAATCCGCTTTCACACAGGAGTCCTTATCTTACCCCCCCCCCCCCCCCCCGTTGCTTATTTGTTTGTTCCTTTTCTTTGTGGAGCTCCTGTAGCTCAGAGCACTCGCCTTACAAGCGTGAGACCTGTGTTCGAATCCAGGCGAAACCTTGGGGCAAGTTTCCTTACTCCACGCACACACGGATTAATAATAATCTGTCCAAAAAACCCACAATAATAAAAATTGTTCAATTTTAATCCACGACTGTTTGTGGGACACTGCTGTGCGCAGTTGGCTGCAGCGTTTCGGGCACAAATATATACAGTCAATTCACTTTACAGTATATTCTGTGAAGGGCTTGAGAGTCGATAAGATGTGAAAAGCGCTCTTATCAAATGCAAGGATTATCATTACAGTATTATCATGCTGTTTTTGAGGGAGATTTACTTCCTCCTTACCTTCTCCATTAACGATCACGTCTCGAAACGTACATCTTTTGAGGGTACTTTCGGTTGTACTCCCACTCCCCGCTCGGGGGCCCAGCCCTGTTTTATCAAGCCTCTCTGTATAACTGTAAATTGGTGTTGAAATGCTGCTGTTGCTAAAGGGATTTCTGCACCGCAGGCACAATAATAATTATTCATAATAATTTACATTTGATACAGCGCCTTTCACATCAGCCGGTGAGCGTAGTGGGCTGGGGGTACAATCTGGGGTCCCCAAGCCTTGGCTCTTGCCAACCTGCACCTATTACTCTCCGGAATTAGTTAAGCAGGACGAATCCCTCCAGAGAGCGAGGGAGAGAGAGAAAGTGTACATTCCATTCCAACAATCGCTATCTCTGGAATTTCCATTTGTGGATTTGAGGCATGGAATTCTCAGCTTGGTTTGGAGACTCTTAAGGTGATGGGTTTCCACAGGTGTCGGACCATCAGAGCGGAAAAAAAAAAATTGCATTCGGGCGGATGGCTCAAAGTATTTCACAAGATTTACTGGAGAGTGCAGTGAGCGTGTCCCAGAGCTCTTGACGGTGACACGGTCTTACCCCGTGTCAGGGGCCAGGGTGAGAGGGAGATGAGGGGTGGGGGGAGAAGGCGACCGAAAGCATGATCAAAAAGGAAGGTTTTATGGTGGGTGGGGAAGGCGGAGGGATTGGGGAAGAGAGTTCCAGAATTTAGGGGTGTGACATTTCAGTACGTAGCCTGATCAATCTCAGAATGATCCTTAAATTTAGTTCTGAACCAGCGGTGGGTGAAGTCCGCAATGTACTGCACTGAGGAGCCCTTCCTTGGAGCTTGTGGGTGTGTGTGGATGTTGTGGCGGTGGGGTGTGTGGGTGTTGGAGGGGGTGTGTGTGGATGTTGGAGGTGGGGGGTGTGGGTGTTGGAGGGGGGGGGGTGGTGTGTGTGTTGCGCACGCAAATGCTCATTACTTCCTGAATGACTCATTTAGTTTTGTGACTCGGAGATTAAAATATATCAAAGTCTACCAAAGTAGCTTTGCTTTTGCAATTGCAAATATACATACAGATAGTGCCCCCCCCCCCCCCCCCCCCCTCCCGTGCATACAGACACACACAACCACAGGACATGTCAAGTGTTCACAGTCTCTGGGTCTCTGGATGGTGGAGTGCTACAGCTCAGTGGTTAGAGCCTCGCTTGAGACTACCCTACGTACCAATTTCTGGCAGGCCGAAATGTTAGGCACATTTCCTTACTCCACACGCCGCAGTTTATCTCGCAGTCAGTAGGATCGCAGTTGGTTGGATAATTTTCCTGGGTAATAATTTCCTGGGGGGAAAAAATAAATGTGGTCACTCAATCCATGATGGTTTCCGGGACACAGCTGTGCGCAACTGGCTGCTGTGTTTTGGTGATACAATATACAGTCAAATTCAGTTTCCAGTATATTTGGCGAAGTGCTTTGAGACGTCTCGGAGACGGGATAAAGCGCTATATCAAATGCAAGGATTATTTATTATTATCCGTGTATCCTACTGCTGATGCTCTTGGCTGCCAGTGGTTTGGGAGGGTGAGGTTGTGAGGTCTCGGGAAAGGCAGTGCCAACATTACGGGAACTGTATCCCGGCCCCCGGCGGGGGTGGGGGTGGGGGACGGGTGGGGTGATCCCAAAATCCAGCATAGGGCGTCCCACCTGATGTGAAAAGTGAGGGAAGGTTATCATAGGTACGGACAAAGAGCAACAACAACAAAATTACACTTCTACAGCAACTCTCACGTCAGGAGGACGTCCTAAAGCACTGGAACAAAGGCACTGTACAAATGTTAGTTGTTGTTGGTGACAAATGTGCCCCACCTCGATGCCAGCCGACCAACACACATCCAATGGTTACAGTGGGTCACACCCAGCTCTGTGCGTGTCTTTGTGTTATATATAATATCTATATATATAATCATGCATTTGACTACAGTGCGTTTCACGTCTTCTAGACGTCTCAAAGCTCTTCATAGAATATACAGTAAAGTGAATTGACTGTATACTTGTGGGCGAAACGCGGCAGCCAATTGCGCACAGCAGTGTCCCACAAACGGTCGTGGACCTACCTGTGAGACACAAGTCTCACATTTGCAAGCTCTAACCACTGAGCTACAGGACTCCACACTTGTGCATTGTGTTGTGACCTGGGTTGGGCTGTGTGTGTGAGAAAGAGAGAGACCCTGCGTGGTGCAGTTAATATTGCTAGGTCATTACTTTGCTTTTTTAAAAAAAATAAACACAATAACACAGGAGTTGATAGGACGCCCCCCTGACGTCAGTCAGTCAGCCAGCCCCATCTCTTCCAGCTCGTATGTTAATGTTAGTGAGTGTGTGAGTGAGTGAGCCAATCAGTTACTGGAGGAAAGGCTGGGGCCCAGAACAAAGGGCAAATGAACTGAATCACATACAACACTTGGCAGTGAATTCAAAGTGCTTAAAGGGACACTGTAGAGTTCTGTAGCTCAATGTTTAGAGCACTCGCCTTACAAGCATGAGACCTGTGTTCAAATCTAGGCAGGTCAGAGTGAAACCGTGGGCAAGTTTCCTTCCTCCACACGTCTAATAATAATCCCTCCAAAAAACCACAATAATAAAATTGGTCATTTTAATCTACGACTGTTTGTGGGACACTGCTGTGCGCAACTGGCTGCTGCGTTTCGCCCAATTCACTTTCACGTCTATTCTGTGAAGCGCTTTGAGACGTCTAGAAGACGTGAAAAAGCGCTGCATTAAATGCAAGGATTATTATCGCCTGTCTCTGACTGACATCACATTGCATTATAATTGTGTATGATAGCGATGGCAAGCCACACACATGGTTGGAAGTGGTTAAACTTCCAGTCTCTGGGATTCTGCAAAAGCAGGCTGCATCCCTTCATGTGAGAAAGTGTGTGCAACCCATTCCAGTCACAGAGGAATTTCCATGTGTAGATGGCAGACACACACATTCTGGTTTGAAGACTCTTAAAACAAGGTGATGGGTTTCCGCGTGTGTCAGTCAATTGGCCGAACGAAAAAAATAAGTAGATACCGTACAGTGATAGTGGGGAGGATAATAGTGCCACTAGGGACGTGGTGTCTCTTTGTCTGTCTGTTTGTCTGTCTCTTTCGTGTGTATACTGTTAGGAGTCACATTTCCTCAGCCGTTGACCACATTGCTGTGGACAGCCCGAGTTTAGGACATTCACTCATTACCACAGGATGCGCACCCTAAAGCATTCGCAGTCTGTTTTTATAGACTATGTAAAAACCACAACAGATTGTAAGCCTGTCCTCTCCTCCGCATTTCTCTTCACTGCACTCTCCCTCCCTCACACACACTCTCTCTCTGTCTCTGTATCTCTCTCACATACATACACACAGTTCTCAGGCACCCTTTGCTCTGGTTATTGGATACTTAACAACGACTTATTTTTACCATATATCCTGTGAAGCACTTTGAGAGGTCTCAGCAATATGATGCAACGCTATATCAAATGCAAGGATTATTATTGTTATACAGTACTCTTCAATCAGGGTAGGAGCACATTGGTATGGCATCGAGGGGTGTGGGTGGGGTTGGTGACTGTAGGTACGGTCGAAGAAGAAGGGGTTGGGTGAGGCAGAGGTGCGGGGTGACAGTAACGCATCATTCAGTAACACAGTCAGGGTGGAGCTAACTTTGATGGCATTTGATTAAGAAAGTCTTTATGTTGAGAGGCTGTTTTACATTTGCGTGAGTCCTGTAGCTCAGTGGTTAGAGCGCTTGCCTCGCAAGCTAGAGATCTGGGTCAGATTCCCGGACAGGACAGAACGTTGGGCAAGTTTCCTTATTCCACACGTCTCTGTTTATCAAGTAGAAACCCAGTTGTTAGTCGATTGGCAGGTCACGTTTACCATACGTGAAGGTTATTATTTTGATTTACAATAATAATCCTTGTATTTGATGCAGGGTCTTATCACACAATTAAAGCACTTAACAAAATGTATTTTGGGGGCAAAACGCGGCAGCCAACTGCATACAGCCCCGTAAACAGTTGTGGAGGGAGTGACCAAATTAGTTTGATTTCTTTTGAAGGGATTAGTACCTCGGGAAGGCGATCCACTTCTATTAATAATTGTATTAATTAACCGTTTACATCTACTGTTAATGCTTATGAACAGCAGATGTGAACTGAGAGTGTTCAGAGCTTGTAACTCCTATATTCCCAAACTGACCTGTCCCCTGACACTCTCATCTCCCTTGATGTAGTCCCTTATATATATCTTCGAGACGTCTTAAAGAGTTTCAAAGAATATACCGTAAAGTGAATTGATTGTATATTTTGTAGGCGAAACGCCGCAGACAATTGCGCACAGCAGTGTCCCACAGTCTTGGATACAGTGACCAAATTATTATTAGTTTTTTTGAAAGGATCAATTCTCCTGGAAAAGCGATCGGCCAATCGATTGACAAACCGGTTCCTACTTACTGCCAGGTGAACAGAGACGTGTGGAGTAAGGAAAGTTGAATAAGGTTTCACCCTGCGGGGAATCAAACCTTGCAAGGCGAGTGCACTAACCTCTGAGCTGCAGGACTTAGAGCTAATAAGGTATCTGCAGTCAATTCAGCAAACCTAAATAATTCAACAAGACTTTTAACCAATTAAACAGAGGGAATAAATAAACAAAGTTTAAATCCAAATCACTTTGGGATTCACGTCAGTTCTAACCAAAACGTTTATCTTATTTTCTGAAAGATTTCAGTGCTCAATTTCCATGAATGTTTCTCTGCCAAGTTGCTATGGTCTGGAATGCGCTGCCTGAAACCGATTCAATGAAACTTTCAAAAGGGAATTGGATAGGTACTTGAAGGGGAAAAATATGCAAGGATATGGGGAAAGAACGGGGGAGTGGGACTGATTGGGTAGCTATTCCAAGAGGCACGATAGGCCGAACGGGCTCCTTCTGTGCTGTGATATTCTATAAATACATTTCTCCCATTAAATATCCCCAGTGGAAAAAAAACTTTTCTGTTTGAACGCCTCAAAGCTCTGTCCACTTTGCCGCCATCCACAGATTCCCAGTTCTGCAGCACTCTAGGACAACAACAACGACAACAATTTGCAAATAGATGAAGTTGTCGGCCTGGCTCAGTTGTGAGGACTTTGAGCTCATAGTCTCGGCTGTTAATATAGTGCAGCGCTGGGTGGGGTGGGGGTGGGGTGGGGAAGCTGTAATGGCCCCCCCCCCCCGTTCAGGTGAATGCTAAAGATCCCATGGCGGTATTCGAAAAGAGAAGGGAGTTTCTCTCGCCTGGTATCCTGGCCAACATTCCCCCGGGTAAAACCAGCCACTCACTGTGCGGCTGGTTGCGGGGACGGACGTGGCCGTGAACGATTTGACTGCCGCGTTCACCGGCAACACACACAGTGAAGTCGCACGCTTTGAGACGCCGTCCTCGAGGGTAACGCGCTGTGTCGAGTGCTGGCGTGTGGCTGGTTCCCGACCGTAACGGGGGGGGGGGGGGGGTCATGCTCTGCCACTGTCACGAGCTCTGGAACTCTACCCTGTGTGAGGGCTGCTGTGTAAAAGCGAATTGTTGTTGTTGTCGATAACAGTGTTGTCTGCTTGCTCTCCTCCCCAGGCACTACCCCAAACAGTCCTTCACCAGCGTGGCCGATACCCCAGAGAATCTGCGTCTCAAACAGCAGACTGAGCTCCAGAGCCAGGTAAGCCAGCCTGGGGCTGAGTGGGGAGTGGCGGGGAAACGTGATGGGCTGGCCGACTGTTTGTCTCACACTGGCTGTGTTTGTGTTTATAATAATAATATAATAAATAATAATCCTTGGGTCTGATATAGCGCTTTTCACGTCTTCTAGGCGTCTCAAAGCGCTTCACAGAATATACTGTAAAGTGAATTGAACTGTATATTTGTGGACGAAATGCGGCAACCAATTGCGCACAGCAGCGTCCCCAGAAACAATCGTGGAATGAAATGACTATTATAGGTTGTTTTTTTTGGACGGATTATTGTTAGGCATGTTTGTGGAGTAAGAAAACTTGCCCAAGGTTTCGCCCTGACTTGCCTGGATTTGAAACACAGGTCTCACGCCTATAAGGCAAGAGCTCTAACCACTGAGCTACAGGAGAGTTTGTTGCCCTCTCATCTCCCGGTGGTTGGGTTGTGGAGACTGGGGGCTCACAGTGTAGTCTGATTGACTGTTTCACTGTAGTCGTTGGTTTGTATTCTCGTGTGCTGTTACAGTGATGCGTGTATATCTATCTCTCTCTGTATATCTCTCTCTTTCCGGGTCTCTCTCTGACTTTCTCTGTCTCTTCGACTCTCTCTCTTCTCTCTCTCTCTTCGAATCTCTCTCTCTCCCTCAGTGACTACTTGCCTGTCTCTCCGCCTCTGTGTTGTAAACTCTTTCACTTCTCACCTCCCCCGCCACCCACCCCTTTGCTTTGGCTGCTGATTCAGAAGCAATGACCCGCACATCATTTAACAAACATAACAAGATGGGAGCCAGCCTTTTATGCGGGTGGGAGTGTATGTGTAAGCGAGAGAGAAAATGGCCACAATTACACAGCATGTTGTGTGTGTGTGTATGTGTGTTTTCCATGGGGGAGAATTCTTCCAGTTTACCTCTGTGCCCATCCCATAATATCCTCTCAATGCTCTGTCTCCCTTGGTAGGCTCTGAGTTTTTAATCTTTCTCTCATATGGGATTGCGCTGGGGGGAGGGAAAGAGAGAGAGAGAGAGAGAGAGAGAGAGAAATCAAAGGCTGCCAAGAGAGATGTCAGGCATCAGAGCGGAAAACCTAATCCATTTTTTATTAATCTGGCAAACTGTGATAAACCTGGCATTGACGCCAGATTACGGAGAGACTATTGTGGAGGCTGGCGAGTTATCTTCTTAACCGTTTAAAAAGCCGCTATTCTTGACGTTTCAACTGTTGCGAGCGCATTGTTCAACCTCTGGTCTGATCTGTCCAGACAGCTAAGAGAGAGAAAGAGTGCGAGCAGACAGACAGACTTGGCGCAGAATCCAGTGGCGTTTTTGCAGGCAGATAGGTCGATGATAGTAACTGCTATAACTGCCATAACTCATGCATTATAACTGCAACATCTCAAAGCGTTCCACAGTTAATTGCTGACCACGTGCTCCAGCTTCCCCCCCCCCCTCCCATACCTTGTTAGATGTGGGGCTCGAACATCTGTTCGGAGGCCAGAATGTTACCTTTTCGCATTGATTTCAAGCCCTCTACAGTGTCTTTGCTCCTTCCTGCCTTCACCAACCTGCTTTTCCGCGTCCCTTTCCTTAGTAGGTACACTACTGGCCTGGAATAAAAAGCGGTTGCCTTGGGAACGAAAGCTGGTTTTGAGTTGGTGGGGGTGGGGTGGCGGGGGTGGTTAAAGAGAAGCCGCTGGGGTTAGGGAACTGTGAATTGGCTACGGAGTGGAGGTGGGGGTGGGGGTGGGTGGTTCTTGCTGCTGAATGTTAAATGAATATGCTAAAGTGCAACTGTCACCCACACGCGTGAAAATCGACAGCTTAACATCAGTGCACAAAGCCACAGATTTTAGGCCTATTTGTAGCACCCGGTGTGACTATATTCGAACGCTTTCAAACACTCGCTGTCTGTCACCTTTCTCCTTGAAGCGTTTTTATCACCAGACCGTCAGCTCCAATTGTGGGTTTCAGCCCCCGAGCAGTGAAACTTGAAGTCAGTCTGGGTTGCTCAGGCTCGGAGCGGGGATGGGTGGGGGGGGGGGGGGGGGGGGGGGGTAAGGGGGGGGGGGCGGGGAGGGGGGAAAGAGGTGGGGACATCTGAGCTGCAATAGATCCCATCGCACTGTTGGAAAGGAGAAGTGAGGTTCTCCGTATGTCCTGGCCAATAATGTGCGTGTGTGTGTTTGCGTCTGCCCTTTTGTGTGTGCATGATTAATTTGTGCATTGTCTTTCGGATGGGACATTAAACCGAGCTCCTGTCTGTGCCCGATTCAGGAGGATGGTCCAAGTATTGTCCAAGTAGTTCTCTCTCTCTCTCTCTCTCTCTCCAGTGTCCCTGTCGGCAATCCCTGGGATAATATTAATCATTTACTTCACAGCACTTTGGAGGACGTTACTGTCTGCAAAAGAGCTGCTTTACATACAAATACACAGTCACGACGCCTTATTTTGTGTGCTTGTGCGTGCCTGTGCCTTTCCCCCAGACTCGGACATAAGATATTCTCCCGAACTTGATTACTCGCCAAGATTGGCGCAGTTTGCAAACTTTCCCCAACAGTGAGACAAGGGAGCCTTCATCTGCCCATAGCCTCTGCCTTTCAATCACCAGGCCCCTTCAAGCCCTGACCAAGGGCAACTGTTGGACTGATATCAGCCTCGCCCCTCCCCTTTGCCATTCCTTAAATCGGATGACTGAACCTTTAATTGTTTTTCCGTTCCATGTTTTATCAGTAGATCAGCATTGCAGTGGAATAAAAATTAAACATTTACCACACCCTAGTCAATCGGTAACTTGCCAGGGCAACATTCACACAATCGATTCTGCTTTCCTGCTGCTTGTCCCTGCACCTCTCCCATGACATTCTTCCTTCCCTCGTCTTTCTCCTTCCCTCCCTCCCTCCCCTTCCCATATTACAGGATTATCCCCTCTCCCCACTTATTTTACAAAGTGTCTATTCCTCGCATGTCTGCACTGGCCACTAACTTCCTCCCTCCACTAATCATTAAACTAAATTCATTGGGGGCAGGGATTCTTTCCGCTCAGCTCCTGTTAATCCTACAGCCAAGCCAGAACCCGAACAGCTAGGGTGGCCCTAGCTGAGCAAGCAGCAAGAGAGTTTGCCAGGCTAACTGGGACAAGCTAAGTGGTTTTAGACTTCAGCACACTGAGGTCCCGAAGCCTTGGCTCTTGCCAACCTGTGTCAAATGCTGGGAAGACACAGCACATCCGGTTCCAACAATCTACCTCTGGGATTTCCATGTGCAGGTGGGATACATGCAAACCTTTGCTTGGTTTGGATACTCTTAATCCGGTGATGGGTTTCTGCATGTGTCAGACACCACACTGGAGCTCTCTCCTCCAATCCCATTCCCTGCTCTTTGCCTGTAGTGTTCCAAGGCACGGTATTTGTCTTGATGATTTATCCAATTCCCTTTTAAAGGCTGCCAAATATTAAATGAATTCCATGAGGTTACCTTGCTCTGTTGATGTTGGTGTGTGGGCAGCGGTTGCTAATGGTGACAAGAGTGTGAAAAACCATTGTTCTGAATCTCTCTCTCTGGGTCTATCCTTCTGACGTTGTGTGGAGCAGAACTGAACCTGGTTTGTTTCATCGCCCCCTCAATAGGTCTATTGTGCGGCATGTGTAAGGAATGTATACAGGGGGAATTAAAAGTGCCTTTAATACTGGAATTAACCAGTGAAAAGGCTTTGGTTGGTTATATAAATCATCTTAATTAACGGCAGTCGCTACTCCTTCTTTCCCCACGGTGTGTAATAATACAGTGAAACTGTGAGAACTAGTCCATGGATAAGTCGACAACCACATATAACTAGTCACTCGTCCAATATCCCGGCTATTCGAGTACTTTGGAATAACTGTGCTTTGGATAACTAGTCAATTCTGATAACTAGTCTTTTGAGCTATTTCCCTTGGATGTGATGAGTTATCAGAGTTTCCCTGTAATAATTAATAGTAACAACTGCATTTGAAACGATGCTTTCACGACAGGAGGATATCTCAAAACATGTCACAGGGTATACTGTAAGGTGTAGTGACTGTATTTTGTAGGAGAATATAATCATGTATGCACAATGACAACACAAAAACTAAACAATATCATTTATACAGTGCCTTTCACATCGGGAGGACATCTTCCCAAAGCGCATTCACACCTGAGCTGATGGTGGGAGCCAAGAGAGATGGAAAGTCAGAAGGGAAGGGGAAAGATGACTGGAAGTTGGTCCAAAGAGTTACAAACAGCTAGAAATTGAGTGATTTTATTTTAGGGGAATGTTAAAGATCCTGTTTAAGGTGGGTGTGAAGGATTCCGCAGGGCTATTCAAAGAGACGAGAGAATTTCCTCTGGTGTCCTGGCCAACGCTCCCTGAAATAAAATTGCCCATTCATTTCAAGGCTGTTTGAGGGATGTCCTTGTACACACTAATTAACTGCTGCGTTTGCCTACAAAATGGGTAAATATATGAGCTGATATCCCACTTTGTGACTTGAGCTCACGGCACGCCAATGCAGTGCCATGGTGCGTTGCATTGTCAGAGATGTCATCCTTTGGATAAGATGTTAAATGCTACATCACTCCATGACTGTTTGTGGAATATTGCTAAATGCAAACTGGCTGCCTTGTTCACTCACAGTCACTGCACTTCACAGTAAATCATCTCAGCGACATAATGAGGCTCTATGTCAAGTCTATGTCAAGGATTACTATTGAAATACACAGTCACTGCAGTTTACAGTCAGTCATTCATTCATTGGAAAGGCTTTGAGATGCTTCAGTGACATGATGACATGCTGTTTGAAATGTATGGAGTATTGTAAATCCTCCTGACGCCCAGAGAGATTGCTGCTTCTTATCCAACTCATCTTTACCAAGATGGTGGCATGGGTTGGTTGTGTGCAAGGCCTTGTGTTTAGTAGTAGTCCTCGATTCCAGACAGGACTATCAGACATCAAGTCCTGGATGAGAGATAACTTTCTACAGTTGAATGTCAATAAGACCAAGGTCCTTCTGATTGGCTCGTGCCAGTGCCTCTATAGCTCAGGCACTCAGCATCAGCCTCCATGGTGGCACACTCCACTTCACCAAGCCAGTCAGGAACCTAGGTGTCTTGATCGATCCTCAACTATCTTTCCTCCCCTCACCTCCGCAACATTGCCCGACTTGGCCACGACCTCTCCCCTCAGGCCTCTGAAACTCTCATTCATGTGTTCATCAAGTCCAGGCTTAATTATGCCAATGCCCTGCATGTTGGCCTTCCCAACTCCTCCCTCCATAGGCTGTTGATCATCAAGAATTATGCGGCCCGTGTCTTCTCCCGAACCAAGCTCCCCATCTCTTCCATTCTTGCCTGACTCCCATCGGTTCCGCATCATCCAGAGGATTCAATTCAATGTTCTGGTCTCCACAGCCTTGCCCCATCCTGCCACTACGACCTCCTAACCCCCTACCAAACTGTCTGCTCTCTTTGCTCAGTGGACCATGGGCTGCTCTGTGTCCCCGACCCACCTGCCCCACTATCAGCGGGTGAGCCTTCAGCCACTCTGTTCCCAACCTATAAAATTCCATTCCACAGTCCCTCCGCCTCGCCCCCTCCCTAGCCTCCATCAAGTCCCGCCTCAAGACCCCCCTCTTTGATGGTCCCATTGGTCACCCCTTCCTCCCCTCCACCCTTCCCGATCCTGACCCCAGCTCGGGTTTGATACACTGACTGTCCAGTGCCTTGGGTCGTCCTGGCGTGAAAGGGACTATACAAATGTAATTTTGCTGTTGCTGTTTACCTTCCTGCTACAATCCTTCTGTGAGAGCAATGATCTTCCCATTGTAATGTGGGTCACTAGCCTTTAATTACAAAATCCGTGCTGACCTTAATCACACACCCATCACAATCTGCTCCATGGGGATCCTTCAAATTGGACGCCCTGCGCTATCTAGGTCCGTCTGCTGGGGTTTAGCCGTTAATTCCACTCACAATCCCATTATAATGAGAGAATTGAGCTACCCTAACACCATTGTGGGTTTGATAGCGACGGGAAGTATTTGTAGGCAAGTTTTGTTACTCCACCACACGCCTCTGCTTACTCAGCAGTGTTAGTCGATTGGCATATCCCTTTCCGGGTGTAATAATCCCTTCAAAAATAGATAACTAAATAAAATAATAATAATCAATAATAATATAAATGATAATGGTCACTCAATCAATGACTTTGTGGGAGAATGCTGTGCGCAATTGGCTGCCACGTTTCACCCACAAAGTAGTCAATCTGCTTTAGAATATATCCTGTGAAGCGCTTTGAGACGTTCAACGATTTGATAAGGCAGTATATCAAAGGTAAGGGTTATTGTGCATTTTAGGGTCTGTATGCTAGATTCTGTTGAATTAGTAACACATAATAATCCTTGCATTTGATATAGCACTTTTCACATCTTCTGGACATCTCATTAAAGTGCTTCACAGAATACACTGTAAAGTGAATTGATTGTACATATGTAGGCGAAACGCAGCAGCCAATTGTACACAGCAGTGTCCCACAAACAGTCATGAATTGAAATTACCATTTTTTTTTGGAGAAATTATTATCAGGCGCGTGGAGAAAGGAAACATGCTCAAGGTTTCTCCCTGACTGGAATTGAAACCACTTGTAAGCAGGACGTCTCACAAAATCAAATTCACTATTTGATTTTGAATGTGGCAGCCAATTGACGCATAGCAGCGTGCCACAAAGAGCGGTGAAGTGAGTGAGTGAGTGATTTTATCTCGGGGAGATTTTCAGGAGGACATTGGGTGAAAGAGAGAAACTCCCTTCTCGTTCCAACCAGCGTGGCAGGATCTGTTAACATCCATCTGTACAGGGCACAGAGAGGAACTTGGTGAACTGTATGGGGGTGTGTGTGGGGGGGAAGGTCAAGAGATCATTGGCTCCATGACACAAAGTGTGGCTCAGCTCATAGACAGTTAGGTGAAAGGGTCAATCTCCAACTTCTGTGAGCAAATGATTCATGGTGTTCCTTAAAAGGAACAAAACCTCCATTTGGTGAAATGGATCTTTCAAAGACATCTGGCCCCGGATGCTCCGAAGTTGCTTTCAAAGTTGCTCTTTTGTGTCCCAACAAGTGAATTTGAACAAGAAATTCACAGAAATGAACCCAACCAGTCAGCTGCATGCCCAACACCCCCCACCCCCCCCCCCCCCAACCCAGCTAGACAGTGAGGTCGTGGCCCCCATGTGTAATCAGCTTCCATCCCTCAATAGAGGTTTGTGCCAAGTCTGTTACTGAACCGTAATTTACAGTGGCGACTAACTGTAAATGGACACAATTTACAGTTGTATGAGCTGTTGTGCGGAATTGACTGCCACATTTCACCCAGGAAATACAACTTGCAAGGCAGGGTAGCGTCCCGTAGCTCTTTCAGTCCACAGTCAATCCACTTTGCAGTATATCCCATGAAAGGCTTTGAGATATGTCAACTACCTGATAAGGTGCTACATCAATAGCAAGGATGATCATTATTATTATTATTACAAATGTCTCGGAACGACTCACAAGGATGGGTTGAGATACTGAGTAGGAGAGGGTGGGAAGGTGACCGTAGACACAGTAGGTTTTGAGGTGGGATATAACGACAGATGGAGAGAGGGAACAAGTTGAAGAGGTGATGCAGGAAGACTAAGAAAAAGGAAACTGCTGCTTTCATTACTCTATGTTAATTCTCAGCTATTCAAAGGGTTGAGTCAGCGTTTGGTTGATGTCTCTGGTTTGGAATTTGAGTTGAAACATCGTCATACCCCTGGAAGTAGGTCTGCGTCGGGAGATGGGGTGGGAGAGAGGGAAGGCGAGACAGTTTGCTAATTGAGGCATTTTCTCTGGAATGCCCTTGCAAGCCCATATTTGGATTGTATACATTTCTGCTGGCTTTGCGTGGGATTCCAATCTGACCTTTCCCATGCGAGGTGAATGAGCAATTACCATAACATGTAGACTGTGTTTTATGCTAACTGTGAAGCGCTTTGGGACATCTTCCTGACGTGAAAGGCGCCAGCTATACCAAATGCAAAGAATATTATTATTATTTTAAAAGCTTTTTGGAAAGAAAAACTCAGTTGAAGCAAATAGACACAAAGGAAAAACCCCCCTGCAAATTTACTCTGTGCCTCTGATTGTGAAACAACTAGTTGCTGAGGTCAGAGGATTTGTTAGTGTGATCAGCGACTGAGAAAAGGGGCCATTCCTCTGGGAGCCCTCACACACATTAAACTCCTGTTTGGAGCAATGATAGATTCCACAGATTGCTGCAGGCCTTTCAAACTGCTGAAATTAAAAGCTTTCACCTCGAACTCTAGCATTCCCTTATAAGGCCAGGAGTCTCTCTCTCTCTCTCTCTCTCTCTCGCTTGTTAGTTGATTGGCGGATTGCTTTTCCATGGGGTAATAATCCCTTCAAAAAAAATAATGTGGTCACTTCAATTCATGACTGTCCGTGGGGACACTGTTGCGAGCAATTGGCTGCCACAAACTATGTAGTTAATTTGCTTTGCAGTATATTCTATGAAGCGCTTGGAGACGTCTCAAAGATGTGATAAGGCGCGATATCCAATGTAAAGATTATTATTATAATAAAATTGAACCTGCGTGCTTGGTAAACAAGGGCTTGTGACATGGTGAGATGGGTGCATCTCAGCATTTGGTATTTATTATAAAAAATCTTGCGCTTGATATTTCACTTCAGGAGTGAGGATATCCAAACGATATCCAGGATTTATTGTAGAGTGTAGTGACTGTGTATTTTGTGTAGGCCAACCAGCGTCCAGCAACAGCCATGAAGATAAATGACCCAATTTTATTTGAGAGATCTTTAATGTCAACCTGAACAGACACAAGCATGGAGTGAAGTTTCACGTTTTTGAGGGATTGCCACCACCCCTGCAATCCCTCAAAAGAAATTGGGTCACTCAATCTATGACTGTTTGTGGGACACCGCTGTGCACAATTGGCTGCCACGTTTCGCTCACAAAATATACAGTCAATTCACTTTAGTGTATTCTGTGAAGTGCTTTGAGACGTGATAAGGCGCTATATCAAATACAAGGCTTATTCTTATTTTAATACTGCACTCCCCTCCCCACCCTAAACTGCGAACTCTAAAGTTCCTGACGTGGGAGCTTGAACCCACATCCTTCCGAATCCAAGGCAAGAGCGCTACCGACTGACCAGGCTGACACCCAAAGTAGCCCAGCATGTCGCATTTACAAGAGGGAGAGAAAATGGAGTCCTGTAGCTCAGTAGTTAGAGCACTCACCTTACAGGTGTGAGACCTGTGTTCGAATCCAGGCAGATTAGGGCGAAACCTTGGGCAAGTTTCCTTACTCCACACGCCTAATAATAGTCCGTCCATACAAACCCACAATAATAAAAATTGGTCATTTTCAATCCGTGACTGTTTGCGGGACACTGCTGTGCGCAATTGGCTGCCGTGTTTCGCCCACATCTATACAGTCAATTCACTTTACAGTATATTCTGTGAAGCGCTTTGAGACGTCGATAAGATGTGAAAAGTGCTATATCAAATTAAGGATTACTATTGTAAAATGTGTTTAAATGGCGTATTCCGTCTTCTTCAGGTCACGTACAAGAAAGACTTTGAGATGAATAAGGGCCGTGGCTTCAGTGTGGTGACTGACACGCCTGAATTGCAGAGGATCAAGAAGACACAGAATCAGATCAGCAACGTAAGTGCCTTTGCCCGCGCTCTCCTGCCCTGTTTGTGTGTTTGGAATGTGCTCTTAAGGTTCACCACTGTAGCGTTGCACCATTTTCTTGAGGTTAGACAGGCACCAAAAATGGCAGCATTGTTAACACACACATACACACATAGCCAGCTAGCCAACCACCCAGGACGCACACTGCGTCCTGATCACAGCCCTCACTCTGTTACCCAAACCCAGATGGGAACCATTACTCCTGTCCGCTCCTCGTCCCCGTTCTCTTCATGCTCAAAGTCTTCACTGAAGCTTCTGCCCTGGGGAAAAAATTAAAATGAGTGGAGCTTGCCCCTTTAAGGAATGTTGAGGTGTCTTAGACATATGATGTCCGTGTCGTCTAGTATCTGCCCCCAAACCCCTTCCCAGGTCATGTATTTGTATCGGCCTCTCTCAGCTGACCATCACAGAGCAGAGCCTGACCTCTTCCCAATCAGCTGTCACACATACACACTAGAGACTACTGTGGAGGAGGACCAGGAGCAGGACCCCTGGCCTGTTTCACCCATGACCAATGTAGCTTCATGTTGCCCTGGACTATAAGCTGCAGCTCTGTCTTACCACCCTGGGTTGGGATATGGTCAAGCAAGGGTTGACTTCAATGTTCTCCATCAGTGCTGGAGAGCAAGACTTGTGGATCCAAACTCCAGGAAATTGTGTCACTTTCAGACGAGGGGTGGGTGGTGGGGGGGTGGTAAAGGGTGATGGGAGTGGGGGGCAGGAAGAGAGACAGGAAGTTGTGCTTGGATCAAAACAACAGAAGGAACATTGGGAAATGGCCGGGAGCAACCCTGATCTCTGCTCTGCTCTCCCAGAAAAACTACAACATAATAATAATATTCACAATAATCATAATAACATGTGATCCTCAAAAACAGCACTATGACTTCAGGTTCTGTTGTTGTTGCCTTTTGAATGTCTTACACCATGGGATGGTCTGACCTTTTGGCTGCTGAGGGCTGGAGGCAACTTATTGGAGAAAACATCGCCGAGCCACACTAGCAATGTGGTTTTTCCCTTCCAGAAACATAACAACATTTCTGGGTTATGTAGGGAACAGATGTGCCTTATGAAATGGAAATGGAGGGGTTTGTGGGAGGGTTGGAGGGTTGGGGGATGGGGTGGAAGTGACCTGCAGGTTGCCAGTTGGACCATCCTTGACTTACACCGTTGACACCTGGAGCTCTGTGTTGTCCATTGCCACTAAAAGCAAGGCTTGCGGGGCACGGCACTCGGTTGGCTTCCACCACACTGGCACGTTGCACTCGTGTGAAATAGGATTGGTCGGTTCCTGTAGGAGCGACCACTCGCTCGCTCTCTCACTCACTCACCCGCTCGCTCGCTCTCTCCTGGACGTCTCTCACTTTGCATGAACGCCCACCTGGTAACCCAGCCTCCCCCGAGGTTTGACATTTCCGGGCGGATTTCTGGCAACGCGGCTACCGTCTGCGGCGGCTAACTCTGGCTCTTGGCTACGGAAGCTTCCGGAGTGATCACCTGCACCCACCACGCTCGTACACCTTGTCAAGCTGCACTGAGACAACAACAATTGGCCTTTTTACAGCCAGGTAAGTCCATCTGTCTCACTGAACTGTTGGAATCTATAATGATAATTTTAGTGAATTCTTAAGCGAATGCAGCAACCAATTTGCGCACAGCAATATCCTGCAAACGGCCACCGTTGAGTGATTCAGTTGTTGGCCGGGACACAGTCAATTCACTTGACAGTAATAATAATATGATAATAATCCTTGCATAATATACAGTACTAATAATAATCCTTCACATTTTATCAACGTCTCAAAGCGCTTCACAGAATATACTGTAAAGTGAATTGACTGTATATTTGTGGGCGAAATGCGGCAGCCAATTGCGCACAGCAGTGCCCCACCAACAGTCGTGAATTAGAAATGACCAATTTTATTATCGTGTTTTTTTTTGACATGTTCTGTAAAGCACCTTGAGACGTCTAGAAGACATGAAAAGTGCTATATCAAGTGCAAGGAAACAAAATAGACCTCTGTCGACATCTTTCTCGCTCTCTGTCTGTCTGAGAGAGAGTCTCTCTCTCTCTCTGTCTCTATTGAAATTTCCGCCATGTCACTTCCTGAGCAAAAAATTAGGTCTTGGAGTTTCACAATCTTATCTGACGCTGTTTCCTCAATTTCGAAAACCATCCGAGTTACTAAATTTGCACAGTGACTGCGCACATGCTCTAGTGGGGGCAGGCACTCTGATATATATATATTTATAAATATATTTTAAAAATTCTATAATCTTTTTATCTGTTGGCCACTCTGTGACCTCGCTTGAGTCACAAGGTTGTAGGTTCAAGCCCCATGTCGGGGACTTTGCGCCCACAGTCTGCGCTCCAGTGCAGTATTGGGGGGGGAACGCTACATTGACGGAGAGGCCGTCCTTCAGATGAGATGTCAAATCAAGCTTCTCATCTGCACCCCGTTCAACACCAACAACATTGTTCTTGTGTAGCGCCCTTCAGGCTGGTCGGGGTCCCAGAGAGCGTGACAGTGGCGGAGCACAATGCCCGATAAAGATCCTATTGGAAACGAGAAGGGAGTTAGTTCCTCCCTGTGTGCGGTGGCCGCTGATCCCCAAGGTAAAATCACTCGTTCACTGCACTTGTTTGCGGGGAGTAGCCGTGTGCAAATTGGCTGCTGCCTTTGCCTACAAATCACAAATCGTGACAGATTCACCATCAAATATTGTGAAGTGCTTTCACACATCTTTCCCCCCTCCCCGCCCCCTCCACACCCCCACCCCTTCTCGACGTGAAAGGCATTTGTAAGAATCATTATCCTCTCTGTAAGTGGGATCTCCTGAGGGTTGAGTCTGCGTTAGGACTTGTCAGTGGTGGGGGTTGGGGTGTGGCTGAAGGGGGGAGGGGAAGGTTGGAGATGTACGATTGAATGTGAATGCACAAAATGTGGATTTGTTCCACGTCAGCTAAATCCTACAAGGGGATGGAAAGCTGGAAATCATTTCCTGTTCACTTCACAATCTCTCATGTCCTTACTGTACTGTATGTGTGCGTGTGGTGGTGGGGGGGAGGGAGACTCTCTTTCTTTCTCTGTCTCTCTCTCTCTCTCTCATCTGCTCTCTCTCTCTCGCCGCGATGCTCACTGGAGCTTTGTAGTGAGGTCTGCCTGCCCGAGTCAATAGCAGAGATCAGCGAGTGTCCAGTGTAGCTGAACACAGGGAGGACACGGCAGCTTGGAATCCTCTCAGTCTCTTGAATGCAAGGATGAGAAGTTAAACCCAGATTCCATCTTTTCCCTGCTTTAAAGATCTCACTCCATTTTTGGAAACTGATGATAATGATAATGATAATTTGGACTATAGAGCCTGATCAGGTCCAGCACCTTAGGATGTCCTCCCGACGTGAAAGGCTCTCTACAAATATAATGTTGTTGTTGTTGAGACGTCTCAAATCGCTTCACAGAATATAATAATCCTTGCATTTGATATAGCACTTTTTACATCTTATCGACGTCTCATAGCACTTCACAGAATATACTATAAAGTGAATTGACTGTATATTTGTGTGGTTTGACTGTATTTTGTACGGGAGAGAATGCGACAGCCAATTGTGCACAGCGGTGTCACAAACAGTCGTGGATTTAATGAAGTTTCTGGGGGAGGGAGGGACTATTACCCCAAAAAGTGATCCATAAAATCGACTAACAAGCGGGTTCCTACTACTGCTAGGGAAATAGAAACCTGTGGCTTTCCTCAGAGCTCAATCCTCCCTCCCTCCCTCCCAAAGCTCTCCCGAGATGTCACCCTAAGTTAAGTGTGCTTTGTAAAATGCAAGTTTTTCATTTGGAAGATGGTCTTTGTGTTATTTTTTTTACAAAAAAAAGCTTCCAAATTAAGGTTGAGCTGTAGATTGTGGTTGTGCCTCATGTTAAATGAGACTGGGGTGGATTTGGGGGCCCTGAGAATGCCTGTTTTTTCTTTATTGTGTCTTGTCTCACCAACTGCGGTGACGCACAGCCCGGACTTGCCTGGAATAGTTTGAATTCCTCAAACATGGATTTTTTTTTGGCTTCTGTCAAAAGGGGGTGGGGGCGGTGGTGGGGAGGGGGGGACGGGAGGAGGGGGGGAAGAGGGGGCGAGGTATCATGTGATCCAGACCACGTAGATGATAAAGGAAATGGGAGCGCCCCCACCCGCCATTTATATATCGCTGCTGCCACCTGCTGGCTATTAGGGGCAATGTGATTGAGCCAAACAAACACCTGGTGCTTGACACAGCGCCGTCTCACGCCAGGAAGCATTTCTCCTGCGTTGGCCGTGCGCGGCAGCCAATCTGCAGCAGCGACGCACCCACAAACAGCTGTCAATCCAAATGATCAGATTTGTTTCCAGTCCGTGGGATTGTCGGCCGGGAAGCCTTAGTGGGGGGATCTTGGCCAACAGAGATCTTTTAACCTCCGCCCGACCGGGTCCGGGTCTAATGGCCAACCTGAAAAAAAACCAAGAATAAAATCGGTCATTTCAATCCACATCTGTTTGCGGGGATGTTGCTGTGCGCAATTGGCTGCCGCATTTCGCCTACAAGTATACTGTACAGTCGAGTGACTTTACAGTATATTCTGTGAAGCGCTTTGAGACGTTTAGAAGATGTGAAAAGCACGAAATCAAATGCAAGGATTATTATTATTATTGTGGAGCCTTTGACAATGCGGTGCTCCCTCCAACCCCCCCCCCACCCCCACCCCCAGCCCTTAGACCGTGGCCCTCAAACCTGCAGCCCTCTTGACTCGGAACAAGTGACTGAGCCAGGCTGACTCGTATTATCTTACCTGTTCCCTATTGGATCTTCTGACTTGGTGGATGGGTGGGGAATTAGGGGAAAGGAAAGATCTCGTGTGTGTGTGTGTGATGAGCATGACAATGGATGTCACCCATCACACCTACCCTTCACTACCCAGAAATGGAGCTTCCTGTTTTCTTTGGCTCTTGGTTCTCTATGGCCACCTGCAGGTTGTAGTTGGGAGCTGCCGTCCGCACGGTTGAGCACAATACAGATCAGCCACGTGGGCAAGGTATTGGGGGCGGAAGCTGAACACATCATTGATCCTTGACGTGAGGGAGGAGAGGGTTATATAAAGGTCTATTTCTGTCATATACACGGCGTCCTGTGGCTTAGTGATTAGAGCACTCGCTTGGCAAGCAAGAGAGCCTTTCACACGCAGATTAGGATAGTATTCTTTTAGGAAATAACATTATGGGATATAGTGTATAGGTAGTTTGCGACCTACGCGCATGTAACTGCCGGGAAGGTGGAAAGCCACTAGACGAACCTTGGTCTTTTTTTGTTTAGCATTTCTTATTTTGACCTGGGTTTGATTCCCAGCCAGGGTGATACCGTGGGCAAATTTCCTTCCCCCACATATCTTTGTTACCTAGCAGCAAATAGGAACCCGGTTGTTAGTTGATTGGTGGATCGCTTTTCTGGGGATAATAATCCCTTTATGTATATATATATATAGATAGAGAGAGAGAGAGAGAGAGATAGATTATATGTGTGTGTGTATAAATAAATAAAATAATTTGGTCACTAAACCCATGACTGTTTGTGGGACACTGCTGTGCGCAATTGGCTGTCGTGTTTCGCTGACAAATATACAGTCAATTCACTTTACAGTATATTCTGTGAAGCGCTTTTGAGACGTCAAGAAGACGTGAAAAGCGCTATATCAAATGCAATGATTATTATTCTCTCAAATGCAAGGATTGTTAATATCAAATTGAACGTGCGTTCTTCCTTCGGATGAGTTGTTAGACTGAGTTCCCCGAGGGTGCCCTGTTTCAGGTGGACGTTAAAGAACCCATTCCACAATAGAAAATAACAGTGGAGAAGGAATACTTTCTCTCTCCCTACCCTAGCCGACATTCACCCAGATAAAAACGGCCACTCACACTGCATGGCTGTGGCTACCCTGTGGATGGGGGAGAGGTGGGAGTGGGGGTGGTGAGGGTGGGGAGAAATTTGCCTGATCCATTTCAGACGCAAAATTTCCACACACATGGTGGAGCTCATTGGTTTGGTGATCAAATAATATTCCTTGCATTTGATATAGTGTTTCATTACGTCTTCAAGATGCCTCAAGGCGTTTCACAGCACACTCTGTAAAGTGTAGTGACTGTGTATTTTGCGGGCGAAAAAAAAAATGCAAAAATGGTTCAGAGACTTTCGGTCACAGTAAGTGTTTGTGACCCAATGGGTCACCTGCCCCTGCTGACCCGTCATTAGGTTGAGGGAGATGGTTCGATGTGGGCATTAATGGTGACTGAATCTCTGTTTTGTACTTTAGGTGGCGGAGCAGAGGGGGGCCGAGTGACAGAAAAACAACTTGCGAGAAACTTCACCATACGTGTAACAGGCTTAAGTCTTTTGAGCTGTGGTGGAGTCTGGTTTCGATCCCTCATGGAACCTTTCACTCCATATCTAAGGGGCAAAAATGTTTTCCCTGGGGAGAAAGGGGGAAGGTGGTGGAGGGGCGAAGCAGGGACGGGAGGTGTGATGGGAGGATGGGTGATTAACTGTCCGGTATTGTATTTAACACAAGAGAAGGGTCCTGTATTGAGAGCCTCTCGGGAATAGGTATCTTTGCTTCCAATTTCTTGTTTTTCTCTCCCCCCATCCCCACCCCCAGCCCCCAGAATAAACTTCCCCACATTCATTCTCCATGAGGTTTATCACCTCAACTTTTCTCTTCTTGGGAATCATTGGAAAGAAATTCCAGATTAGTCTAGAATTTTCTAGAGCATCCGGATTTCTCTCTCTCTGTCAGTCAGCAAGTTATTGAAAGTCAGGCCTCAACTTTTGAAGTCTGTTCTTTTTCTCGTCAACGTTTCTTGAAATGAAACTTGATGCGCCTGACCAGTGGCCTTTTTGCTAACATTCAGGATGGTCCAACCTTTTGGTTGCTGAGGGCCCGATTCCCTGTTTGAGAAATGTTGGTGGGCAATAACACCGAGTTTCTCTTCCACAAACATAACATTAACGGGCTATGGGGGGAGATGAAATGGAGGGTGGGGGTTGTGGAGGTGGGGTGGGGGGGTCGGGGGTAGAAATCCTCGCTCGGGTGGCCAGTTGGACTATCCTGGCCGAATTGAAGCCTCAGTCACGGAGATTGGTGACCTCAGCACAGACTAAGGATTGACCCTTGGACCTCGCAAGATACGTTGACGACTTTGGCCAACGTCTTGATGGACTTGTGTGGATTTTGCCTTCCTTTGGCGTCCACCCTCTGACTCCCTTCGACTTTCACCCGGACGATAGTTTGTTGTGACAACTGTCTTAACCTTCATTGTGAAACGACTGAGATGTTTGGTGAGGAACTGGGACTCCCAAGTCCAGAGTCCCTGGATGGTGTGTTCTCGCTGTGGCTCGGGGCTGAATGGATTGTTGTAAATGTCACGTTCATCCAATAAAAGTCTGGATTGTTTGGTCTTTCACTGTTAGCTTAGAAGACACTACAGCGACACACTACACCTTTGTGTGACAGACACGCTACACGGCTGTGTGACAGACACGCTACATGGCTCTGTGTGTGTGTGTGTGTGTGACAGACTA
This sequence comes from Hydrolagus colliei, assembly GCA_035084275.1. Taxonomy (NCBI): domain Eukaryota; kingdom Metazoa; phylum Chordata; class Chondrichthyes; order Chimaeriformes; family Chimaeridae; genus Hydrolagus; species Hydrolagus colliei. The sequence goes on from CM068768.1 coordinate 4,807,503, forward strand.
ACTTGGACGTCATGTGCCAACAAGAGTCATTGGCTGACAGCAGTGTGCATGCCGTGAGATGCACCCACTAAGCCACCAAACATCATGGGGCACACACGCTAAGTCACTGTGTGTTCCGTGGCACACGCACTCTGCCTGTGTATATCGTGGAGTGCATGTGCTCAGCCACTGTCTTATCATGGAGCGCACACGCTAAGTGCAGGGAGCTGGTATAAGAGCACGATGTATTTCTAAAGGCCAATGTTTGAGGCGGATTGTAGGATTGTGACATTCCCCCCACCATGCTTCCCACACACACCCCTCTCGGCTCGGGAGTCCTGCCTATTTAAAGCCATGTTATTCCACGCGGAGGGCACTGTGTTCAAATTGTGCGCTGATCGAACGTTTAACATTAACATTAACTATCTCCTCCCTTTGTCGTCCAGATTAAATATCATGAAGAGTTCGAGAGGAGCAAACGAACCACGGGTCCGGCTGGAGGGCAGCGCAGAGATTCCCAGGACAGCGCCCCCTACGGGGGAGCACAGAACTTCCAGCAACGGTCAGAGGGCTACCAAGGTGGGCAGCGCAGCCCGACAACAACTGTCTAGCTCCCCTCAAACAGGGTAGCGTTCCAGAGAGTGTCCCAAACTGTTCCTATGTAGGCTTTCAGCGTGGCTTTCCTGGCTGTCTTTGCGACCTGAAGGGTGCTGTACAAGTGTAATTTGTTGTTGATGTTTCTTCGTTGGGTGGTGGGGGTGGGTGAGGGAGAGAGACAGAGCGGGTGGGGGAACCAGCGCACACATGATGAGAGAGAGATTTTTTTGTAGAGAGCTCCAGTGGGGGAGCGAGCACCAGCACAGACAAGAGCAGGGAATGGGGTTAGAGCCGAGAGCTCCAGCTGTAGCTTTAGATCCTGCCATTCAATAAAATCATGGCTGATCTTCTAATCTAACTCCACCTGCCCCACCTTATTCCCATATCCCTTAATCCCTTTATCTACAAGAAATCTATCAATCTCAGTCATGAATATGTTCAAGGACTGAGCATCTACAGCCTTTTGGGGTAGAGAATTCCATAAATTCTAATCTTAAAACTGTGACCCCTAGTTATAGTTTCTCTTATAGTATCCAGAGGAAACAGTCTCTCAATGTCTACCCTGTCATGCCCCTTAATAATCTTATAGGTTTCTATAAGATCACCTCTAATTCTTGTATATTCTAGAGAATATAGACCTAGATTACTCAACCTGTCCTCATAGCTCAACCCCCTGATCTCAGGAACCAACCTAGTGAATCTACGCTGGGACGCTCGTGTTAAATTGTATCCGATTCTCGTCCTTTCTCCTCAGCTGTCCAGCAACCACCGACTCCGACTGCTCAGCAGCATCAACACCAGCCTCAGTCCTATGTCAACACGGAGCCCGCACCAGCCTCCGCCCCGAGAGCAGCCCCCCCCTCAGGGGTATGTATTATCTTTACCCCATTTCGCTTTGCGTTGGGCGGCCGGGATTTGGGGTGACACACGCGGAAACACATCACCCATGTTCCAAACCAAACTGGGAGCTCCATGCCATCTCACTCCCACATAGTCAGACCACAGAGAAATCTCCAGTGCAATACTGGGAAGAGCAGAAGGTTTGCTGATGTTCTGTGTAACATTCTTCCTCAGAGCTTTACAACACAGAAGTAGGCCCTCACAGTCTCTCTTTCTCGCTCGCTTACAGTCTCTCATAGTCACTCTCCCGCATGTGTACTCTCTCTCTTCTCCCTCAGTCTCTCACGTATACACAGACAAACACACACACACACTCTTCTCTCTCATTTCTCGCTCTATCTCTTCTCCCACAGTCTCTTGAGGTCTCTTTCTCTCACACAGTCTCTCTTACAGTCCATCGCTCTCTCTCACACGCACACACACTTGCTATCTTACAGTCTCTCCCATATACACACACACACTCTCACAATCTCTCTCATGTACATATATACACACACACTAGTTCTCTCACAGTCTCTCCCATATACACACACTCGGATCTCTCACAATCTCTCCCACACACACACTCTCACAATTTCTCCCATATACACACACATACACAACAACAAAATAACAACAACAACAAAATTACATTTATAGGCGCCTTTCACGTCGGGAGGACGTCCCAAGGCAGACACACGCACGCACACATTCTCTCCTCTTTCTCTCTCGGTCTTTTCTCAGTCTCTCACAGTTTTACTCTCTCTCCCCTCTCTCTCGCGCTCTCTCTCTCTCTCTCTCTCTCTCTCACACACAGAAGCGGTTCCGAGCCGTGTATGACTATGTTGCTGCCGACGAGGACGAGGTGTCGTTCCAGGACGGTGACCTGATTGTTGACGTGCAGCAGATTGACGAGGGCTGGATGTTTGGCACCGTTGAGCGCTCGGGCGAGCGCGGAATGCTGCCCGCCAACTATGTAGAGGCCATGTAACGCCTGGCCTCACGCTCGGAGGCCACCGCTCACACGCTGGTTTTATATATATATATATATAAATAAATACAAATTTTTATAGTATGAAAATCCCCCCCCCACCCCGCCGCCCCCCCCAAAAAAAAGCAATTTGAAGGGACAACAAAAAGCAATCAAAATAAAATCGATAGAACCAGGGTGGGGCGCCACTTTCCCTTCCACCTTCTCTCTCTCTCTCTCTCTGCCGTTTCAAGTGATCTTCGATAACTTGGCAAGGAACACGCTCGGTTTGGGTCTCCCGCATCAAGAACCTCTGTCCTTCGTTGCCCATTCCTCACAAGAGCTGAGACCTCGCGTTTAACTCTTGCATGGCACAAGTGACCAGCCACCCCTTCCCCTACCCTACCCCCCCCCCACTTCCTAATGAATGGACATTCATGGTGGAGGGGGAGAGAGAGTGGGGAGTGTGTTAGAGAACGAGGGTGCGAGAACAAGGTGGGGGAGGTGTGTATGTAACAAAGGGGATAGGGGGAGTGTGTGATAGAGAGGGAATGTGCATGAGCGAATGTGAGGTGTTGGGAGGGGTGGTGGATTTGTGAGTGTGGTGGGGATGGGGTATTAAACCAAATTTCTGGGTTTAAATGCTCTGCCTGTTTGGTGATGGGGCCTATGCAGATCTGATGAGCAGTTAAGATCATTGGACCGATGGTTTAATCTAGCTGTTGTCATACCAGTCACCCCCCCCCTCTCCTCACGGGACACTCTGCTTCTTGGGGGAGAATGAGGGAGGGAGTGGGGACTATATCAGTATAAATAGTTGAATAATTTCCTTTAATCACCGCTTAAAATCTTGTTAATGACAGGCAGGGATTTAGCTCCCGCTATTTTCCATTTTGGGGAGAGAACAGTGGGTGTTGTTATCAGGGGAAGATTGATGGGAGTGTAAACGAGCGTTCCCAGTCTCTGGGACCTCACAGTGCATTTCCCATCTCCCTGCTCCCTCCACACACTCCCCCCCCCCCACCACCACCACCCACACACACACTTATTGTTTTTAGGGTGAAATAAATCATCAAAGATTGCTAAACTAATATCTGGTGCTGGGTGACTGTGGTTTGGGAAGTTTAGAGCAGGAGCGAGAAAGGTGGGAGAGGGAGAGATCTTAATTTCGCTATTATCGACGATGCTGTCACTTTTATTTTTCACCAATTAACTAATCAATTGATTAATCGATCAGTCGATCAATCATTCGAGTAACACTCATTTAATTGTTTTGCTTGAAAGTCCTCTGTTGATTCCGCAAGGTGGTATTTTTCAGCTGGTGACGGTGGCCGAGGGCTACGGTGGGGCGTGGTGGGTGGTGGTGGTGGGAGGGGGCGGGGGAGAGACAGACAGAGTTTGCTCCATACAGAGGCCCTGACCCTGTGCTTTGGTGCTGTGGGGAAGGTTAACTGGTTGGAATTCTTGCTCGTGCCATTTCAGTCAATGACTTGACCTGACGCTCGGTTGTGATTTTTTTTTTTTGTCTTCAAAGGGGACGGCATAAGTTACATGATTCCCATGGAAATGAGAGTGAGCTGCGTGGCTCCCGGTCAGTGTTCAATCTTAGTCGGACAAACAAACAAACAAACACATACACAACATAGACACACAGACACACACACAGACACAAAGACAGCAGACGAGCAAAGTTACTTTTAGAAATCGATGATTGTAATGTTGGCTCCCTCCTGTTGTTCAACATAAAATCCATAGTTTGGTCACCTTTAACCTCTTGTGCGGTGAGTGTTCCGTTCAGGTGGAGGGGGAGAGGGGAGGAAGAGAGCAATTTGGGAGTGAGTTTTTTTTTGCCGCTAGATGACTGCTGAACAGTTGTTCTGCCCTGATCCCTCTCTCTCTCCTTCCCTCCCTCCCTCCCTCCCTCCGCACCCACCTCCCCTCACCACTTGCCTGCCCTCTCTTTCTGCTCCTGGTCACTCCCTTTCCATCATCTCAGCATCTCGTGGAAGGAAGAACTAAAATAAAATCTGTGCTTTGCTAAACGGTATGATTTACTGTAATGAAATTAATCTGGTTGTTGCTTTAGGCATTAACTGTGTGAATAGCTGTGGTGGGGTTGGGGGGTTGGGGGGGTATCCAACTGGACCATCCCACATGCAAAAATAACTCCAATGTTTTTTTTTACCTTCTCTTTCGCTTCTCTCCCCCCCCCCCCCCCCCCCCCCACCACCCACCCCACATCTGAAGCATGGCTACGATTTGATGCAGTCACTTGACTGTGTTCTGGTCGGAAACTCTGATTTCTTTCGTAATTAACGGTTTATCTAACCAATTTGGTGCTGTAGTTTTGGTGCATGGGGAGGGAGGTGCGCGTTGAGTGTGTGTGTGTGTGTGTATGTTTGCGTATGTATGTGTATGTTTGTGTGTGCACATGCGTGTGTGTTTGTGTGTGTATATGTTTGTGTGTGTATGTATATGTTTGCGTGCGTGGGTTTGCATGTGTGTGTGTGTGCATGCGTGTGTGTGTGTGTGTATGTGTGTCTGGACTTCAGTGATCCGAACTCAACATTCCAATGAAACATTCCATTAACCCCTTGCCTGCCTCCGCCTGATGCCGACTCTTGTCTATAAGTTGACGAACCCCGCCTGGGTTTTAGTTCAGTGCTGATTTGACCAGCTCGAGGGATTGGTAATGATTTAGTCACGCTTTTCACAACGCGGCTCGCAGCTTTGTTCTCCTTTTTTTAATTAAAAAATCGCAAATAAAACGTCCTCGCTTTTGTAGCCGCTCCCGATCGTGGGAAGCCACAGTCACCTCACGTCGCGACGTGTGAATCCTGTGAAGCGCTTTGAGACGTCCTCCTGACTCAAAAGGCTTATGTGGGGGAGGGGGGGAGGGGGGGGGGGGGGGGGGGGGGGGGGTGGGGGGAGGGGAGTTGCTGTTCTGTTTTGAAAAGGAAATCCAGACTCAGTCGCCCTGAATGGCTTGTCGTGATTTCAGCGGCAAGTGAGCGTTAGCGCGGAGAGAGAGAGGGAGTGAGCGCAACGCACAGGTGCTTTGATCTTGGATGTTGATGTCCACCTCCCCCTCCCGACCATCTGTCTGTCCGTCGCCCATTGGAATCACACCATTGGGGCGTTGGAACCTCTCAAACCAATTCCCAAACTGGGTGGTGGCTGGGGTGGAAATGACAGACTCCCAGAGAGAGACCTTCCCAACTGCAAGGACCAAGGGTGGATTGAGGGTTGGGCTTTGGAGGGCGGGGAAGAGAGGGGGTTTTAGGGGTTCCTGCAGCAAGATAGACAGGCCATCGGTCAAGCCCGAGGGAATTCCGATTGTCGGAACATTTTTATACGTTGGCATAACTTTTGCGTGAGTTTTGTCAGTTACGCTCCAAAGGAATCCTAACCAAGACACCGTGACGTGTGTGAGTCTGTTGACGGTCTAGGTGTGTGATCCACCATTGCCGCTTCTGTTGTTTCTGCTCGAAATCGATCATTACCGCGCTTGCCATTTTTAGCGACAGAAAAAATGTTATTTTTTGGCATGATTCTTGACAGATTGTCAATAAACAAAGTGATGGGAATCAAACTCGACCTGTGACGTGTGTTTGTGTCCATGTGTCGTAGCCAAGCCTGAGATTTGGGTGCGTGTCTTATTGTACATTTTCCTCCACACACACACACCTACACCCACCCACCATCACACCTGAGATTAGTCACTCTTATCCTTTTCGACCAATCTGAGCGGAGCCATCAGTGAACAGGGTGACTGACCTTGCCCCCCTCCATCCCCAACCCCCATCTCCCCCCTGGTCTCACGTTCCTGCTCTCGCTCTATTTTCTCTCACATTCCCCATCTCTCTTGCTTACGATCTCTGTTCCTCTCACGCTTGCCGTTTGTTGTCCTTTCACACTCTCCATGCCACGCTCTTGATGCTCACACTCTCTCTCTTGTACTCTCTCTTTCTAACTCTTCCTCTCTATGTGGTTGTCTCCCACCGGCATCATTCAATCCACCCTGTATCACAAGCACAGCCAAGCCACTAAGGGGTGAAACTTGTGACGTGGGATGTGCAGTCACCATCACATCGTTCATCAACGAGATCGCTCCAAAACTCCAGAGTCTGTTGGTTTCCCCCTGTCCCCAAACCCCCCCAACCCCACCAACACCACCCCTTACAACCCCCAACTGCTCTCTATCTTTGGGGGTGGAGCCTTTGGCTCTATATTGCAGTTTTGTTGTTATGGTGTTGTTGCATCTGAGTAACATCCATGGGCCACATAAGCAATATTTCGTATGTCTCTTTCCTACAACAACAACTTGCATTTATATAACACCCCCCTCGCGCAGGTAGGGTCATGCTTCAGAGCGAAATATAACAACATTTATTCAGTCCCTTTTTTGTCTATGTCGGGAGGAACATCTTGACATCGTGGCCTGGGCTGGAGTGGGGTGGGGTGGGGCGGGAGCCGAGGGAGGTGGGATGAGGAAGGGGAGAAGGCGACCGAAACCGAGGTCACAGGTTGTGACATGCCTCGAAAGAGGGGAGGGAGGGAGTGAGTGAGAGGGCTTCCAGGAATGGAACTCCAGCGAGCAAAATTGCCATGGTGGAAAAGATGGGACGGGAGGACGTGAAGCAAACTAGTGTTTGCTTCGCAGAAGGAAACGGCCTTGGTGAGAATTGGTAAGAGATGTGTTTGCCTCCCTGACAGACTGCATTAACAGTCGGCATTAATTAAACTGCATGCTGTGTCCTCCCAAAAAGCTGTCAAGCGTAGTGACTGTGTACTTGTACGCAAACGCCACAGCCTCTCTGGAATCCCTCTCATTTTAAGTTACATGCTCTTCCCCAACCTGCACCTCCCCCCACACGTCCCCACACACATACACACAAAAACATCCATGCAAATTTACACATCGGGGTGGTGTCGTAAGGCTCTCAAGACTACCCTCCTTGGGGAGGTGGGGAGGGGGATGGGGGGGGGAAGCTGTGCGCTGGTCTCCTTGGCACTGAACTGGCAGAATTGAGCCAGACATTTGTGCTGGTCTCCGGTCTGGTTCCTGAGCCAGACGGGTCCTCATTACTCCAGGGCGTTGCTGATAACAGAACAACAACTACACTACTTGCATTTTGTACAGCTCCTCTCACACGGGATTATCCCAGAGCATTTTACAGCATACTTATTTATTTGTTCAGCCGGTCGTCTTGACACGCGCGGAAACTCAATCCCGCGCTTCAGAGCACTGGAATCAAGCTCAGTATTCCCAGCAACTCATGGAAATTCCCAGAGACAGATTGTTGGAATGAAATGCACACTTTCTACTTGGAGAGACCGATCCTGTTTACCTAATCCTGACACCACAGCCCAGCCTGGCTCATCGGAAACATTTGGAAGGGCAAACCAGTGACTGGGAGGAGCAGGGAATCCGCCCACTCATTTCCAGCGAACCCTCCCAAGCTAAGGGTTTCGCCGTATGTGGGGAATAAACCCAGTTGATCCACCTCCATCCTTCCCTCCCCCACCAACCCTCCCCCCAAAAATAGGCTCAATGTTATTATTATTATTATTATTATTATTGCTGAGTGGATATGGGGGGTGTGGGGGGGGTGGGTTGCAATTCTCTCACTGCCCTCTCGGTGTCTCTCAATCAGTCTCTGACCTGAAGCTTTGCTCAGATTTCCAGAGAGACTGGAGGTCCTCTGAGCCCAGCTCTGTGGTGACAGTCTGCCCACAATGCTGGACATATTCATCCTCATGTTCTTTGCCATCGTGGGACTAGTCATCCTCTCCTACATCATCTACGTGCTGTGACTGGCAGGGGGTGTGTGGAGGGGATGCTGATGCAGGTGGAGGTGGAGATGAAAGAAGCAGCCCCAAGGATTCTGGATGTATCTCCACATCCCACAGGTTAGAGCTCTCTCTCTCTCTCTCTCTCTCTCACACACACTCACTCACACACTACTCTCCTTTGCTCCCAGAACCTGAGATACACATTGCTAGACATGTCCTTTTATACCTGGGATATTTGCTGCAGAAAAAAACGAGAGACAGAGAGAGATGTGATTCCCACTCACTCATTCATTTAGTGAGTCAGTCATTCTCTCCCATCATCACATCATCTCCATCTCTCTCCCCTACCCTCCCCCTATGTCTGTGTCTGTCTGATTTGTTTTTGTCGAGGATGATTTTATTACGAACCCATCTCCACTCTCTGATCGATTTCATTTCATTTGAGGTTTGTGACTGAGGCTCAGTTATAACCAAGAGACGCCATGGGTTTATCTCAAGGCCACAGCTTCCCCTTCCTCTCTCTGTCTCTCTCTCTCTCTTCTACACATCTCATCTCTCTTTCTCTCCTTTTATTTTTTCCTTCACTATCTCTCCCTGTGTTTGTTTCTTTCATCTCTCTCTCTCTGTTCCACCCTCTCTCTGTTTCTATCTCTCTTTTTCTCCCACCCATCTAATCTCACTCTCCTTTCATCTTCCTTCCCTTCCTTCCCTCCTTAATATATACATATATTATGTCTGTGTCTCTCTCTCTCTGAGGATCTCTATCTCTTTCTCCAACTTTGTCCCTCTATGTGCCTTTATAATAATAATCCTTGCATTTGATATCGCGCTTTTCACGTCATCTTTTATCCGTCTGTCACTGCCTTTAGTCTGTCTCTCTCTCTCTCTATGTATCTGCGGAGAGCAATCAGTGTTAGAAAAATGAATGCTCTTCTGCCTTGCGCTAAAAAGATGTCTGGTATGTGACTGCGATGAATACATGGTGCATGGGATTAAACGCAAGTCATATGGGCTGAGGCAATAGAGCAAGGATCAAGGTTTGGGGTTTGTAAAAATGGGGTCATTTAATCATAAATAATCATAAATAGGGTCATAAAAAAATAAGTATTAATAAACCTTGCATTTGGTACAGCGCCCGATCACATCTTCTAGGCGTCTCGAAGTGCTTTCACAGAATGCTGTGTAAAGTGACTGTACATTTTGTGGGGCGGAACGCGGCAGCCAATTGCAAACAGCGGTGGATTGAGTGACCAATTTATCACCCTGTTACCCATCCCGTGTTCTTGTTTACATCCGTGCTTATCGGCCTCCCCAACTCCTCCCTCCACAGACTGCAGATCATCCAGAATTCTGCAGCCCGTGTCCTCTCCTGCACCTGACTCCGCGACCTTATAACCCTCAATCTCCCCCAACTCCACTGGCTTCCCATCACACAGAGGATAAGGTTCAAGATCCTGGTCCTCACCTTCAAAGCCCTCTATGGCTTTGCTCTCCTTACGTCTGTGACCTCCTAAACCCCTACCAGCCTGCCCTTCTTCCTTGTTTATCCATTGTTTCCTCTAAATAATAAATAATTAGTGTAATAATCCATGCATTTTGTACTGCAAGTTAGATCTGTTACTAATTATATATTTATGTCCTCACTCTGCTCAATGGGCTCTGGTCTGCTTCCCGTCTCTCCGTCTCACCCGCCCCAACCTTGGTGGGCAGGCAGGCGAGCCTTCAGCCACTCTGCCCCCACCCTCAGGAACTCCATCCCGCAATCCCTCTGCCTCGTCCCCTTCCTAGCCTCCTTCAAGATCCTCCTCTTCGACCGTGCCTTCGGTCACCCTCCTTCCCCCACCCCCTTGCTCCCTACCCGCCCCGATCCCGACCCCAGCTCGAGTCTGAAACACTGACTGTCCTGTGGCTTGGGACGTCCTCCAGACATGAAAGGCGCTGTACACATGTAATTTTGTTGTTGTTGTTCTTTCAGGAGCCGCTTAGTGAGTCCAACCCCTCTTCCCCTTCCCGTTGGACAGTGACCATCAGGCAACATTGTCTCCGTCCTGGCCCTGGCCCTGGGAACACGGGACATCCTGAGGAGCATCCAGCGGCATCTCTTGCTGGGAGCCACCCCAACCTCGGGACACGTAACCGCAGTACCGTCCCTGATGGCAGAATAATATTAATATACAGCTGTGCCTGTGTGTAACTGTTGTAACAGCCTTTGAGAGTGTGTGTGTGTGTATATGTGTGTGTGTGCGTGATGTTGGTTGTGTGTATGGATATGATGCTGTATGTGTATGTGAGAGATGCTGTAGCTGCAAAGTCCGATTCTCTTCCCAATCAGTCCACCGTTGCTTCTGTTTACACCGTACGCGAGCCTCCACCTTTCCTTCTGTTCCCTTAGCTCAGTGGTCGGACTGCTCGCCTCACAAGCGAGAGGACCTGGTTTCAATTCCCAGGTCGGGCGAAACCTTAGGCAAGTTTCCTTACTCCACGAGCCTCTGTTTACCTAGCAAGAAGCAGGAACCCGGGTGTTAGTCGATTAGAGGATCACTTTCCGGGGTAATAATCCCTCTAAACAAACAATAATAATTTGGTCACTCAATCCAGGGCTCTTTGTGGGATAGACAGTCGCCTACAAAACACACAGTATCTTCTGCTTTTAGGCATCTGAACGATGTGATAAAGCACTATAGCAATGCGAGGATAATTTCATTATTCCCTTCTCCCTCATATATCCATTGGTTTCTCTAAATACATGAATATTTATAATAATCTATGCATTTTGCACTATGCCCACACTCTGTCTGTATCCTGTGTGACAATGAAACTCCTAAACTCCCTGTTAGATCTGTTACTGATTGTCATATATTTTAGGCACCCCCCCTCCATCTTTCGACTCACACACAAGGGGACGCAAACCATCAACGTATCGTATCCACCATGTTAAAACACTTTGAGCAGTTCCCCTCTCAACCATCTCAACGCCGCAGAAGAAATGCTCTGACCTGACCAACCACTGTGCTCACACCTGTCGCTGGTGACATCCTGGGAAATCCTCACCAATCTTTACGCTCGGCTAACAAAATACATTTTCTTTGTTGAATACTTTTGTGATTTGCGCCATAAATCAACGAATATTCCATCAAGAAAAAGAAATGAAAAAGAAATGAAAAAGCAAACTACACATCAAACATGGACTGACTTAGACACGTGGGAATGTTTGGTTGGGGGAAGGGGTTGGAGTGGAGGGTAGGTGGGATGGGGGGGAAAGGGGGAAGGATAAATATTTATTAATATTTTAATAAATTTTAATAAATTATCGGAAAACTGAGTTTTATTGCTTTATTATACAGTACAACGAGGGGGAAGGGGATAATGATAATAATAATAATCCTTGCATTTGACATAGCGCTTTTCACGTCTTCTAGACGTCTCAAAGTGCTTCATAGAATATACTGTAAAGTGAATTGTGTATATTTGCGAAACACAGCAGCCAATTGCGCACAGCAGCGTCCCCCACAAGCAGCCGTGGATTAAAATGACCAATTTTATTGATAATAATAATCCTTGCATTTGCTACAGCGCCTTATCACATCGTCGAGACGTCTCAAGGCATTTCACAGGATACACTGTAAAGTGTAGTGACTGTGTATTTTGTGGCCAAAACTCGGCAGCCAGTTGTGCACAGCAATAGGAGAGGTGCCGGGGACAGGAGGGGGCGGGGGATTGAGAGAGGAGCGTAATTATCCCTAATTACTGGAGCATCCCCCCCCCCCCCCCCACTCCACACACTCACTGGGCAGGGGTCAGGCTCCTCTCTCACCCCCACCCGCACCCCCAGTCAAAGGCACTGGCATCTCTCACTAAGCGCGTCTGTGAGGGGGAATGAGTTAGGATATGAGATTGACCCCAGCAGAAGGAAAAAAAGAGTCAACATGAACAGCAATAAAGCAATACCATGATCCACAGTGTACTGTGCAGTGTTATGGGTGCTATGTACTGTTTTGCACAATAAATACTGTATTGGCTATTACTGAATGTAGCACTGAAAGCCTGGTCAGGGGGAGTATTGTCTCTGACCACAAGAGGGACATCAGATCCTTTGCATCTGTCCTTTGTACAGCCCAGTGGCCAACTAAACACTGAACTCAAGAAAATAGCCCCCCCGCCCCCCCAAACAAAAATCCTTGAGTAGCTTTCACGCCTGGAGGAAGCCTCAAAGTGCCTCAATGTATAAAGTGTAGTGACTGTGTAGGAGAACGCGGCAGCCAATTTGTGCACAGAAGCATCTCGGAAACAGCCATCAAGTGAATGATCCTTCTTGAAATATATCCTGAGTACAGCATCTCCTCCCCACCCACCCCCAGTGCTGTGTGCGTGTGTGTTTGACACTGTGCGTGTGACTGTGTGTGACACTATGCTAGTGTTACTATGTGACACTGTGACACCGAGGATGTGTGTGTGAATGTGTGACTGTGTGTGTGAGAGGAGGTGGGAGAGGGTGAAGGCAAGCAGGAGAGTTTGTGGGGTGGGGGCTGGAGGTGGTGTCTTCCGTTTGCTGTGATTATATGTTTACTGTTTCCGGATGAAATAAAAGTACAGTATTTCTCAGAGTTTCTCTGAGGATTGTATTTTGTGATGGTTAGCATTATACCAAGCGAGAGATCCCAGGTTCCAAGTCTCATCCCAACCACTCAGCCAGACTGGGATTGGTTTGGAGGGAGGGGGCCTTGCTTGATGAGGGCAGTATGGGGGAGTCCTGCCCGGGTGGGGTGAAGGGGGAGAAATCAGACAACGTTTATTGCTCCTTATTGCTCTTTCAGCCAGGAATCCTGTGTTTAGCTGCAAATCTGCTCCCTAACCTAACATCCACCATCACTCACTCTAACTCTTGTACAAACTCTGACCCCCAACTACCCTCACAACAACCTTTGATTCCCCGTCTTGTTGCAAAATCTTTACCTCCCCCCCCCCCCCCCCCACCCACCATGTACAACCTTTGGCTCATGCCCACAAACTTTGAGTTCATAGGAACATAGGAGTAGTCCATTCAGCCCCTCCAGCCTGTTCCCCCATTCTATTAGATCATGGCTGATCTATACCTCAACGCACTTGCCCCATAGTGCCTCAATATAAAGTATAGTGGCTGGATTGTGTGGGCAAACATGGCAGCCAATTTGCACACAGGGAGACATCCCACAAACAGCCGTGAGGTAAGTAAGTGGGTGAGTGAGTGAGTGAGAGATATTAGAATACTGATGTCTCATGGTGGAGGTCATCAACCAACTGTGAGAATGTGAGCCTTTTCTGTAAACTTAATTGATTTGGTGATAAATGATCTTTGGGGCTGTGTTAATGGAAATAATCTTAATTAGTCTCATACAGCGGTTTAGGCCCCAGAGCTGATATAGAGTTTTTCGATTAACTTTTCATTCTCTTGAATGTTTTTCAGTCTTATTGGAAAGGTTTAAATTGGTAACTTTCGTAATAATCCTTGCATTCGATACAGCACCTTATCACGTCTTTGCAACGTCTCAAAACGCCTCGCAGAATATACTGCAAGGTGAAATGATTGTGTATTTTGTGGGCAAAACTCTCGGGTAAGAGACATTAAATCGAGGTCTCGTCTGTGGTGGACGTTAAAGATTCCACCGCGCTAATAGAAAGACTGTAGGACGTTTCTCTCTCCATCTCTCGCTTGTCACTTACACTCTTTCTCTCTCTCGCTCCTCCCATCTCTCTCCGCAATGAGTGGGAATAGCCTATTTAGGTTAAACTTTTCAAAACTGTTTTTATATAATTTTGAACGCCTCTATTAGTTCCTCTCTTGAACGTCTCTGGCAAAAAAGAGGCCTAATATAACCCGCCTGCCCTATTAGCATTAACCTGCCAGCCCTGGATTAGATTGCTCATTAAGGGGAAAAAAATAATGAGTTTAGAGAAACAGTGTCAAGCAGAACACTGATCTCACGTTGTCAACGATGCAGAGAATTCAATCTGCATCTTTTGCTGAGCTTCATTTTGACTTTCTGTGGGACTAATTTATTTGAGCAAACGGGTAATTTACTATCGCATTTAATACTAATTTCCAGACCGTCACTGATAATAATAATCCCTGCATTTTGATATAGCGCTTTTCACATCTTATCGACATCTCAAAGCACTTCGTGGAATAAAGTGAATTGACTGTATATTTGTGGGAGAAATGTGGCAGCCAATTGCACACAGCAGTGTCCCACAAACAGTCGTGGATTGAAATGACCAATTTTATTATTGTGGTTTTTTTTGGAGGGATTATTATTAGGCGTGTGAAGTAAGGAAATTTGCCCAAGGTTTCGTCCTGACCTGCCTTGAAAAAGGGGAGAGAGGGGGCAAGGTGAAGGGGTTTCGGGAGAGAGTTCCAGAGTTTCGGGGTTTAGTACCTGAAAGCGAGGCCACTGATGATGGGGCGGACGGAACAGTGGACAAGCAGGAAGCCAGAGTCAGTCAACAGGTAATGGGTTGAGAAATAAACCTAGACTGCGAGCACTGTGTGATTTAAGTACATCAAGACAATCCATCAACGAGCAGGAGAAGGAAATTCTTCTGAAGATTGTATTATATGTACAAGCAGATTACAAGTCAATAAACAAAACATGGAGGAGAGACGTCAGTTTGTGATGTTACCAGAGGCCTGAAATTCCACCTGACTTTAGCCCCCCCCCCCCCCACCCCCACAATAACCCACATTTTGGCACTCGTTTTGGCAAAACCTTCATTCAGTTCAGTACATAAGCCACTTTTCCCAAGCCAGAATTCCTCCTTTTTAAGATAAAACCAGGAAAAGACAGTTCCTGAGTAAAAATGTGCCGTTAGGACTTGGCCCCAGATTCCTCAAGTGTTTTAGGATCACCTCGAGGCTGAAACCGGGAGGAATTCTGTGTCCCAGTTTTCTTATTAGATAATAATGATCCTCGCATTCGCGCCTTGCACATTGGGAGGACACCTCAAAACGCTTCACTAGAACTTAAAGTGTAAAGTTTGTAAAGTGTAAAGTGTAGTGACTGTGGGTTCCGCAGGCAAACCAATCCTCTGGTCAATATTGCAAATTGCCCATGAAATGTAAGCTACAGGTCATTGTATTATACAAGGAGTCCACAAAGTCCGGTTACCTCTATGTTAAAAGACAACAGCGATACGAGACTGCGGAGAGAAGCTGAAACAAGCTGTGAGAGACTGTACAGGTACCCCACCACAACCATGGCCTCGTCAACCGCGAAACTCGCACATCCACGGTTTGCTAAATGCGACAAGCCTTGCAAACCACGGCTTATAAACCCTTGCTTATCCACGGTTTTAATACTAACACTAGCGTTTAGCGCTAGGACCCGATTGCTTCAACCAGCCTGGATGTCGCTTCACGCTAGAGTTTAGCGCTAGGACCTAGTTGCGATGTTGCAACCAACCAGTGACAACGCTTCTCTCTTAGGATTAAGGTAAATACAGTAACATGAATTTATTGTCGCTTCTCTGCATCCTTCTCTCTCTGTGTGTAAGTGTATCATATAGTGTCTCTCTCTCTCTCTCTCTGTAGGTCAGTCAGTCAGACAGCCTCGCAGATTGCTGCAGATCCTGGCAGCCAATGCGCCCAAACTTACTCCCCCTATCCCCATGTATGTTATGTGTTTTTTTTTGTGTTTAGTTCTACGAAACTCGAACTTACCCCCCGTATCCCCATGTTTGCCATAAGGCCCTGCGATTCTACCAACCGCGGAGGTTTAGAGGAACGTATCCCCCCGTGGTTGGAGAGGGATACCTGTATTTCCAAATACAATTCTTCCACATGTTTGGGCTGTTGGTCAGAGCATTGTATTAAAAAACATGGACTTTGTGGACAACCTGTTATGCACAGTGAATCTCGCAAAACGTATCTCTTCCCTCCAACCTTCCCACCCCCCACCCCCCCACCCCAGCCTTCCCGCCAGCTCAGGCACCAGGCCAGCAGTGCCAAGCGCTTTGAGACGTCCTCCCGATGTGTAGCTATAAAGTATATTGTAATTGCATACATAAATAAACATAAAAAATAAAAAGGCAAAGTTTCAAGGCTCAGGTGGATAGATTTTTGGTTACATCAGGGTATCAAGCGATATGGGGCAAGGGTGGGTAATTGGAGTTGAGGTACAGATCAGCCATGATCTAATCGAATGGCGGAACAGGCTCGAGGGGCTGAATGGCCTACTCCTGTTCCTATGTTCCTAATTACAAACAAAATCAATTGTATTCCAACCACTTCCCCAAGAAAGAGGATATAATATATACCTTCAGTGTATAAGTCCCATGGCCTGGTTTGATTTATGTATAATATATATATATACTGTATATAAAAAAAATACAGATCTGAATGGAGTAAGCTTTTCACAGGGAAAAGAAAGCAAGACTTATGCAATGCAGTATTCAGCTGTAACTTATTTCTTCTCAAATATATTATAGTAAAGGTCCCAGGTGACTAGATGGTGATGGGATAGCTGCATCTCACAAGCTCATTATTGTCACGTAGAAAGGGGTATCAATGGTGGTGGGTGAGGGGGAGAGGGCAGGGAGGGGGAGTGAAGTGGCCTGCTGTGGGGGGTGGGTGGGGTTAGGTGGCTGAGGATAGTAACTCCTTTTAATGGTTTGGAAGTTGGGGTTTATCTCCCCATTGTCCCCTCTCCCCCTCGTTTCCCATCGCCTGCTCCGCTCCGCAGCGGGAGGAGTTGGGGGGGGGGAGGGGGGGGTGGGCAGGACCTCAACACTGCTCAGCTTCCACAAAGCCTTCCTTGTCATGGCCTCTGGACTCCACCTCAGCGTACGTGGGTTGTCCACTGTTCTTCCTGAACTTCATGGCCGGCCATCTGTACAGGCGACGCTGTGGGTGGGAGACACAGAGCAATCACAGTATCAGACACACAGACAGAGAGAGAGAGAGAGCGAGCTGGGTGATTTCCCCTCACTCTCCACAACGCCCCCTCCTCCTCCCACACCTAACGTCCGCTCCTGACCCAGCGATGGCGAAACCCTTGCCGGGACAGCCCACATCTCGTTAGGCACGGCCCTCTCCCGTGCGAGCAGTAAAGTGTGTTAAGCCCCAGGTGAGAAGGTAATGAAAGGCCATTCATTGTCATCTCTCACGGATCACCGGAAAGAAAGGAATCTTAACCCAATTTCAGACTTATTACAGCTCCAAATGCAAAACCCAACGGCTCCCAGCGGCAATGCCCCCAGAAAGGATTTTAATTGGGATAATGTGCTGTGGCAGTGGGGTGGGGGGTGGGAGGGAGAGGTTGGAAAGTTAGCTGTCATCCAGGACTTGATATCTGACAAGTATACATCATTGGAAGGGCAGACCAGTCACTGGGGGCAGGAAATCTCCCGCACTCAGCTCCTTGTTAACCCTGTCAAACCAAAGCCCTATTGGGTCGAGTGATTCCTGGCTGAACAAGCAGCTTGCCAGACAGTGATATCAATGGCAAGCTACGTGGTTTGAGACGGTTAGGCTCCAGCAGTGAACCCAACGCACACTCGGAATAGGTAACTCGTAATGTGTCCCTCCGGGGAGAGAGTGCGCATTCCATTCCATCAATCTATCTCTGGGATTTACATGCACCCACCCGTGCAAAATTCTCAGTTCAGTGTGGATACTCTTAAGCACAGTGATGGGTTTCTGTAATGTATCGGACACCAGGATGAGCATAAAAAATGTAATCATTCATCTCTCTCTCAGTATCAACCTCACTCTGTGTGTCTCTATGTGTTTCCTCCCTCAGTTTGAGTATCTGTGCGAGTGTGTCTTTAGAGTCTCTCTCTCTCTGCATACATGTGTTTGTGTGTATTGTGTGTGTGTCTCTTCGAGTCGCTGTGTGCGTACGTCTCTCTCTCTCTGCGTTGTCCTCCGGATGAAATGTTCAACCGTGGTCCCGTCTTGTATACCTGCTACGTCCTCTTGATGTGAAAGGCGCCTCGTTAAAGAACTATGAGTGAAATGAGTGCTCACCCGAATGAAAAACAAGGCGACTGGCGAGGTGGGGTGGTTGTTGATGTAGATGCCGGAGAGGATGAAGACTGCCAGCACCACCACTCCCAGAACAATTCCCACCACGATCCCGGTGTGAACAAGCCCTGCTCCGACTCCGGCTTTGGCCGGCACCTGGGAGAGGCTATCGTGGGTGACGGCTGCCGGAGGAGAGAGAGAGACAGCAACCAGTTACTTACTCACTCAGACAACCCCTAAAACTCTGCTCCATTGCCCTCGATGGGTTCCTTACACAAGACTTACTGCCCTTTCGGATGAGACGTTAGACGGAGATCGCATCTAGCGCCCTGTTCGGGTGGACATCAAAGATCTCTCCGTGCTATTGGAAAAGGGATCGGAGTTTCTCTCTCCCAGTCTCTTGGCCAACAATCCCCTGATATATTTTTAACAATCGCTCCTTCCGCAAACTGCCCACCGCATTTCACTCGCAAAATACACAGTCACTGCATTTTTACAATATATCCTGTGAAGCGCTTTGAGATGCCTAGACGATGTGATGAGGCGCAGTATCAAATGCAAGGATTATTATTATTATTATCATCACTGTTGCACTGGCTGAGTTGATCAATGTTGACACACCCTGCTCGGTCGCTCATACTCTCACCTCCGAGTCAGAAGATTGTGAGGTTCAAACGCCAGGGACTTCGAGCTCACAGTCGAGGGCTGGAGGAGGCCACCCCAGAGGTAATCACTGAAGTTTAACCAGCTAAAACCGCGCAGTTTGCCATCGACATCACTGACGGCAAACTGGGAAGCGCTGCCCGTCACGGGTCAAAGATTCCACGGTGATATCTCGCCTGGTGTCCTGGCCAAAAATTCCGATAGGTTAATCAACCCTTCACTTCATGGCTGTTTGTCAGCCCTTGCTGCACCCAAATTGGCTGCACGGCTGGTCTACAGAAAGCACAGCCACTGCACCTCACACAGAAATGCATTGTGAAGCATTACCGATATATTTTACAGTTATCACAGGGTGGCACCGGCCGCAGTTTAATGCAGCGTTTTTACCGATAAAACAAGCTGCAGGTATTTGCTGCCAAGAGCAGTGCCTTGTCGCTCATCTCAACCATCTGCTCATCAGTAATGTCCCGCAAACAGGCAACGGTGAGGGTACGAACTATCTCTGAAGACTGTTGATCAAAAGGCTCTGTGATGTTTTGGCAACTAATCACTGGGCTGAAGTCCAGCGTAGACACTGGTGGATTTATTTGGAGAGGGAATCTCTCTACTCTTTGCAAATAGGGTCACAGGATCTTTATTGTCCATCTGAACGGACTGACTGGACATCGGTTTAATGTCTCAACCAAAGGACAGTGTGTCCGACAATGTGACGCTTTCCCCTCCCTCTCCCCCAGAGCTGCACTAGAGCATTGAGTCTGTTGAGCTCAATGTTCCCACCGTGCGAGGGAGTGTTGGAAGTGTGTGTGTGTGAGAATGGGGGAGTTAAACCGACAGAAATGAATTGTTCTTGGTTTGCAAATAGCCAGAAAGTCAGATAATATACACACAAACTCCAGAATATCCCTCAGGTCACGCCTGGGAAGACAGGAGATGAGAGCTGTGAGAAGATTTAGGAGGTTGAGCCAGACAATCCTGTTGAGGAGATATTAAACATTGGGTGAGTACTGACTGTGCAATCATTTCCTTAGGACACAATGTTCCCTGTTATCTGTTATAATCACAAGGGAAAACAGGAAAACACATTGGAATAATAATAATCCTTGCATTTGATATAGTGCCTTATCACGTTGGAAGTACTTCACAGAATTTAGTTGTAGGCATTTGTAGGACTTGTACAATTTACTTGTACTTATGTATTTGTAGGCAAACACGGCAGACAATTGCACGTAGTAATGTCTCACAAACAGTCGTGAGTTGAGTGATCATGTTTTTTTTGTGGGGGAGAGGGATTGTGACCCTCAGAAAGCGACCCACAAACAGTCGTGGATTGAATGACCTACATTTTGTCTTGAGGGATAGCGATCCACCGATAGACTGACGCCCGGGTTCCTTATTACTGCTGAGCTAAACAGTCGCTCGTGTGCGGAGTACGGATAACAGTCTGGGGAATCAAACCCAGGTCCTCATGCTCGTGTTGTGAGGCTGGAGCTCGCTAACCACTTCGCTCCTGGAGGTCAGAGACGCAGTGAATGTTCCAAACTGAGGGTGATCTCTGGCGCTAATCTGCGGCGGGGGCCACGGGCGGGCGGGCGGGCGTTACTGACTGGGACGTTACTCACCGTCTGCGGTGGAGCTGTCCGGCTGCCAGGCAGGCGAGGTCGCTGCTGTGTTCAGCCAGGCTGTTGAGGAAAAGTCCTGGGAATGTTCGGGGAATTCTTCACACGGCTCATCTTTCTCCTAGGAAGGTGCGTGTGGTGGTGGGGGGGAGCGGGGGGGTGGGGGGGAGCGGGGGGGTGGGGGGGAGCGGGGGGGTGGGTGGGAGGGGGGTGGTGGGGGGGGACGGAGTCATAAAACATTAGAAACCATGCCTTTGCAATTTACAAACAGCTTCCAGAACCGTACGGCTATTTTACTGCTGAGTCAGCGTGCGGTGATGTGGACGCGAGGAAACATTTTAACAATAGTAACGAATAATCCTTGATTTTTTTTTAAACATGGCACCTTTAAATTCAGGAGGATAATAGTACGAATAAGAATAATAATCCCCGCATTTGATACAGCACTTTAGCAAAACGCTGAGACGTCTCAAACTGCTTCACGTGTACTGTAAGATGTAGTGACTGTGTATTTCGTGGGCGAAACAAAGCAGCAAGCCGCGCACAGCAGTGTCCCACAACCGCGGAGCGAGTGATTGGTTTTTATCTGAGTGATTGTTGGCCAGGACACCGGGAGAGAGAAATTCCCTTCTCGTTTCAATTAATAGCGTGGGATCTGTAACATCTACTCGAACAGGAAGATGGCGGGATCTCCGATGGGCGCGTTATTAAAAGGGCAAAGGTCACGACACGACTGCGTCCGGTTTTGAGGGTCGATCGCTACATCGGTTGCAAGACCTGAACTGACCTCGTCCGCACACTGATAGTCCAGCCACTCCTGTCGGTGTCTGTCAAAGCCATTCGAGCACCTGCATTCCCCAACACAAGGAGAGAAATCGATCGTTTACTAATAATCCTCGCATGTGATACAGTGCCTTATCAGGTCGTTGAGACATCTCAAATCGCTTCTCTGTAAAGTGGATGAAGTTTGGAGGCGAGACGCAGCCAATTTTTGCACAGCAACATCCTGCAGACAGCCATGAAATCAATAACGGATTTAATCTGGAGGATTATCTACCAGGAAAACGGGAGAAATTTACCTCTCTTTTTCAATAGTGCCTTGAATCCTTAGTGGCCACCTCAAATAGGCCAGAGCTCGGTTTAACATCTAATCTGCAAGTCAGAGCCTCCAACAATGCAGGCTCCCTCTAGCACTGTGTGTGTGACTGTGTGTGTGTGTGCGCCAGTATGTGTGTGTGTGCGCGTGGGTGGGTGTGTGTTTGAGTGTCAGCAGTACTGTGAACCCAATGTCCCCAATGTAGCGTTGAACCCACAACCGGCAAACACAAGAGGCGCATACACACTGGACAGAACAGAGAAAAACAAAAGGTTTTCCAGAATGGAAATAATGATAAAGAGAATTTTCCAAAAAATAAACTGGGACACACAGAGCCAGCCTGTCAGCAACTGCAGGCAGTCCTGGGTCAAATAACAGAGGAGGTGATATCACAACAGAGCGTGAGAGAGAGTGCGCGTGTGAGAGAGAGAAAAAGAGAGAGAATGGAAGAGTGGAAGAGTGTGTATGAGAGAGAGAAAGAAAAAGTGAGACAAGAGTGTGAGCACGAGAGAGGCTGTAAGAACATAAGAATTAGGAGCAGGAGTAGGCAATTCGGCCCCTCGAGCCTGTTCCGCCATTCAATAAGATCAAGGCTGATCTTCTCACCTAACTCTGATTACCTGCCCTATCCCCATATCCCCTAATCCCTCTATTTTTCAAAAATCTATCAGTCTCAGCCTTAAAAATGTTCAAGGACTGAGCATCTACAGCCTTCTGGGGTAGTGAATTCCATAAATTCACTACCCTCTGAGTGAAGAAATATTTCAACTCTGTTCTAAAAGGCTGACCCTTAATTTTAAGACTGTGACCCCTGGTTATAGATTCTCCTACCAGGGGAAACAGTTCCTCAGTGCATACTTTATCTAGCCCTTTAAGAATCTTTTATGTTTCAATAAGATCCCCCCTAATTCTTCTGTACTCTAGAGAATACAGCCCTAGTTTATTTAACCTATCCTCATAGGTCAGTCCCCTCATCCCAGGAACTAACCTAGTGAATCTACGCTGCCCCCCCCCCCTCTAAGGCACGTATGTCATTTTTTAAATAAGGAGACCAAACCTGCACACAATACTCTAGGTGCGGTCTCACCAGAGCCCTATACAGTTGCAGCAAGACTGTGTGTGTATGCGCGAGAGAGCGCGAATCCGAGAGAGCGAGTTTAATTCCCGGAATTAAACAAACTCACCTGTGTGCAGCCCATATGCAAACCTCATGTAAACCAAGTGCAAAACCACAACCACATGTAAATCACACATGCAAACCCACACTCCTGGTGACTGTGGAGCACGCAGGAGGGCCCGGATTGGCTGTCCGCAACATCAGCAAATTGAATTGACTCTTCGCCTTTCATGTCAGCACGTCCCAGAGGTGCCGGACAATAATAATAATAATAATCCTTGCATTTGATATAGTGCTTTTCACATCAAAGCGCTTCACAGAATATACCGTGAAGTGAATTGACTGTATATTTGTGGGCGAAACGCAGCAGCCAATTGCGTACAGCAGTGTCCCCCAAACAGTCGTGGTTTGAAAATGACCAATTTTATTATTGTGGGTTTTTTGGGGGGAGGGATTATTATTAGGCGTGTGTGTGGAGTAAGGAAACTTACTCCACACAACCATAGATGCCCATGGTTTCGCCCTGACCTGCCTGGACTCGAACACAGGTCTCACGATTGTAAGGCAAATTGCTCCAACCACTGAGCTACAGGAACTCCACAATGAGGGGGTTTGCACCTGAGCTGGGGTTTGGGATCAGAGAAGTGATGGAGGGTAGCGGGGAGGAGGAGTGTAGATGGTCGAACGCACGGTCAAAAAGATCTCAAAACGGGTCTTGAATGCCAAGTGGTGGGGCAGTGGAAACATTTATTCCTTCTTCCCCCCCCCCATCCAAAATATACCTTTATTCTGACCCAGTGGGTTGGTGTGTGGGAGCAGGGGACGCGGAGGTTGGGGGGGGGGGGGGGGGTGGGGGGGGGGGAAATCAGGGTCTGAGCGAGTGCGTGGAGGGAAAAGATTGAGGGGAGAATCCGTCATCACCAGTTATAGCCTCACATATGTGGCTCTTGGCGTCTGTGGCCTAAGCTGGTCTCCAGCTGCTGTGCTGTCACTAACTGTAATCAGCTGCGTGTTCTCAAAGGCTGCGTCTCTCTACACTGCCAGAGTTTGGCTGCTTTGATGTCATCTGGTGTATTTGGGTAATGACAGACACAATATCCAGGCACCTCAGCTCTCTCTATTCCAGATGGGGTTTTGCTGCACACATACAGACACACATAACACACACCATACGCACACACACACCACACATACACACACACACACACCATACTCTCTCTCACACACACACACAGACATACACCATACCCACACACATTCACGCATACAGCATACCCACACATACACACCCCACGTGAACACACCATATACACACATACACCATATACACAACACACCCACACACACACACCTAACCCCCCACTCCCCACCACACACACAGAAATACACCAGCTTGACAGGCTTGGACCCACAACCTTCAGATTTGGGTCAGAGAATTTGGGATCCTCTTAAAATCCAAGGCAAAATGGTCCCACATTCTGAGGCCGTTGCATATTTCTCAGGATACTGATAATAATACTTCTATTTGGTATAGCTCCTTTTATGTCAGGAGGGGGGGTCTCAAAGCGCTGCACAGGATTTACTGTCAAGTGTAGTGACAAGATGTTTTAATGGCAAGTGACGGGGAATAATAATAGTACTAGTACTTTAATAATCCTTGCACTTGTCACTTCTTCAAGATGTCTCAAAGTCCTTCACAGGCCATGCTGTCAAGTTGTGGCTCCGAACATGGGAGAAATGCGACAGCCAATTAATTGTCTAATGCAGTAATCCGCAAACAGGCGTGGATTGACTG
The DNA here is from genome assembly GCA_035084275.1 of Hydrolagus colliei. Taxonomy (NCBI): domain Eukaryota; kingdom Metazoa; phylum Chordata; class Chondrichthyes; order Chimaeriformes; family Chimaeridae; genus Hydrolagus; species Hydrolagus colliei. Next base: position 4,832,008 of record CM068768.1, read on the forward strand.
ACCAAATTATTAGGGTGATTTTTTTTTTCAAAAAGGGATTATTGCCCCCAGAATGGGACAACAACAACAAAATTGCATTTGCAGAGCGACTTGCACCTCGGGAGATAGAGAGAGAGAGAGAGAGGAGGGAGAGGAGGGAGATAGAGAGAGAGAGAGAGAGAGAGAGAGAGGGAGAGGAGGGAGATAGAGAGAGAGATATGGTAAACCCACCTCTGGAGAACATTACACCAGCTGCAGTTAAATCGCTCCTCTGCACTAACACAAGCATTGCAGCTCCGGTGTTGCAGACACACTGCAAGAGATAGAGAGGAAACGCTGTGAGTGGAATTACAAACCATGCTTCGTTATGACACTGGGTTCACTTATACAATACAAAATTACATTTACACAGACGTCCGAAAGCGGTGGACCAGAGCCTGGGGTTGGAATCTGGGCGGGTGGAGGCAAGGGAGGGTAGGAGGGTGGCAGAAGGAGCGGTCGAAGAGGAGGGTCTTGAAATGTGGCTCGAGGTAAGGTAAGGGAGGGAGTGAGTCGTGGAGTGAGTGAATGTTGGATGGAGTTCCAGAGGGTGGAGTAGGAAAGGCTGAAAGCCCGATTGCCAATGGCCGGGTGGGCTGGGTGGGGACGTGGAGTAGGGTTTGGGTGTGAATCCCGACGTTTATTCCTGCTCCACCCTCCACCACCTTAACCCCCAAAATCATTCAAAACACATGCACCACCGACTCCATCCATCATCGCTGGGTAAGCTCTCTGTGTCTCTGTGAGTGATTGCATGGTGGAGGTTGCTGGGCAAAGGAAGTCTTTTTAAACAGAATCCCACCCGATTATAATTTGCACATAACAAGGGCCTCTCACGCTGGGAGCTCGCCTCGGAGGGAGGCCTCTGAAGGTGGAAGGCGAGTGGCTGAAAATGCCACGGCCCAGCATGTGAAATACCAACACAGAATTTCTGCCTACAACTAGTCAACCCCCACCACCCCACCCCCACCCCACCACCGAGGAAACGGGCGGCTGCTGGACAAGTCACCACTTACTGGAGACGGGAGTGAACTGCAGGGCCGAGCCGTTGACAATCTTGCTCATATTTACTTCCACCCGATGATATTCGTATATCGTCCGTCTCTGACCGTCTGTGAAGAGAGAGCAGAAGATCGCGCGGTTTGAGGTTTGCCAGGGGAAGGACGTCTCTCCCGTTGTCCTGGCCGACAAGATCAGACGATCACGGGATTGGGACTGCGGGGTGGGACTGCGGGGTGGGCCGGTCGAACTGTTCACTCACCGGGGACATGCGCGGCCTCCTCGACAATCATGAAAGCGTCCGACAGTCCGACTTTCACTGGGTGCTGGATGGAGTTTATCTGAAGCACAGGAAGCGGGATCTGAGGGCGAGAGTTACAAGCACAGGGTCGGGTGAGGTTATTGCATTGAGAATAATAATCAAATTTGACAGCATGCCTCCTCAGGAAAGTCTCACACTGCTTCTGGAATTCACCGTGTGGTGAACTGACTGTGTTTTTGTAGACAAACTTGATGTGGCAGACACAGCTGGTCATAGTCTTGGGTTACCATGTGTGCCAGACACCTGATTGACCTCAATGAAGGTCTCTCTCTCTCTCTCTCTCTCTCTCGAGCTATTGCCAGCAACTTGGACGGCGTCTCGGAGCGCTTCACAATAACGGGTCCCAGGGCCGAGCCTGGGGGGGAGGGGAGGGGGGGTAAAGGTGACCAAAAGCGCGGTCCAAAAGGAAGGTCTTTGGCCGTGACCTGAAAATAGGAAAAGAGGGGGCGAGGCGAAGGGAGTGAGGGAGAGAGTTCCAGAGCACCCTGATGGAACGAGTAGGGGATGGACAAAACACCGGGCAGTGCCCTCCCTTCTCTCCCACCCCCCTCACCGCTCCTCCTCGTTCTGCTTCACTTTAATAATAATCCTTACAATTGACATAGCGCTTTTCACATCTTATCGATGTCTCAAAGTGCATTACAATGTACTGTAAAGTGAATTGACTGTATATTTGTGGGCAAAATGCAGAAGCCAATTGTGTACAGCAGCGTCCCACAAACAAATTTCAATCGTGGATTGAAAATGACCAATTTTTGTTATTGTGTTATTTTTTTTGAGGGATTATTTTTAGGTGTGTGGAATAAGGAACCTTGCCCAAGGTTTCGCCCTGACCTGCCTGAATTCGAACACAACGTCTCACGCTTGTAAGGCGAGTGCTCTAACCACTGAACTCCATGAGCTTCAGTTTGTTCTGCGTGCGGCGCTCGCTCTTCACGCACTCACGTTTTTGTAGCTGAATATTATGCGTCCCTCTCGGCAAAGGGTGGCCTGGAAGGTGAAGGGTCCCAGGTCCTTACGGCTCTGCAGAAACACCGTATCCCACTGCACCACGAAGGCCGTCCCTAAACGGTAATAGTAACCACTGTTGCATTTGATACAGTACCTTATCACACTGTCGAGATATCTCCGAACACTTCACAGAATATACAGTAGGCTACTAGCGGATCAGATTGACTAACCATTTTTGTGGGGTTGGTGGTGGGGCGGGAGCGGAAGGGATTATTATCCCCGGAAAGTGATCCGCCATTCGACTAACAACTGGGTTCCCACTTACTGTTGGGTAAACAGATGCCTGTGGAGTCAGGAAACTTACCCAAACACACCGTCATTGCCCATTGTGCAAACGGTCAACAAAGGACTGACCATATCCATTTTGGGGGTCTTAAGGTGGCGTTTAAAGTAAATGTAATGCAGTTTAAATGTAATTTGTTGTTGAGGTAGAGAGACTGCAGGGTGGGGAGTTGAGGAGAGTTGAGTTGGGGTTGCTGGGGGAGGGGTTGTGGGGCTGGTGAGAAACGTGGTGTGGGGAGGCGAGCGTTAGGGGGGGTTTGAGGTGGGGTTTGAATAGCACATGAGCTACCGTTATCAAAGTAGCTGACTGTGGAGTTCCTGGAGTAGCTGGGGTCGAAATTCGCCATGAGAGGAGCGATGTATTGTGTGGCCGTCAACATGCGGTGAATCACGTCACCCATGAAGATAAAGCCTGGAAGAGAGGGGGGAGAAAACCCTACAGTAACAGTAATAATTCTTGCATTTGCGGACCCATCCCAGCTACCGCCCCATTTCCAACCTCCCATTCCTCTCTGAGGCCCTGGGACGAGTCATTGCTTCCCAACTTCGCTCCTTTCCCGCTCGCCATTCCCTCTTCGAACTCTTACAATCCGGCTTCCGTGCTTTTTAACATCTACATGTTTCCCCTTGGTGACAGCATCCGTGGACATGGGGTCAACTTCCACATGTACGCAGATGACACCCCTGCCCACCCTCTCCGTTCTATCTTTCTGTCTCTACCCTCGACTGCCGTCCTGACAAACTCCCCGTCAAGTCCTGACATCAAGTCCTGGATGAGAGCTACACTTCTACAGTTGAACGTCAGCAAGACTTAGACTTTCCTGATTGGCTCGAGCCTTGGCCTTCATGCATCAGACACTGCCAGCATCAACCTCCATAGTTTTTGCACACTCAACCTTACCATGCCAGATAGGAACCTAGGTTTATAGTGTATAGGTAAAGAGCGGAGCGGCAAGAGGGTGAGGAAGGCGAGGAAGGCAACAAAGTCACAAATTAAACTCAACCTCTGAGAATTCACCCCACAATATGTGGGGTTCCTCAAGGCGAGGCCAGTCCTGATCAATGCACTTTATAGAGACATTTTCAACCACTTACCTCCTGTTGCTATGGTGATCTGGCGCAAGTCATGGCCGTAAAAAGGAAAATCGAAGGACAGGATCACTCTCTGGAAAAGAGTGTGAAAAATCAGCGCCCATCAGTCTCCAACCACACGTTACTCAATAATAATAGTAACCCTTGTATGTTTTCCCGTAAGGTGGATCTCTCAAAGCTCTTCGAAGCATATCCTATCAAGTCAAGTAACTGTGCCTTTTGTTGTTGAACAGCCAATTTGCGCACAGCGAACGTCCCATAAAACAGTAACAAAGTCAGTGAATAATTTTCAGCCAGAACACCAGGAAACAGAAACTCTCTTCCTTTTTTGAATAGAGGTATGGGGGTATTTAATGTCCACCCAAAACAGTGCACGAACGGGAACCAGGTTTAACGTCTTGGCTTGAAGCATGGTACCGCTGGAACAATGCAGCATTCGCCCCCCACCACCCCAGGGATGCAGTGCTGGAGCATCAGCGTGGATGGCATGAGTTCCTGATGAGGGTCTTGAACCCACAGCCTTTGACTCAACAACGAGAGCATGTGAGACTGAGCCAGGCTGGCAACCAGGACAAAAGTGACATGGGAGGGAGTCCTGCAAGTGTAGTGATTAGTGTGCTGGCCTTGCAAGTGAGAGGACCCAGGCTTGATATCCTGGCGAAACCTGAGGCAAATTTCCTTCATCCACACGCTTCTGTTTACCTAGCAGTAAGTAGGAACCCAGTTGTTGGTTGATCAGCAGATTGGTTTCTGGGGGTAATAATCCCTCCAAAAATATATATTTGGTCATTCAATCCATGACTGTTTGTGGGACTCTGCTCTGTGTAATTGGCTGCTGTGTTTTGCTCACAAAATACAGTCAATTCACTTTACAGTATATTCCGTGACACACTTTTAGAAGACGCGATAAGGCGCTATATCAAATGCAAGGATTATTGTTAATTATTATTTAGCCAAGGCTCTACAAAAGGGATCGATTTGAGGAGGAGAGAAGAGGGATGAGGAGCCCCCAAAACATAACAAGATTTTATTCCACATGAAGTGCAAATTAAAAACAAAACCACAATCCAACATAAGATAAAAGAAACGTTTCAACCAGCTAATAGAAAACAGCAGATTGTTGAGATTTTTAACCAATGTTAACCACTGCTCTTCTTCTTATTATAGATTCATAGATTCATAGAATTTTACGGCACAAAAGGAGGCCATTCGGCCCATCTAGTCTGTGCCGGCTCTTTGAAAAGAGCGATTCAATCCCACTGCCCTGCCCACTCCCCATAGCCTAATAGACCTGTTCTCTCTAAATAAAGATCTAATTCCCTTTTAAAAGTTGTTATCGAATCAGCCTCCACCACCTTTTCAGGCAATGCATTCCAGATTTGAACAACTCGCTGAGTGAAAAAATTTCTCCTCAGCTCCCCTCTACTTCGCCTTGAAACTATTTTAAATCTGTGACCACGAGTCACAAATTCGCCCACGAGTGGAAATAGTTTTTCTCTATTTGCCCTGTCGAAACCCCTCATGATCTTATAAACCTCTATTAGGTATCCCCTCAATCTTCTCTGCTACAGAGAGAATAACGCTAGCCTATCTAGCCTCTCCTCATAGCTGAAGTCCCACAATCCTGGCACCATCCTAGTAAATCTTCTTTGTACCCTTTCCAATGTCTTCACATCCTTTCTGTAGTGTGGTGACCAGAATTGAACACAGCTGAGGCCTCACGGAAGTTTTATAGAGGTTAGTCAGCACTTCCTGACTTTTGTATTCTATACCCCTATTTATAAAGCCTAGTATCCCATATGCCTTCTTAACAGCCTTGTCTACTTGTCCTGCCACCTTCAACGAGTCACTAACACAAATCCCCAGGTCTCTCTGTTCCTTCACACCATTTAAAATTGTACTATCTAGTCTATATTGCCTCCCTTCATTTCTTCTCCCAAAATGCATCACCTCACACTTCTCTGCATTAAACTTCATCTGCCATGTGTCTGCCCACTTTACCAATTTGTCTATATCCTCTTGCAGATGGCTACTATCCTCCTCACTATTTACTATTCTCCCTAACTTAGTGTCATCTGCAAACTTGGAAACTGTACTCCCTACACCCAGATCAGATCATTGATGTAGATTACAAAGAGCAATGGTCCCAAAACCGATTCCTGTGGCACATCACTGCTCACTTCCCTCCAGTCTGAAAAACAGCCGCTCACTACAACTCTCTGCTTTCTGTCTTGCAGCCAGTTGTGGATCCACTCTGCCATTGTCCCTTTTACGCCATGGGCCTTTAATTTCCTAATAAGTCTCTCATGTGGCACCTTGTCAAATGCCTTTTGAAAGTCTATGTAAACTACATCAACTGCGCTACCATTATCCACCCATTCCGTTACCTCATCAAAAAATTCTATCAGATTTGTAAGGCAGTATTACAGTATTAGGCTTTCTCAAAATGTATCAAAAGAGAGATTGACTCACCGAGGCCTGGCGGTGAGTGTTGGACAGGATTCCGTTCACTCGCACTTTGTTCTTGTCCAGTTTGTTGAAGTCAACCCAAAGCTCCTGGGTTCTGGGGTCCTTTGGTCCATAGCTCCTAGATACATAGTAGCTGTGATTATCCTCCTGCAAATGTAAGAAACTGTCTCAGTGTCACAGCAGCTAGCTCATCAGACCTCTCTTATACCTGGCTCTCTTAAACCTGAAGCTGAACCTTGGAGCTCCTGTAGCTCAGTGGTAGGAGCACTCGCCTTACAAGCATGAGACCTGTGTTCGAATCCAGGCAGATCACTTTACAGTATATTCTGTGAAGCGCTTTGAGACGTCAATAAGATGTGAAAAGCGTTATATCAAATGCAAGGATTATTATTATTATAACTGGCTCCAAGGCATCAGGTTTGATTAAATTCGTGACCCTATGGTGAAGTATGAAGTGACACAAATTTCCTTCAAAGTAGTAGTAAACGTTAATAAAAGCCAGATTATGCATATCGAGGTTAGATGTTTCATCAAATTAATGCTTACAACAGTCGAAGTTCCTTGCAATGGGGTGATTGGATCGCTACAGTGGCTTGGATGGCGGAATCAACTAGTGAAGGTATTCATGTTGATTGTAGTGTACTAATCTTTCCTCGAGATTGTTTTCAGTTACCTGCTCTGTTTCCAAACTGAGTTGTTTTTACAAATTCAGTTCTTCTTCCAAACCTAGGTCTTCCCCCTTCGTTGGGAATTTTAACTTGAACCAGGATTCTTTCCTTGCTGTCTTGTCTTGAGATGTTGGTTAAGGGTACCTGGGGTTTGTCTCCCAAAGCTCTGCTCTACTGTGTCCATTGAAAAAGAAATGTCACAATGCGACATGACAGACCGAGGTCAGTCAAGGGAGTATCAGAATTCAGATACTCCACCCCTCCACAGCGTAAGGTCAGTTTTGGTTAGTCTATCAGTGCCTGGGAAAGCAATTTAAAACGAGACTAATAATAATAATCCTTGCATTTGTTATAGCGCTTTTCGTGTCACATGGATGCCTCAAAGTGCTTCACAGAATATACGGTAAAATGACTTGACTGTATACTTGTGGGTGAAACGAGGTAGCCAATTACGCGCAGCAGTGTCCCACAAACAGTCGTGGATTGAAATGACCTATTTAACTATTTATTTTTAAGGGTTTATTATTAGGCAAGTGGAGTAAGGAAACTTGCTTGAGGTTTCACCCTGACTGGAAATGAACCCAGGTCTCTCGCTTGTAAATCTAGCCACTGAGCCTCGAGACTCCGCGGAATCCATCCAGAATTTATTGTACAACCAACAAATGCTCTGTCATCATATGCAGAAATCATTTTCTCTCTTAACTTTTGTTTACTAAGGGGAAAATAAATTTGGATTTGTTTTTAATAAAATCAATATGGGATATAGATTTTACAGCCTGAGATTTACCCCCTATAGGGAGAAGGATTCTGAAAACCTTGCCAGTCAAGAATATTTATTGAAACCTAACATGTAGTATTTATTAATTGGAATTCTTATAGAGGAATCTTGCAAAGAACTATCATAAATTAGGGATTATCGCAGTTACAGCTCCATAACGGTTAGATTAAGAATTAGAGATACTTAAAAGTCACCTCCTCCCTCTCTTTGGCTTGGCGTCAGTCCCGGCCACCATTAAGCAACTCTGAGATGCTGCCTCATGTGAAGGCCACTGTGTGAAATGCAAGTTATTGTTGTAGAGACAAGTGGAACAGGGATAGTGGGACAGGCAGCCAGAAGGTTGGGACTCATGCAGCTTTGATGTTAAAATGGGAGGACTGTGACACTCACTATAATTCTAATGTGCCATCCAGCAGCGCTAACATTGGAAGAAGCGGAATGCTCTAGATCAGTGGTTAGAGCACTCGCCTTACAAGCGTGAGAACTGTGTTTGAATCCAGGCAGGTCAGAGTGAAACCTTGGGCAACTTTCCTTACTCCACACACCCAATAATAATCCCATCAAAGAAAAAACTAATAAATTGGTCATTTCAATCCACAACTGTTTGTGGGACACTGCTGTACACAATTGGTCGCAGCGTTTCGCCCACAAATATACAATCAATTCACTTTTCAGTATATTCTGTGAAGCGCTTTGAGGCGTCTACAAGACGTGAAAAGTGCTTTATCAAATGCAAGGATTATTATTATTAGTAGTAGTAGAATAAGTGTTTGTTTTTTTCTGCCTGGGACTCAGCCATTCAATTGCAGAAATATCCAAGCTTCCTGTCTGGGACCTTCCTCATCCCACCCTCATCTCGTGATCAGGAGTAAATTCCTGGCTGACTTCTCTCGCTCTCCCTCCCTCCTCCGTTCGTCTGTCCGTTTCCCCCCCCACCCCAAAACAAAACACCACCCAAAGTGGAAATTGGCTATCACCACACCCCACGAACAAGAAAGATCCACCCTCACAGGCTCCAAATCTCCACCCACTCCTTTAAGCAGCTGTGTGTACGTGAGGTGGAGAGAGTGCAGGATAGCACCTGCACTCTCTCCACCTCGCCTGGCGATAGATGATATTTTATATCATCTATTTAAATCTAATATTTTATCTAAAAGTGATATTAGATATATAGTGATATTTTTTCACACGGACCACCCGCTCCCGAGACTAGAGATCTTCGGGCTGGAACGATCGCGGGGACAGAGCTTTCACGCTATGCACCGCTCAGCCCACCAGCTGGAGCGGCTTCCATCGCTGCCGGTTCTTCCTCTATGGGCAGCCGGCCAACGAAGCCATCTTTTTGGACGACGGGGAGTATCGCGGAGGGAATGGCGGCCACTCGCTGTCGGCGCTTCCTCCGGCTGTGCGAAGAGTGGCCCCTCGACAGGACCTGGGTAGGCCGCGACCTCGGCACTTTCCTCAGGCAGCGGGTGGCGCACGTCTTCCGCGAGGGGGAGAGCGAGTGCTGCAAGCGACGGATCGTCTCGTCGCGGGAGATCCAGACGGCGATCGGGCTGCTGCTGCTGCTGCTGTGCGAGCCGGCCAGACACACCGTGTCCGAGGTGCCAGGGCCATCACAGAGTCCCCGGGTTCATCGACTGAGGAGCCGGTGGGTTTTGGGGCCTGACACCACACTGGGACCTTTTTTCCGCGCCCTTTTTTTCCCGCCATCTCAGGGATCGTCCGGGCGGGCGGCGAGGACAGGGAATGGTTGCTGGACGATTGTTGGACGATTGTTGGTTATTGTTTGTTGCTGGTTTTGTTGTTAATATTATTGCTTTTGTTGTTTATTATTGTTGTTTGATTCCCCCCACCCCTGCCCCCATCTTCTTCTTCCCTCATTCCCTTTCCCCACTTTCTCTCCTCCCTTTTCCCCTTCCCTCCCTCTTCCCTCTTCCTGATCTTGCCCCCACCCATCTTTCCCTCCCTTTCTTCCTTGCCCCCCTTTCTCCCCCCTCTTCCCTCCTAACCCTAACCCATCCCCCCTTACCCTCTTTTCCCCCTTTCTCCCCTAGCCCCATTTTCGCGATTGTTTGTGGGGACACTGCTGTGCGCACTTTGGCTGCCGCGTTTCGCCCACAAATATACAGTCGACTTTCCTGCCTTTCTTCCCCCTGCCTCGACCCCTCCCCTTTTGCTTCTTTACCCCCTTTTGCCCCTAGTCCCACTTCCGTGACTGATTGTGGGACACTGCTGTGCGCAATTTGGCTGCCACGTTTCGCCCACTAATACAGTTACTTTTCCTACTATTCTTCATCCTGCCTGATCCTTCCCACCCTGCTCTTGTCCTACCTGACTGTACAGCGCCTTGGGATGTCCTCTCGACGTGAAAGGCGCTATATAAATGTAAGTTTTGTTTGTTGTTGTTTGTTTGACTTAGACACATGGGAATGTTTGGTTGGGGGAAGGGGTTGGGGTGGAGGGTAGGTGGGATGGGGGGGAAAGGGGGAAGGATAAATATTTATTGATATTTTAATAAATTATCGGAAAACTGAGTTTTATTGCTTTATTATAGCTTATAAACACCACAAAGTAACCAGTACCATGTGTGTATGCCTTCCACACATGGTACTGGTTACTTTGTGGTGTTTATAAGCTATTGTAAACCCCAACTCTGTTTGAAAGATTTCCACTTCTTCCTCTGTTCCAAGTGCAGCCAGTAATTGCTAACAGATTACAGTCATCATTGGTTAGGAAACTCACTCCTGCACCGGCCAAATAGCCAGATGGGGTCCTGGAAGCAATTCCAACTAACTGACAGTGTTGGCATGAATCATGAAGCCCTTCCCCTCCCCCACCCACCCACCCCCACGCCCCCTCCTCCACCCCTCTGGCGTGCCAGGAACTAAATTGTCTCCCAACGCGGAAAACCAGTAGGTAAAAGGGAACATCTCACACCCTGCAAAGCTCAGTGTTGTCCACACCCCTGCTTTAACAGGTGATGGTTACCTTTATTAACCCACAGTCAATAAACCACAACAACAACAATAAATGACATTTTTAAGAACATAAGAGCAGGAGAAGGCCATTCGGCCCCTCAAACCAGCCCCACCATTCAATAAAATCATGTCTGATCTTCTAATCCAACTCCACCTGCCTGCCTTATCCCCATATCCCTTTATCCATAAGAAATCTATCAATCTCAGTCTTGAATATGTTCAAGGGCTGAGAGCCTTTTGGGGGTAGGGAATTCCATAAATTCACTACCCTCTGAGTGAAGAAGTTTTTCCTCAACTCAGCACAAAAAGGCTGACCCCCTAATCTTAAAACCATGACCCCTAGTTTTAGTTTCTCCAACCAGGGATTATAGTTTCTCCAACCATATAGCGGTTTTCATGTCGCAAGGACATTCCAAATCAATAGGAAGGACTGGCTGTGCATCAAGAGAGTGTGGAGGGAATTTATGAGATTGATCAGACGGTAATTAACAATTGGAACAGTGGATGGCAGGAAGGGTATCTGAGGCAAGGACGGGGTAAAGTCCTTGAATTGGGATGAGGTCAGATGGACTGAAGGACTTTTTTCATCCAAATTTCTCTTGTTATGATACCAACATGATTGGTTTGGCCTAGGCCTGGAGGAACCGGGCCTATTTTCACCGCAACAGAGAACGTTGACAAGAGACCTGAATGAGATCTTTACTATGAGGGGTTTTGATACAGTTGAGGATAAGAAATGACCATAGCAATGGATTTCCATGCATGTCAGACACCTGCTAACCTGGCTAACCTAATCCTTGCATTTGATATAGCTTTTTAAATGTCATCTAGACGTCTCAAAGCGCTTCACAAAGTATACTGTAAAGTGACTTGACTGTATGTTTATATGTGAAAAGTGGCAGTCAATTGCACACAGCAGTGTCCCACAAACAGTCGTGGGTTGAGTGCCCAAATTATTTATTTATTTTCTTGAGGGCTTCTTTTTAGGCATGTGGAATAAGGAAACTTTCCTAAGGTTTTGCGCTGCTGGAAATCCAACCCAGGTCTCTCACTTGCGAGGCGAATGCACTAACCACTCACTGAGTTACAGGACGATACGAATAAGGTCCAAATTGAATCTGTGAATGATTTGAGAAGGGAGGGAATTAATCCAGTTTTATTATTCTACCCTGTGATAACTTTCGTGACTGAGAGCTGAGCTTCCCAGGAATTTTCAATCGATTCCCAGGTCCTCACCCACACATACAATGCAGCACCTCCTTATTTAAAAAAATCACAATAACAATAATAATTCGGTCACTCAATCCATGAGTTTTTGTAGGACACTGCTGTGCGGAATTGGCTGCCGAGTTTCACACCTAAATTATACAGTCAATTCACTTCACAGTGTATTCTGTGAAGCGCTTTGTGACATCTCAAAGACGCGATTATCTCTTGAGGAGAGAGACACTAGAATCCAGTAGCTCAGTGGTTAGAGCACTCACCTTGCATGCGAGATACATGGATTCAACTCCAGGCAGGGCAAAACCGTGGGAAAATTTCCTTACTACTAATGCCTAATAATAATTTCCTCAAAAAAAATTATAAATTGGTCATTTGAATCCACAACTGTTTGTGCAACACTGCTGGGCTTAATTGTCTGCCAAGTTTCGCCCATAAATATACAGTCAATTCACTTTACAGCATATTCTGTGAAGCACTTTGAGACATCTAGAAGATATTATTATTGTAACATCGAACGCAAAGATTATTATTACTATCGTGATTAAAGTCCCTGTGTCAGGGGCCTTGATTGAACCCACAACCTCCTGATCTTGAGGCATGAGCGACAGTGTGAGCAAGAGATCCAGGCACAAGCTGGAAGAGGTTTAGCAGATGTCAACATCAGTCAGTCAGTGCAAAACCTTTCCAACTGAAAGCCTGGAGCCTGGATCACAGATGATAGCCGGAAGGCGAAGAGGAATGTAACTTGCATTTGTCTGAGATATCAATACCCTGCAAATACTGGAGGTTGCCTAGGCAACACAAGACTGAAACAGAAATAAAAAGAAACACCCATTCCGCGCATCCAAACCAATTTTCCCATAAATCGGGGCCAGTCAGGGTGCAATCCTCTCCGATCTCAGTCACACACTTTCTGACACAACAACAACAAATTACACTTACACAAAGCCTTTCTGTTTGGGAGATCGTCCCAAGGGGCTGGGCAGGAGTGGGTTGGGACCTGAGCTGGGGGTTGGATCAGGAGGGGTGGAGAGCAAGGATGGTAGAGTTAGGAGTTGTGACTGAAGGCACGGTCGAAGAACGGGATTTGAAGGTGGTAAGGGGGGGAACGAGGTGACGGGACCCAAAGGTGAGAGCAGAGAGACTGAAAGCTCGGCCGCTGATGGTGGGAAGGCACTGGGAGGGAGGGGGATGTGGAGCAGGTTATTGAGTAGAGGGAGCAGACAGGTTGATATGGACATATATATTCTTTGCAAAGGCAGGTCAGCAGCGACAAGGCAATGGCTTCTTATCACACCATTGAACGTCTCAAAGTGTTTTGCAGAACATGGGAACATCGGAACAGGAGAGGCCATTCAGCCCGTCAAGCCTGTTTCTGCCATATAATTAGATCATGGCTGATCTGTACCTCTACTGATCCTTTCAGTTTCAATTTCCGCCTTTGTCCCCATATTCCACAATAGCCTGATATCCCTTAATACCCATATATTGTAAAGTGAATTTTGTGAATTTTGTGGGTGAAACTCAGCAGCTAATAGTGCACAGCAATGTCCCACAAGTAGTCGCTTTAAAATACTGTTGTGAAATTTTAGGAAAGTTGGATTCATTGTTGTCAGATCATTATTATTAATTATTGTTATCACCTCCATCACACCCTCTCTCTCTCTCTCTCTCTCAGTGAGGGGAGGGGAACGAGATTGAATGACAAAGACAACAAAAACTTGCATTTACTTAGCATTCTTCACACGGAGTGGAAACCTGAGCGCTTGATAGCGATCAAGGTACTTATTATTGCCCCCGACCATGCAGGGCTTCTCATAATTTGCACTGCTAGATGGTGAGCTCTAAGTCTCTCCCCTCTATCCAACAGCAATAATCCTTCCCCTCAGTACAGCACCTTTCACATTGGGAGGATGTCTCAAAGTGCTTCCTGGGTTTTATTCTAAAGTGTAGTGACCGTTTGTTTTTTGGGTGAAAGCAGCAGCCAAATAATAATAATAATCCTTATATTTGATATAGTGCTTTTCATGTCTTCTAGACGTCTAAAAGCGCTTCACAGAATATACTGTAAAGTGAATTGACTGGCACATAACAACATCCCCACAAACAACTATGAAGGGAATGACCGATTTTATCTGGCGAATTGTGGGCCAGGACACTGGGGAGAGAGAAACTCCCTTCCAAGAACACTGTGAGATCTTTCATGCCTGCCAGAAAAAGGACTAGACAAGGAACTTGGTTTAATGTTGCTTCTGAAAAACTGAGCCTCTGACAAATGCTTTGAGATGTGCTCTCTACGCGAAAGGAGCTGCATTCCTCCCAGCAGGGCCTCAACTGTGAGCTCAAATTGTGTGGTGTGTCAAGAACTTAGATGTCTTGTTCGATCCTCAACTGTCTTTTCTCCCCCATATTCTTGCCATGATACGCTCTGCCTTCCCTCACCTCCACAAATTTGCCTGACTCCACCACTACCTCAACGCTCAAGCTGCTAAAACTTTCATTCATGCCTTCATTACAGACTCGAATATGCCAATGCCCTGCTTGTCAGCTTTCCTAATTCCTCCCTCTATAGGCTACAGATCATCCAGAATTCTGCAGTCGCTGTCCTCTCCTGCAGCAGGCTCCGTGGTCTTACCATTTTTGCCCGATTTCACTGGCTTCTCATCACTCAGAGGATTCAATTCAAGATCCTGGTCTTTACGTTCAAAGCTTCTAATGGCCTTGTGCCCCATCCTCCTTTACGTCAGCGACCTCCTAACCCCTAATAACCTATCTGTTCCCTCTGTTCCACGTCCCCTGACCCACCCACCCCACCAATGGTGGGTGAGCCTTCACCATTCTGCCCCCAAACCTTTGGAATTCCAACCCTTTGGAATTCCAACCCTGTCCAGCGCCTTGGGATGTCCTCCCGATGTGAAAGGCGCTATAGAAATATAATTTTGTTGTTGTTGTGTATGTGTGCTGTGTATGCGTATGTGCATTTGGGGGAGGGCTCGAACCCATGACCTTCTGATCTCAGAGGCAAGAGCACAACCGACTGAGCGCCTATAAACTATCCTGGAAAGATGGCCAGAGGAGAGGGAAACTTTCATTCATGCCTTCATGCACAGAAGGTTTGTCCAACCTTCTGTGAGAAGGTTGGACAAACCAACTCCATCAAGACCATTTTAATAGGAGATACAACTGTCCGAGGTATAGATAGGCGTTTTTGTGAACGGAAACGCGAATCTCGGAAGGTGTGTTGCCTACCAGGTGCCAGGGTTGAAGACTTGACTGAGCGGGTGCATGAAATTCTGCTAGGGGAAGGGGAAAATCCACTTGTGGTGGTCCATGTTGGGACCCATGAAGTTGAGAGGAAAAGACCTGAGATGCTCCAGGGAGAGTACCAGAGACTAGGGAGTAAACTGAAAAATGGAACTTCAAGAGTGGTGATCTCTGGGTTGCTTCCAGTGCCTCGAGCAAGCCAGTTCCAGAATGCTAGAATAAGGCACATCAATGTATGGCTGGAGAAGTGGTGTAGGAAGGAGGGTTTCTGGTTCCTAGACCATTGGGACCAATTCTGGGGTAGGTGGAACCTGTACAAAATGGATGGGTTACACCTGAACAGGGCTGTAACCAATCTCCTTGCAGGGAGGTTGTCGAGTTTTGTGGGGGGGGGGCTTTAAACTAATCCCGGGGGGTGAGGGTGGGAAACTGATCAGTAGTTCAAATACGGGAGGGGTTTTAAAGAGGACAGGGGGGTAAAGGTAAGACGGGAGAAAAATGCAGAGGAAGTAATTTGTGCCTTAGAGTGCATGTATGTAAATGCACGAAGTTTGAGAAATAAAATTGGTGAGCTGCAGGCTCATGTTGCTGCGAGGCGATATGATGTTATAGCAGTAACAGAGACTTGGCTCCAGCATGGGCAGGAATGGGAGTTGAACATTCCTGGTTATAATGTATTCAGGAGGGATAGAGAAGGGAGAAAAGGGGGCGGGGTGGCAATTTTAGTTAAGGACTCAGTGACTGCCTTAGAAAGGAACGAGGTGGAAGAAGGACTAAAAACCGAATCTATCTGGTTAGAAATGAGGAATAAAAAAGGTGCAGTTACACTGTTAGGGGTATACTATAGACCACCAAATAGTGGGGAGGAGATAGACAAGCAGATCTGCAAGCGTATCACGGAGAAATGCAGAGCTAATAGAGTAGTGATAATGGGTGACTTCAATTATCCCAACATAGACTGGCAGAATAGTAGAGTAAAGGGCAAGGAGGGAGAAGAATTCCTGAAGTGTGTGCAGGACAACTTTCTTGATCAGTATGTTTCCAGTCCAACGAGGAAAGAAGCATTGCTGGATCTAGTTTTGGGAAATGAGGTAGGGCAAGTTCAACAGGTTTCTGTAGGTGAGCATCTAGGGAATAGTGACCACAATATCGTTAGATTCAGAATAATTATGGAAAGGGATAAGGAATGATCACAGGTGAGGACACTCAACTGGAAAAGGGCTAATTTCAATGAGTTGAGGTGGGACCTAGCCAAAGTGGATTGGAAAGAAAAATTGGCAGGTAAGACAACTAACGAGCATTGGGCAGCGTTCAAAGAGGAGATAGTTCAGGCACAGGTCAAAAGCATCCCCACAAAGGTGAAATGTAAGGCATCCAAACCTCCCTGGATGACTAAGGAAATCGGGGCCAAAATAAAACAAAAAAAAGAGGCTTATGATAAGTGTCAGGCTCAAAATTCAGAAGGGAACAAAGCAGAATATAGGAAGTGTAGGATAGAACTAAAAAAGGAAGTTGGAGGGGCAAAGAGACTGCAAGAAAAACAATTAGCGAGTAAGATTAAGGGGAACCCTAAGGTTTTTTACCAACATATTAAGAGTAAAAGGTTGGTCAAGGATAGGGTGGGGCCAATTAGGGACCTAGGAGGAAATCTCATTGTGGAGGCAGAGGGCATGGCTGATGTACTGAATGAGTACTTCGCCTCTGTCTTCACAAAATAAAATGATACAGCCAATGCCATGGTATTAGAGGAGAGGGTAGGAGAAATGGATAGAATAATTATAACCAGAGAGGAAGTTCTAAAAAGGTTGACGTCGCTCAAGGTGGATAAGTCACCTGGTCCGGATGGGATGCACCCTAGGTTACTAAGGGAGGCACGGGAGCAAATAGCAGGGACTCTGGCCACGATCTTTCAATCTTCCTTGGACACAGGGGTCGTGCCAGAGGACTGGAGGATAGCTAATGTTACTCCCTTGTATAAAAAGGGGCAGAAGGACAAGCCTGGTAACTACAGACCAGTCAGTCTAACGTCGGTAGTGGGCAAACTTCTAGAGTCCATAATCAGGGACAAGGTAGATCTTCACTTAGAAAGATATAGGCTAATAAAGGACAGTCAACATGGATTTGTTAAAGGCAAATCTTGCCTTACAAATCTGATAGAATTTTTTGATGAGGTAACGGAATGGGTGGATAATGGTAGCGCAATTGATGTAGTTTACATGGACTTTCAAAAGGCATTTGACAAAGTACCACATGAGAGACTTATTATGAAATTAAAGGCCCATGGCGTAAAAGGGACAGTGGCAGCGTGGATCCACAACTGGCTGCGAGACAGAAAGCAGAGAGTTGTAGTGAGCGGCTGTTTTTCAGATTGGAGGGAAGTGAGCAGTGGTGTGCCACAGGGATCAGTTTTGGGACCATTGCTGTTTGTAATCTACATCAATGATCTGGACTTTGGTGTACGGAGTACAGTTTCCAAGTTTGCAGATGACACTAAGTTAGGGAGAATAGTAAACAGTGAGGAGGATAGTAGCCATCTGCAAGAGGATATAGACAAATTAGTAAAGTGGGCAGACACATGGCAGATGAAGTTTAATGCAGAGAAGTGTGAGGTGATGCATTTTGCGAGAAGAAATGAAGGGAGGCAATATAGGCTAGATAGTACAATTTTAAATGGTGTAAAGGAACAGAGAGACCTGGGGATTTGTGTTAGTGACTCGTTGAAGGTGGCAGGACAGGTAGACAAGGCTGTTAAGAAGGCATATGGGATACTAGGCTTTATAAATAGGGGTTTAGAGTACAAAAGTCAGGAAGTGCTGACTAACCTCTATAGGACTTTGGTGAGGCCTCAGCTGGAATACTGTGTTCAATTCTGGTCACCACACTACAGAAAGGATGTGAAGGCATTGGAAAGGGACAACGAAGATTTACTAGGATGGTGCCAGGATTGAGGGACTTCAGCTATGAGGAGAGGCTAGATAGGCTAGGGTTATTCTCTCTGGAGCAGAGAAGATTGAGGGGAGACCTAATAGAGGTTTATAAGATCATGAGGAATGCATCTGGAATGCATTGCCTGAAAAGGTGGTGGAGGCTGATTCGATAACAACTTTTAAAAAGGAATTAGATCTTTATTTAGGGAGAACGGGTCTATTAGGCTATGGGGAGCGGGCAGGGCAGTGGGATTGAATCGCTCATTTCAAAGAGCCGGCACAGACTAGATGGGCCGAATGGCCTCCTTTTGTGCCGTAAAATTCTATGATTCTATGATTCTATGATTCTATGATTCTATGATTCTATGATTCTATGATTCTATGATTCTATGATTCTATGATTATTCACCAAAACAGGGTTCAGCTCAAAAGCTTCAACGTGAATAAGGATCTGGCGTTTTCAGGACTAACAGCTGTGGCTGAGGCTGTGAATGTGGCTGGCTGGCTGCTGGCTGGGGCTAGAGTGGAGCACAGCACGCACAGAGCCAGAGGTTTGGCCAATGACCAAGGCTGCAAGGATCTGTCAGATCAACTGGAGGATCTTTCCCAGTAGAACAAAGCCGAGCAGTTCATGGAAATAATTACTGACCACAATGGATATTTACAGATCGATTTATCTGACATCTCATCGCCGCAAGGAATAATTTTTTCCTCCTGCATCGAGTGCCTTTTCCAACACTGCTGTTAACAAACACTGCCCAAAATGTTCACAGGCCCCACTCACTCTCTCTCTCTCTCTCACAAACACAAGTTCAACTTGTGTTTGAAGGATGAAGGCAAATCTATTGCAAGGAACCACGCAACATGTTTAAGATCTATTTATGCGAGAGCTGTGTTCGAGTCCAGGCGGATCAGGGCGAAACCATGGGCAAGTTTTCTGACTCCACACACCTAATAATAATCTGTCAAAAACAAACCACAATAATGAAAATTGGTCATTTTATTCCATGACTGTTTGTGGGACGCTGCCGTGCACAATTGGCTGCTGTGTTTTGCCCACAAACATACAGTCAATTCACTTTACAGTATACTCTGTGAAGGGCTCTGAGACGTCGATAAGATGTGAAAAGCGCGATATCAAATGCAAGGATCATTATTGTTATTATCTCACTGGTCCCGTCCAAAACAAAAGAGAGTTTGTTAAATGGTTGGCGACAGGCTTATGATTTGATTGTGCCTTTGTTCATCCTCTCACCCCAACCTCTCCACCCCTCTCGATTCCAAGCCCAACTCAGATGCAAAGCCTTCGCTGTCCAACGCTTTGCAACGTTTTCCCAAAGTGAAAGGCGCTATATAGATGCAATCTGTTCTTATTGTTGTCGGCAACAGACTCTCTGATTGCATTTGAAAAATTTGGGGGAGGAAAGCGGGGGCCTCTTTGGCGCTGAACATGCTGACAAGGTGACATGTTTAGGTAATGGGATGTCAGAATCGAGCCAACCATCAGTGTCTCTCGTCAGGTTCCTGATGACAACACAGCACAGCCTGGCTCATTAGCAGGCCTTGGAAGGACAAACTTGCCACTGGGGGCTGGGATTCTTCCCACTCAGCTCCTGTTAACCCTGCAAGCCAAAGTCCTCAATGGTAGGATGATCCTAGCTGGACAAGCAGCGGGAAAGCTTGCCAAACAGAGCAATGGCAAGCTATGCATTAGTAGCTGATTAAGCTCCAACAGTTACCCCCAACGCACACTCTGGGGTCCTCTGAGCCATGGCTCCTATCAAACTGCATTTAAAACTTCCGGGAATTAGGCAAGCAGGGTGCGTCCTTCCAGAGAAAGCGTGCACAGTGCATTCCAACAATCTATCTCTGGGATTTCCATATGTACTTGGGCTGCACTGTGATTGGTTGTATAGCGCCTTTCACGTCAGGAGGACGTCCCAAGGCGCTGGACAGTCACTGCTTCAGACCTGAGCTGAGGACAGGGGGGGTGGGAGGGATGGGGAGGTTTAGGAGTTGCCATTGAAGAGGAGAGTCTTGAGGTGAGACATGAAGGAAGCCAATGATGGGGCGAGGTGGAGGGACTGCGGGATGGAGTTCCAGAGGTTGGGGGAAGAGTGGCTGAAGGCTTTCCCACCAATGGTGGGGCGGGTGGGTCGGGGGATGTGGAGCAGGCCAGAATCAACAACACCTGGGCTAAAATAATCATGATTATTATTACTATTTTGTTGGCTTGGAAGCCCCAATTCCCAAGGATCCACTTTTGACTGGGAACGTTATCAGACGGTAGATTAGCAGAACGAGTTCAGTGCATCCCAATCTATTTGTAGTCAAAATCACAGCTGTGATCCAATAGCACCTGGGGGCAGGGGTGAGGCCTCTAACCCAGTTTCCTCTCTCTGTGCTGTGCTGGATCCCAAGAGGGCATCAAAAAGATACCTTACCTTTCCTAATATATACCGTGCGTTAATGTGCGTAGACACATTAACCATTTGTAATTAACCTGGCCACAAAGCCCAATCAACATCTGACGGTAAGTGTCTGACACGCAAATGCACACGCACAGACTCACGCACCCTCCTTTGCTCTGAACTCCGCCCCAAGCACCCCTCTACCAGGACTTCTCACACACCGCACAGCATCCAGGAAGCATCACCTGCCTCCATCTCCCCTGCCTTCAGCCCCATTCACTCCCCACCCTCATGCCATTCTCCCACCTTCGCTCCATCCTCCCCACCCACATATCTAACCCACTTCCCCAACCCTCCCCCCCGCCCCACACTTGCCCCCATTCCCCGCTTACTCACCACCAGCTGGGAGCCGTTTGCAGGCAGAGTGTCGATTGCGAGCATGGTCCCCCCCAAGTCCTCGCTCAGACGCCTGCCCTCGGCCTCTGGGGGTGACACTGAGCCGACATTGCCCACAGAACTCCTCCTCCCGCGCTCCGTGTTCCCCTGCACACTCGGCTCCGGGAGCTGGGACGTGAAGCCTGACCAAACAACAATAATAAAATTACACTCGTACAGCGTCTTTCACATCAGGAGAACATCCCAAGACGTTGGACAGTCATTGTTTCAGACCCGAGCTGGGGCCAGGGACAGGGAATGGAGGAGGGAAAGTATGGGATTTGGGGTGACCGATGGGACCGTCGAAACGGAGAGTCTTGAGGTGGAACTTTAAGGAGGTCAGGGAGGGGGCGAGGCAGAGGGACTGCGGGATGGAGTTCAAGAGGTTGGGGGCAGAGTACCTGAAGGCTCGCCCGCTAATGATGGGCCGGTTGGGCAGGGGACATGGAGCAGGACAGAGCCTGCTGAGCGGAGGGGGCTGGCAAGTTGGTAAGGTTAGTAACACCAACAATAATCCTCACAAAAGGCTAAATACTGTAGATGTTGGAAATCCAAATCCAAACCCTGTCAAATATACCAGATGACATCTTGCAGACAAGAACAACAACAGCAAATGGAGTCCCTTTCACATTGGGAGGACGTCTCAAGGCACAGAAAATGCTTCCCAAGCAGACGTCTCAAAATGCTTCACAGAATATACTGTAAAATGAATTCATAGAATCATAGAACCTTACGGCATAAAAGGAGGCCAATCGGCCCATCGAGTCTGTGCTGGCTCTTTGCAAAGAGCAACTCAATCCCACTCCCCAGCTCTCTCCCCACAAACCCGTCCTCCCAAATAAACGTTTACCTCTCTTTTAAAATTGACAGTATATCTGTGGGCTTGATTGCACATAGAAGCCAATTGCACATAGCAGTGTCCCACAAATAGTTGTGGATTGAGTGAGCACATTTTTTTTGTGTGGAGGGAGGGATTATTACTCTCGGAAAAGCAATCTGCCGATCGCCTAACAACTGGGTTTCCACATGTATGCGGACGACACCCAGCTGTACCTCTCTGCCTCATCCCTCAACCCCCAGACCATCGATGTTCTTGCAGCATGTCTGTCCGACATTGAGTCCTGGACGAGGGACAACTTCCTCCAATTGAACG
This sequence comes from Hydrolagus colliei, assembly GCA_035084275.1. Taxonomy (NCBI): domain Eukaryota; kingdom Metazoa; phylum Chordata; class Chondrichthyes; order Chimaeriformes; family Chimaeridae; genus Hydrolagus; species Hydrolagus colliei. The sequence goes on from CM068768.1 coordinate 4,854,042, forward strand.
TGAGTAAGACCGAGGCCCTCCTGATCGGCTCAAGCCAGCGTCTCCGCACATCGGGCGCTGCCAGCCTCAACATCCAAGGCTGTACTCTCCACCTCACAAAGCCAGTCAGGAACCTTGGCATCACGTTCGACCAAAAACTCTCCTTCCTCCCCCACATCCGAGCCTTGACCGGCACCGCTTACTTCCACCTGCGCAACATTACCAGGCTCCGCAATTATCTTACCCCCCGCGCTGCCGAAACACTCGTGCAAGCGTTCATCACCTCAAGGCTGGACTACGGAAACTCTCTCCTCGTCGGCCTCCCCAGTTCCTCCATTCACAGGCTGCAGGTCATCCAAAACTCTGCAGCCCGTGTATTATCCCGCACCCGCCTCCGCGACCATATAACCCCCACCCTCGCCCGTCTCCACTGGCTCCCCATCCTCCAGAGGATCGAGTTCAAGATCCTCGTCCTCACCTTCAAGGCCTTACACGGCCTTGCCCCGCCCTATTTAACCAATTTACTCTCCCCCTACAAGCCCACCCGGACCCTCCATCAGCAGGATTTGGCCTGCTCCAAGCCCCCCGCCCGATCCGCCCCACCATCGGAGGCCGGGCCTTCAGTTCTTCTGCTCCGACCTTATGGAATTCCATCCCCCAATCCCTCCGTCTCGTTTCTTCCCTTTCCTCTTTCAAGGCCGGTTTGAAGACTTTCCTCTTCGACCGTGCCTTTTGTTCCACCCCGAATTTTGCGACCTCCCCTACTTGTCTCACCCCTTCCCGTACACTCCCCTCCCAGCTTGGGTCACAAGCCTTCTGTGCGGCGCCTTGGGACGTCCTCCCGACGTGAAAGGCGCTTTATAAGTGTAATTTGTTGTTGTTGTTGTTGTGTGTGGAGTCAGGAAACTAAGCTTCAGGCCTCCGCAAATTATAAGAATAATCCCTGCATTTGATACAGAAGCTTATCACATCATCAAGACGATGATGAAAGAGGAGCAGCCAGATCACTGCAAAACAATAATAATAATACTTGCATTTGATATAGTTTTCATCTCTTCTAGACGTCTCAAAGCGCTTCACAGAATATACTGTAACGTGAATTGACTGTGTATATGTGGGCGAACTGCGGCAGCCAATTGCGCACAGCAGTGTCACGGCAAACGCCTGTATCTGACCATCCATTAGCTGCTTTTACACAGACACATGACTCACCCCAACCTCAATCACATGTCCCGTCAATGTAAATTTTTAGAATGAATTGACCCTTCCAAAGACTTACCGATGATCAAATACTGAAGGCATTTCAACCCAAGGTATACTGTTATCAACTGACTGCTGTGTTTCACCCGCAGAACGAATAGACACACTTTACAGCATACTCTGTGAAGCATTTGAGACGTCACTAAGATGTGATAAGGCCCTATATCCAAAACAAGGATTATTATTATTATTATTCAGATCTCACTCTGTGGGTTTATCTAGTGCATGAACACCCAACACATAAAACACCTGTAAAGTTCTTTGGTACACGAGTTTACACATGCTTTACACAGGGCGCGTAATGCCAGCACAGTGACTCGAGGGCAGTGCGGCTGAATGACCAGCTGGGTCCTCACTGGGACCAGCTACGACCCAATATAATACCATGTTTCAATCCAGTTAATCCTTGTAGTCAGACGTGATTCAAACCCTCACTGTGCACAGTGAACCTGACTCGCTCGTCCCTGCGTGCCAGACATATTTAACAATAATATTCTTTGCATTTGATATGGCGCCTTATCACGTCAAGACATCTCAAAGTACTTCACAGAGTATGTTGTGAAGTGAATTAACTGTACATTTTGTGGGTGACATTCATCAATCAATTCTGCACAGCATCATCCCTGACAAACAGTCGTGGAGTGACTGATCAACAACAACAAAAAAATTACATTTGTAGAGTGCCTTTCAAGTCGGGAGGACGTCCCAAGGAGCTGAACAGTCAGGAGTCGGGACCCGGGCATGGGGTAGGGTGGGGGGGCAGGGTTACGATGAGGGACGGCAGAGAGGTAGGAGGGCGACTGAAGGCACGGTTGAAGAGGAGGGTGTTGAGACCGGTCTTGAAGGAGGCAAGCGAGGGAGCAAGGCAAAGAGATTGTGGGATGCAGTTCCAAAATGTATGGGCAGAGAGGCTGAAAGCCTGGTAGGGTGGTTGGGCGGGAGACATGGAGTAGGTCGGAAATTGCTGATTGGAGAGAGAGGACAGGTTGATAGGGGGTCAGCAGGTCAGCGATGTAGGAGAGGGTAAGGTCGTGGAGGGCCTTGAAAGTGAGGTCAAGGATTTTGAATTCGATCCTCTGAGAAATATGCTGGAAAGTGAATTGTGGCCAATATTTTTCTGCCTACAAATCACACAGTCACTACACTTTACAGAGTGAATTCTGTGATGCGTTAGTGCTTCAGCATCTTGGGACGTCCTCCTGACGTGAAAGGCCGTACGCAAGTGTCATTTTGTCGCTGTTGCTTCCCCCCCACCTCATCCTTGACGTGACAACAAGGCGAGGGTTTTTAAGCCGGGCCCCATCGGAGGCTGGGAAACAGCGTCCTCGATTCACAGCCACAATCTTGGACTTGCAGCCAGGCACAAAAACAAACAAAGTTTGAAGGAATGGTGAATTTCAACCAAGAATGAATTTCTAGCGGTTATGAAAACATCTGCAAAGACCCCATCAAACCTCTGTAAAGCCAAGGTTATTATTAAGTGACGACACTCCCAGAGGAAGGCTTAAGTGTACTTTTCGCTATTTAACCGTTTCTTGTCAAGACCAGAAGCTGATCTGAGCTCCTTGGAGTCGGGAATGAACCACTCCCTTCACAGTGAATTGTAAAGACTGTAGCAATTGTGCGTTTGGAGAGAAAGCACGGCCCATAATTGGTGCATAGTGCATGGCTCCAATGGGGATTGTTGGCCAAGACACAGAGAGAGAGAGAGAGAGAAATAGTCCCTTCTCTTTGAGTAGAAACATGCAATTTTTAACATCCATCTGAACAGGCAGACGGGTCCTCGGTTTAATGTCTGATTCAAAGGATAATAATAAATAATAATAATCTTTGCATTTGATATAGCGCTTTTCACATCTTCTAAACATCTCAAAGGGCTTCACAGCATATAGCATAAAGTGAATTGACTGTATACTTGTGGGCAAAACGCGGCAGCCAATTGCGCACAGCAGTGTCCCACAAACAGTCGTGGACTGAAAATGACCAATTTTTTTATTATTGTTTTTTTTTGGGAGGGCTTATTATTAGGCATGTGGAGTACGGAAACTTGCCCAAGGTTTCACCCTGACCTGCCTGGATTCGAACACAGGTCTCACGTTTTTAAGCTGAGTGCTCTAACCACTGAGCTACAGGACTCCTATATAGTGCACCTCCACCAACAGTGTTCCCCCCAATCCTATATTCCAGTGTTGGCTTAGTCCAGGGTGGTCCAAGGGACATTCCACATCCGCGCCTCCGACACCTCCATTTCAACTGGCTCACGTGCTCCCTCCATCACCTGTACATCAGGAGGACATCCCAAAGTGCTGGACAGTCAAGGATTTGAACCCGAGCTGGGAGTTCGATTCAGGAGGAGTGGAGCGAAGGGAAAGTAGAGGTTGACCAATGATGCAGTCAAAGAGGAGGAACTAAGGACGAGCCTTGAAGAAGGCAAGAGGGGGAGCAAGGTGAAGGGATCGTGGGGTGGAGTTCCAAAGGGTGGTGGTGAAAAGGCTGAAGTTCCAACAACCGGTGGTGGGGTGGGGTGTACGGGGATGGCCATGGAGCAGGCCAGGGACAGCTGAGCAGAGGGAGGGAGTGGACAGGTTGAGCATCAGTAAGATCTGATGAGGTTCCAGACCAGGAGTGAAACCTTGGGGGCTTTTCCCATTCCCTATCTCTTTGCTCGTGTTCAGAGCCTCGTCTGCGACGGTCCCACTGGTCTACTAGGCACTGCTCATAATGAAGCAACCAGTTGCTGATGTGTGACCTCACCCCTTCGGCAGGACTCGGAAGAGCCAGAGTACAGGCAAGGATTCTTCCCACTCAGCTCTCGTTATCCCTACGAGCCCCAAGCCCACAACAGGGTCGACTGTTTCTGGCTGCACAAACACAAACAGCCAGAAGCTTGCCAGGGATTGCAGTGTTACACTGTGTGCCTCTGGAGGTTCTGCAGATAGCGGTTATCGCTCGTCTCACAGACGGAAGGACCAGGGTTCAATTCCCGGGCAAAACCCAAGGCAGGTTTCCTTACTCCACATGCCTCCGTTTACCTAGCAATAAGTAGGAGCCGGTTGTTAGTCGATTGGTGGATCACTGTATTAATAAGAACTCCCCAAAAAACTTTGGTCACTCAATCCATGATGGATTATGGTACTCTGCTGTGCTGCATTTCACTCACAAAATACACACAGTCAATCCAGTTTACAGTACAGTGTAGCTATCCTGTGAAGTGCTTTAAGACCTCTCAATGACTTGATATTGTTATTATTAAATATATCTATCACTCATTTCACGTCTGTTCGAGGAAACATTAGCAGCCGCGTTGGTCTACAACACACAGTCACTGCACTTTGCGGTATATCAGGTGAAGCACTTTGAGTCCCAGCAGCTTGGACAACCTTGTGATCCTGAAGCCAGAGTGCTATCATCCGGACCCGGCCGCCTGAAGAGGGAAACTGGGAAATGGTTGCAAAATAAATGTGAATTTGGCAATAACAACAACACAAAAGTGGGGATTTTTTTTTCTTGAAGCTGCAATAAAACAATCCGGGGCCATCGGACATTAACTTATGAAACTCACAGCTTTTCCAAACACTGAAAAAGCTCCTGAAAATAGCCGAGAAATCCCTTTGATATTATCCCTTTGCCCCATCCTCAGAAATCCCAACTGGGAGATTGCAATGGACTGGCTGTGTGAGGCAACCCGCATAAAGGACACTGTATAAATAAATACAAGTTGTTGTTGTTGTTGTTGTTGAAATGCATTTACATGTGGGCAGGGAGAGTGGGATTGATGTTTTAAGGAACCTATTTCGCCTCCTTCCCCTCTCCTCCTCCCCACCCCCAAAATATATATATTTTGCCTAAAACAATTTAAAGTCAATAACTTTACCCCCCCTGGGAACTTTAGAAAACAGTTTCAGACAAGTTGTCAGAATTTGATTACAGTGTCTCCAGTTCATCTCTGCCCCCCACCTCTATAATCCTCTCTCACCCCCACCCCACCCTCAGTCCCATCTCTTAACCTGTATCTCTCTCTACCCCCTCTCTATCTATCTCTTCCCCATTTCCTCTCTCCATCCACCTCTCCTCCCTCTCCCTCTACCTCCCACTCCTCTCCCCCCAACTACCCTCCCTCCACTTCTCCCTACCTCTCTGTAAAGAATGTACATTTGCAAAAAAAAATCATCTCCCTTCAGAAAAAAAATATTTTCCTATTTCTTCGTCCCCCTCCATCCACCCCCCCCCCCTCCCACTCCTCCGTAGCCCCCAAATAAAAGAGTTTGGGTCATTATTATTCACAAAGGGCAGAAAGACACATTGGAGTCTTAATTTCCCCTGCCATTAACACTCGCACTAATTTACACGATACAAGGTGAAATCTTAGCCTTACCTGTCTGTTCTGTGCTCTCCTCTGCACCCAAGCCAGTTGGGTTCAAAAAGGCCCACAGAATGAGAAAAACACCGTGAATTTCCATATCTTAATTCGCTGCCAAACTTCAATGCAAAGTCTTTCCCCTCCTCTCTGTCTTACTCTCACTCACACACACACAGAGCCAGACTGCCGTCAGCTGCAGCCTGTGGTCGCTGCCTTTTAACTAGTTACAACCAAGTCCCATGAAAAAAACAGATTGTGTGTGTGTGTGTCTGTGTGTGTGTGTTGTAAAAAAAGCTATGTCCTGCAATCTTGCTGGCTGTTATAACTCAGGGCTTTTTTGGGATCACTGGACTATACATTCATATATCGGTTGGGGGTCTCCCCATATCGATAGTCTTCTCTCTTCCTGCAGATGATTTTGGTTTTTCATACGCAGCACTGTGTGGGATTGTCAATGTAACACCAGGAGAGAGAGAGACAGAGAGAGAGAGAGAAGTGGGTTAGAGAGACTATCCATTCACACCTGACACACCACTAAACCAACCAATCTGCTGAGCCATCCTTTCCCTGTTAAACCATTCATGAAAGTGAAATGGACGTTAACACTCCTACCTGGATATACTGTACTGTATACCGCTATACTGTCACCTATTTCCCCACCTCCCCACCCAAAAAAACACAGTCAATCTGATTTACAGGGTATCATGTGAAGTGCTTTGATGATGATAATAATAATAAGGACTTTGTCTGAGGCGCTACATCAAATGCGACGATTATTATATTAGGAATCTTACATTTTAAGACAAAGCTGTCTGATATGCCAGGGTTTGCGATGTAAACGGCAATACGAGAGCAGCTCAAATTACTATTTTGGGGTTAAAATAATAAGAATAATAATGTGTGGATGTGTGGGATGTCCTGACGTGAAAGGCGCTGTAGAAGTGTAATTTTTGTTGTTGTTGTTGTTGTTGTAATGTGGCAGTGTCTGGCTGCCCTATCACTGAAAACCATTAAGAAATCACCTCTACAGAGTGATTTTAAACTGCAATAACATAACAATAATTTGGTTTGATACACATCAGGAGGACATTGCAAACGCTTCACATGATTCACTGTAAAGTGCGATAACTGTATTTTGCAAAACTGTATTTTGCAGATGAAAGCGGCAGCCAATTTTCTCACAGTAACATCCATGAAGGGAGTGACCCATTTTATCTGGGGGATTGTCAGCCAGGATAGCAGGAGAGAGAAACTCCCTTCACTCTTCGAATCATGCCAAGGGATCTTCAACGTCAACCTGAACTGGGGACTGGTGACGTCCTCCTGACGTGAATGGCGCTATACAAGGGTAATTATGTTGTTGTTGATGGGTGCTCGGTTTAATGTCTCATCCAAAGTGCAATACCTCTGACAATGTGAGTGCTGTATTGGACCATCAACCTGAACTATATTCGATTTCACGATCCTCACACTCGCTTTCGAATCCTTTCATCTCCCTCCCTCTCCAACCTGTTTACCCACCAACCCACAACCGGCTGCCTCCGCCTGACTGGCTTCTGCGTGTACCTCATGCCCTCCATTCCACCATTGGCTGCGCGTTCATTACGCCTCGAATCTCTGGAACACTCTTCCTCTATCCCTCCTCCTTGCCCCTTCCTTGCCCATCTTCAGGTCGTGCCTGAAGACCTTCCTATTCAACCATGGCTATGGTCACCCCTCTCTCCCGGCTCCGCTACCGTCAAGCGCTCTTGGATGCTTCCCAACGTGAAGGGCACAAGTTGTTGTTGTTGTCATGGGTTTCAAGTCTTGAACTCCCAACTTTCTGTCTCCAAAGCCTGTGTTACTTTCCATGCCCAGAACAAGAGCGTTCATTCCATTATTTTATTTAAAGCGCCTCATTGTCTCTGGTACCAGGACTCTCGCAATCCGCTCATTGGGGAACAAAATAGAGCAAATTCTGCCCTCAGACAGCGGCACTTATTAGATGGGTAATCATTTAGTCATTAAAACATTATATTAATAGATCCTTTAATCGCAGGAGTTAATTTATATGCAAATGTATTAAAGTGAAAAAATTCTCCAAGGAGACAAAGTACCTGGAGAAAATGCCAATGTTCCACATTTAATTTTTGTGTCACTCAATGTCTGCTTGTCTACACTTCATTTATTAATAATAATCCTTGCATTTGATATAGCGCTTTTCACGTCTTCTAGACGTCTCAAAGTGCTTCACAGAATAATATACTGTAAGGCAAATTGACTGTAGATTTTGTGGGCGAAACGCGACAGCCAATTGGGCACAGCAGTGTACCACAAACAGTCGTGGATTAAAATGACCAATTTATTATTGTTTTCTTTTTCTTGAGGGATTATTATCAGGCATGTAGAGTAACGAAACTTGCCCAATGTTATATATATGTTATATATATATATATATATATATATGATATCAGTCTGGCTAAGTTGGGAGTACTCCGTCACATCTCGATCAGAAGGTTGTGTGTTCAAATCCTAGTGGTAATTCAACTAATTCAGAACAACGTCACCCGGATACTCACCCGCACAAAGCCCTGTACCCCCATCGCATCAGTCCTCGCCAGGTTCCACTGGCTCCCAATTACTAGGTGGACTTCAAGACCCTCTCACTTGTTTTCAAATTCTTTCACTCCCTCATACCTCCCTACCTATCCAATTTGCCTACCCACCCCACCCCAACTCCACTGCCTCTGCCTGAAGGTTCTGACCTCCTGTTTGTCCCTTTCTTACAATCTCTCCACTATCGGTGACTGTACTTTCAGCCGCTATGCCTTGGAACTCTCTCACTCAATCTTCTGCCTTGGCCCCTCCCTTCCTGGAAGTCCTGCCTAAAGAACCCTCCTCTTTGATTGTGTTTAAAGCCACCTCCCACCTTTGTCTCCCCTTGCTTCAGGTTCAGACTCCACCACTGTGAAGCACTCTGGGAAGCCACCTGAAGTGAAGGGCACTATTTAGATTCAAGTTGTTGTAGTTGCTTACTACATTGGCTTTTTCATAAGACACTAAGGCCAGCCTCATCTTTAAATCATTCCACCCCCACCCCCCCCCCCCCCCCCCCACCACGCCTCTTGCCGCTCGGGTCCTGACCCCCGACTGTTAAGCGCCTTGGAACGTTCTCCCAAAGTGAAAGGCGCTCTACAAATATAATTTTGCTGTTGTTGTTATCCCTGAGAGTGAAAACATCTATGCACATCCCGGGGTTGTTTATTTGCAGCTACTTTCTCCATTGAGGCCTTATGAATAATTCAGGACTTTTGAGATTAATAACTCTAGTTTCATAAGATATAAGATGCTTTTTTTTTTGGCAGAGTTCAAAGCAGATATGATTACAGCTTATTTAGTGTCCCTTGCTGAGACTCACCAGATGTGGGAGAGAGAGAGAGAGAGAGAGTCAGGAGAAATTGGCGGTTTGAAGACTTTGCTATCCAGTTACATCGATGAACAATGTTGACTGTGGATTTTCAGCCTTTCATCCCATCCGCTCTTCGCAAAGATAGGCAAAATAATAGCCTTTCCTCTATTCCAGCCAAACTCACAGTACAGCACAATCAGGATACAGCGCCTTTCATGTCGGCAGGATATCTTGGTGTTTCACAGAATTCACTGTTGGGTGTAATGACAGTGTGTTTTGTGGGTGCACATTAACATCCCACAAACAGTTTTGATGTAAATGAGCGATTCACTTAAAATAATAATCATAAATAATTTGGTCACTCAATCCATGACATAATCAGAAGAATAATCCTTGCATTTGATATAGCGCTTTTTGTGTCTTCTAGACGTCTCAAAGCGCTTCACAGAATATGCTGTAAAGTGAATTGACTGTATACTTGTGGGCGAAAATGAACATGGGAACAGGAGTAGGCCACTCAGCCCTTTGAGCCATTTAATTAGATTGTGGCTGATCTGAACCTCAACTAATTATTTCAATTCCAATTGCCTGCTTTCTCTCCGTATCCCTTAATACCCTGACCTAACAAAATTCTATCAACTTCACTCTTGAAGATGGATCCAGCATCCATGATGTTTTGGGGGCAGAGAATTCCAGGTTTCTACCACCCTTTGAGTGAAAAAATTCTTCCTGATTTCACTCTTAAATGGCCTGGTTCTAATTTTAAGACTATGCTGGTGATTGGGATCAACAAAAACTTGAATTATATAATGCCCTCCATGCCGTGAGGTGTCGCAGAGCACTTAACAATGGCGGAGCCCGAGGCTGAGCCAGGGGGAGCGGGAAGGTGACTGTAAGTGAGGTCGAAGAGAAAGGTCTTCAGGCGCAACCCGAAGATGAGGAAGGAGAAGGTGAGGCAAAAGGGAGTTCCAAAGTTTCAGGGTGTAGTGGCCACCACCGAGGATGGAGCGGAGGATTCGGGGGACAGAGAAGGGTTACAGGGTGGGGAGGGTAGAGGTAGTTAGGAGAGTTAGGCTGAGATAAACTGAGACTTCACCTTAAGCCAGAGAGCAGAGGCAGCTCACTCACTCGTTCACTTATCAGGACATCTTGTCATAAACTACCAATGATTTTACTGGATTGAACTCAAAATCTGGCTGTTGGCGTCTGCTTTGAGAATTGCCAGAGGCTATGTCTAACCCTCCATGGTCTGAAAACAAAGTGATTACAAGACTCCTCTAGCCATCGTTATAGCTAAACTTTAACAGACGTGTCTACATTGACTCTACATGTCAAAACAGAAGAGAGTTTCTCCCAGTGTCCTGGCCAACAATCCCCCAAATAAAATCAATTGTTCGCCTTCACAGCTGGTGTTGCAAGAGATGATAATGTTACAATGACAAGAGATACAACAAGGCCAGGGGGCACTGGGTGGTGGACTGTGGAGTGAGCTGGATGGAGGGAGGGGGATATGGAGCCAAACCCTGAAAGCAAAGACTTGATGTTTGGTATTGAGGTATAGATCAGCTATGATCCAACAGAATGGCGGAACAGGCTCGAGGGGCTGATTGGCTTGCTCCTGTTCCTATGCTGTGCGCTTCACTAGCCTGCAATCTGGCTCAATCATTTCACTGTATGGTAAAATACTGCGAAGAACTCTGAGTGTTGGTGGGGGTGTGAGGTGGGTGGGAGGTGGGGGAGGTGGGGGAGGTGGGAGGGCACAGGTAGGGGGGATTTGTAGAGGGTCAAATGTGCAAGGTGAATAATAATAATCCTTGCATTTGATATAGCCCTTTTCACATCTCATCAATGTCTCAAAGCGCTTCACAGAATATACTGTAAGTGAATTGACTGTGTGTTTGTGGGTGCACCGTGGCAGCCAATTGCGCACAGCAACGTCCCAATTGCACCCAATTGTGGGTGCAACGTGGCAGCCAATTGCGCAAACAGTCGTGGATTGAAATGACCAATTTTTTTTATAATTGTGTTTGTTTTTTGATGGATTATTATTAGGCGTGTGGAGTAAGGAAACTTGCCCAAGGTTTCGCCCTGACCCGCCTGGATTCTCACGCTTGTAAGGCGAGTTCTCTAACCACTGAGCTACAGGAGTTCCACAAAAATTAACTACAAGGATTATTATTATTATCCCAACCGTGAGGCAAAAATAATTCTGCCACGATAATTGCAAATGGCAGCTTGGGAGTTTAGTAATTGGGCTCAAGTACAATATGCGTTAATATAAATCTTTACCGAGAGCTGAAGGAATTTCTGGCCTGAGCTTCACTGCTGGGAGTGTGTGTGACGATACCCCTGTTAAGATGTTATTTGATGCCCAGCGCTGTTTTTACAGGGTACTTAAACAAGCGATCTCGGTTTATACGTGGGCGAGTCCATGTCTGTTTGCACTCACTACACTGCATGAGAAGGTTAGCTCTACTGAAAGCCATGGGAGTGATTGGGTGGTTGGGAGGTGGTGGCTTTATGAATAAACAATCGTTCTGTGTGGAAATGTGATTAGAAAAAACGAGTACTCCATGTCCTCCATCCTTTCCAAAACAGCCATGTCTCCAACAAGCCTGCAGCTGCTAAGTCAGGGCTTCACTGGGCTAACAGCCTAACAGCTAGACTCTCTTCGTCAGAGAGAGTTGGGAGATAGATAATAATAATCCTTACATTTGATATAGAGCTGCATTGTGGAGGCATCCCAAAGAGCTTCGTAGGATTTCACTGTGAAGTGCAGCGACTGTGACCTGCCTACTCGCCAACCCACTGTCCACTACCTCCGCTCGACTGGCTCCGGTCTCCTTCATGCCTGCTGATGCCCTCCATTCAGCCACTACGCCCCCAAAACTCTGGCATTTTGTTCCTCTATCCCTCACATTTGCTCCTTCCTTCTCCATCTTCGGGTTACGATTGATTTTTTTTAAAATGAAGAGCGAGAATTCCAGGAGTGGCACTGATAGAGGCAAAGAAATCTGCGTCCCAAAAGGTACCATCTAGTCATATTCATCCGCAAATCCACCCCAAAACACTACCGTGCCTTTCCGTGCTCTCTTTACCAAGCTGTGAAATCCTATAATATATATAAATTGTTTAGAAGCAAAAATAATGGATGTCGCTCCCTCTCTATCGTGGCAACGTACGTGCGCAATTGGCTACCGCATTTCGCCCACAAAATACACAATTAATTCACTTCACTGTAAAGTGTATCCTGTGAAGAGCTTTGAGATGTCTTGCAGATGTGATAAGGCGCCATGTCAAATGCAAGGATTTTTATTTATTATACAACAAAGGGATGTCTGTTTATGAGCTATAAAGATGTATTAACAGAACTAAAAAAAATCTCATGGAGGCCATAAATATCCACAACACTGAACTCACTGACATGTGTTCCAGGCCCACAAAATAAAATCCTTGCATTTGAAACATCAGGAGGACCTCTATACCCCTCTTCTACTCGCTCCCCTCCCTCATGCAACATGTATAATAAATTAATATTAAATCCCAGCGCAATACAAATGCGAGTCATTAACATCATCATTATTGTTATTAATATCATTATTAGTAGTTATCATATCCGAGGCTGTGGGGAGATTTCAAGCGTGGGCTCCAGAACCCTTGAGACGGTTAATGGGAGCTGGAAAGCTCCACGCACTGGGTTGGCCTGCCTCTGCTCCAGACACAGATTAATTTGCCGAGGATTTCTGTCTTGTGAGGGTTTTATTTACATCACAGATCTCCTGACCTCAATATCTGTGACCCATGTCAGTACATTCCATCTTAATGCATGTCCTCAGGGCCCAGCGCTCTCTGTTGCCTGCAGAACGAGAGACTTGAAGTGTTCACAAGCTTCGGAAAAGTTAAATCTGCCATTTTCTTATCCGCCGGTGCCAGAAGTCTGAACTGATGAAGGGTTCGGCTGGCTAGCGACCAGAGCCACTGCGTTTGTCCAACGCTTTTCCACTGAGATGAGGGCCAACCACTGTGAGATCATCCCGTCCACAGAAGTTCCTTGCCCTGTTGATTATTTGGGTGAAAGAGAATGTTTTGCAGCTTCATCTGGGCATATGCTAACATGCTTCTCTTTCATGCTGTGAGGGTATAGCACTGAGCCTAACTCTGAGCCAATTTTGGCTCCCCGTCCCCCAGAGAATCGAATTCAAGATCCTCGTCCTCGCTTTCAAGGCCATTCACCGCCTTGTCCCTTTCTATCTCTCTGACCCGCTTTACCCCAATGAATCTGCCCGCCCCCTCCGTTCAGCGGGCCCCGTTCATATCTGCTCCGTGTTCCCCGCCCGACCCGCCCTACCATTGGTGGACAGGCTTTCAGCTTCTCTGCCCCCACACTCTGGAACTCCATCCCACAGTCTCTACGCCTCGCTTCCTCCCTTGCCTCTTTCAAGGCTGGACTCAAGACTCTCGTCTTCGATCGTGCCTTCTGCTGCCTTCCCAACTCTCTCTCCTTCCCCTCCTAAGTCTCTCCCTCTGCTCCCCCCTACACTGCTCCTCCCACTTACTCAGGTCCTGACCTGACTACTCAGCGCCTTGGGGTGTCCTCTTGATGTGAAAGTTGCTCTAGCAATGTCATTTTGTTGTTGTTGTTGTTGTTATAGTCCTGCAGCATAGTGCTGACACAAACCAAGGTCCTTTTGCAAGTGAGAGGACCTGGGTTTATTTTCTGGATGGGAAGTCAAGCTTCCTTACTCCTGTTTATCTAGCACTAAGTAGGAACCTGGTTTTCAGTCAATTGGCGGATCTCTTTCCGTGGCTGATAATCTCAGAGAGACCTAAAAAGAAATCGCAAACAAAATCATAGTCAATATTTCCTTTGACTTAAATTAGATTGAAATTCACCCTCAGTCTGATCTTGTGCTCATCCCTTTAACGAAACAGGGACTTACACCCCCCACTACCCTTCCCCCAAGACACTGAGTTTGTTCCTGTAGCAAAACAAGGCTAGATTTTCCAGTTACATTCATGAGTTCATCAGTTTATGCAATAACCACATCCAGGCTTGACAAGAGTAACTCTCTGCTCACCGGCCTCCCCATCTTCCACCTCTACCCTCCACAAGCAGCAGACCGCCCAGAACTCTGCAATTCTTGTCCTGTCTCGGACCAGGTTCCGCAATCCTCTCACTCCCAGCTCCATTGGATCCCCAACCCTCCAGAAGGTAGAGTTCAAGATCCTAGTCCTCACCTTTAAATCCCTCCACGGACTTGCCATCACCCTCCCTCTGTCACCTCCTCAAACCCGACCAATGCACCAATCCCACTGCTTGACGGCCCTGCTTCATGTTCCCACTCTACCTGCCCTAGTATCGATGGCCGGACTTTCAGCCTTTCTTCCCCCACCCTCTCGATCGCCATCCTGGAGTCCCTTCACCTCATCTCTTCCCTCACTTCCTTCAAGGTCCATCTCTTCTCTTCCCCAGTAGTGCCATGGGAATCATGGAATCATGCCAATAGATTCATGGGATCTACCTGAACAGGCAGATGGGACCTCTGTTTAATGTCGCATCCAAAAGATGGTTATATCTAATATATTTATCTGAAGACAACCTCATAATTTTGTGTTATATTTTGTCCGTCTTGTGTCCCCATAATCTAGTGCTGATTCATTCCTAAGCACCTTGTGGAGAGCTTGTAATTGGTAACTTTAAAGTCCCACGGGGGGAAATTGGAGCTCAGTTCAGGCTGACACTCCAGTGCAGTGCTGGGGGACGGGCTCTGGGTGTTGGGGGGGAAAGCTTTGCCTTCTCAGAGACGACGTCCTTCGGATGAGACGGTAAGTCTAGCTCCCGTCCATGTGGATGTTGATGAACCCACTGCGCTCTTGGAAAAGAGAAGGAATTCTCTCTCTTGAGTTCATTGCCTTGGGATCTCCTCCCAATGGCATCGTAATTGCACAATTTGTGTTGTTGTTGTCCTGGCAGACAATCCGCCAGATAAAATGAGTCACTTTCTTCACAGCTGGTTTGTGGGATATTGCTGTGTGTAAATCCGCCTTCAATAAACAAAGCCAGTCATTGTTCCATGTGAGGTCAACAGACATTAGGAACACCCACAGATATGTGCTGGGGGTATAGCTCAGTGGTAGAGCATTTGACTGCAGATCAAGAGGTCCCCGGTTCAAATCCGGATGCCCCCTGGCTTCCATTTTCACTGTCCTTCCTTCCTGCCTCCCCCCCCCCCCACAATCCCAAATAATAGACAGAAAACTGCCAGAGAGTGAGTGATTCAGGGTTTGAATGTAACTTTTAAGCCTAAACTTTGGCAACTTTACATGAGGATTTGTCCACATTGGATCTAACAGGATCTTAACAATGATGAATAATAATCCTGCCGTATCGCATTGGGAGGACGGCAGAAAGTGCTTCATGGGATTTCACTGTAAAGTGTTGTACTTGCACTTTGTAGGCGGACACAGCGGCCAAATTCTGCACAGCGACGTCCCCACACGCAGCCATGGAGTGAATGAATTGGCTGCCACATTTCGCCCATGAAATGTACAATCATTTCTCTGTACAAGTATATTCCGTGAAGCGCTTTGAGGCGTCTAGAGGGCGTGAAAAGCGCTATATCAAATGCAAGGACTACTATTATTATGATTATTGGGGGATCATCGACGAGGACACCTGCAGAGAGAGAGAGAGAGAGAGAGAAAAACTCCCTTCTTCTTTCCTATAGTGGATCTTTAACATTCACTTTGATAGGCTCAGATGGGGCCTTGGTTTAAGCTGAGTGAGAGTACAGTATTCTCATGCGGAGGGCGCCGCATAAGTGAGAATTGTTGTTATTACGTCGTATTATACGAGACGTCGATAAGATGTGAAAAGTGCTACATCAAATAAAAGGATTATTACTATTATTATTACTGTCTCATAGAATGGGTGGTGTCTCTGACAATGCAGCCTCTGGTTGACGACTGGGGAAAACGTATAATAATAATACTTCTAATAATAATGCTTACAGTTGATATAACGCCTAATCACGTCTTTGAGACGGCTCCAAGCTCTTCACAGAATACACTGGAAAGTGTATTTTGACTGTATATCGTGTAGCTCAATGATTAGAGCAGTTGCCTCTCACGCGGGGGGGAGGGTAGGGCAAAATGTTGGGAACATTTGCTTACTCCACATGCCTCTGTTTACCTAACGGTATGTAGGAACCCGGTTGTCAGTTAAATGGAGGATCGCTTTTCCGGGGTAATAATTTCTTCTTCAAAAAAAAATAACAATACGGTCACTCAATTCACGACTGTTTGCGGGGACACTCGCTGTGCGGAATAGGCTGCCGCGTTTCACCGACAAACTACCGGGGTCGATTTCACTGCTGAAATGTACGTCTGCACAGCTCGGCATCTCAGTGAAACAGAAAGAAAGACCTTCTTCCTTAGGAGCCGTGCAACACTGTCATAATTTTAATCCGAAATATAAAGTAGCCAGTGAAGGGGGCACCCGGATTTGAACCAGGGACCTCTTGATCTGCAGTCAAATGCTCTACCACTGAGCTATACCCCCTGTACATGTCACTTGGCTAGGTGGCCTCCTGTGTGTGCCCCACACAAACACAGATGTTACATGTCACAGGAGGGACATGAATGGACCCCCGCCAGAGAAACCGACGTAAACGATTACTGCATTGTCTCTCTCTCTCTAGTGGGGACAATTGATACTGCAGGCATACCAACCCCGTAATAATAATGCTCGTACCATATTCAATATTTGTTTTGATACAGAGCCTTATCACGCCTTTGGGACATCTCAAAGTGCTTCACACGGTATGTTGTAAAATTAATTGACTGTGTATTTGTTTTGGCGCGGGATAATAATAATCCTCGCCCGGCTTCATAGCTTCCCCATCACGATCCTGGTCCTCAGTTTTAAAGCCCTCCATGGTTTGGTTCCTCCATACCTCTGTGACTTTCACCAAACTGTCCACTCCCTCCATTCGCTTGCCCACGTTCCCCTCCCGCCCCCAACCACCAGGTAGAGCCTTGAGCCTTATTGTCTCCTCCCCCTGGAACTCCATCCGGGGGTCCCTCCGCCTCGACCGCTCCCTTGTCTCCTTCAATGCCCATTTCATGACCCTTCTCTTTGATGGCGCCTTCAATCAATCAGGGTAGGTGTGCCGGGGGTATAGCTCAGTGGTAGAGCATTTGACTGCAGATCAAGAGGTCCCTAGTTCGAGTCTGGGTACCCCCTGGAATTATTTATAGTCCTGCCAATTGATGTGTAGTGCAATTTGCAAATAAGGCAGCTAATTTGCACGCTTCTAACATTGCTTTAGAAAGGCAACTTGTGGTTGTGTTTCACCTACAAATATACAGTCAATTCAGTTTACAGTATACAGTATTCTGTGAAGCGCTCTGAGATGTCTAGAAGACGTGAAAAGCGCTATATCAAATGCAAGGATTATCATTATTATTGGATTTGATACAGAGACATCACACAACACTATAATAGCGTATTAATAATGTATTGTTTCAAAGTGGTTCACTGTCAACTGTTTTGTAGGCGAACGCAACAACCAATTTGCGCACAGCAACATCCCGCAAATGAGCGAATGAGTGATTTTATCTAGGGGCTTGTCGACCAGGAGAATGGGAGAGAGAAATTCCCTCCTCATTACCCAGCACAATGCTGAGGTCAGAGCCACAGGACAGAAGACGCTGAAGGGAGTCTAGGAGTACGGCTTCTGTCTTGTCAACATTTAGTTGGAAGACGTTTGTGCTCAACCAAGCCCTGATCTGCTTGACCAGCCAACAGAATGTTGGAGTCACAGCTGGAGGAGAAGTAGGTTTGTTTGTTTCGCCCACCATAATAGACAATAGTCAATTCACTTTACAGTATATTCTGTGAAGTGCTTTGAGACGTCTAGAAGACGTGAAAAGTGCTATATCAAATGCAAGGATTTTTATTATTATTATTAGTGGATTTGATAGACAGAGACATCACATAACATTATAATAATGTATTAATAATACAGTATATGCATTGATTCAGTGTATTGTATTTCGAAGTGGTTCACTGTCAACTGTTTTGTAGGCGAACGCAACTACCAATTTGCGCACAGCAACATCCCGCAAACAGCCCTGAAGCGAATGAGTGATTTTATCTGGGGGCTTGTCGACCAGGAGAATGGGAGAGATAAATTCCCTCCTCGTTCCCAATTGTGCTGTGAGATCTTTACCACACTGACAAGCTGCATTTATATAGATAGCGCCCGTTATGCTAGGCCAGGGCAACACCTTGAAGCGATGTCAAAACTGAACCGAGTTTGCATGTGAATCAGCTGCCGCGTTTGCCTTCAACATACACATAGTCACTACATTTTACAGCCAATTTGTTTCGCCCACCGAAATAGACAGTCCATTCAGTTTGCAGGATATTCTGTGAAGCGCTTTGAGACGTCTTGAAGACGTAGTAAGGCACAATATAAAATACACGTTTTATGATAATTATGTGGAAGTTTACTCCATGCAAACAACAACGACCTGCATCCCAACGCGGGAGGAACAGCATCAGTTGTGCGCCAATCAGTTGCTTTTGGTCCTCCTGTTGTGTGAAGACACTCTATAAATGTCATTTTGTTGTTGTTGTTTTGCGTGGCTACAACCTACACAGTGACTACACACACTCCCTAACACTTAGTCAGAAATATAAATAATTCCAGGGGGCACCCAGATTTGAACTAGGGACCTCTTGATCTGCAGTCAAATGCTCTACCACTGAGCTATACCCCCAGCACAATTACCTTGGCTAGGCTGCCCACCCTTGTGTGCTTTACACAAACACAGTGCATGGGTATTGCCATGGATGGTGGAACAGAGGGCACGAGGGACATGCTGAGTGGAGGCAGTGAGTAGGTGGTTGGGGAGTAACCAGGATAGGTAGGGAGGTGTCAAGACATGAGGAATTTTGAGTATCTTGAGGATCTTGAAATCGACCCATTTGGCGATAGGGAACCGCTAAACTCTGGCTAGAACTGGTGTGATGGGGGTACAGAGTTTAGTATGGGCGAGTGTGTGGGCGGCGGAGTTTAGGATCACCTGGATCCCGTGCATGGTGGAGCTGCGGAGACCGGCAAAGAGGACATTTGCAAAGTCGAGCTGGGAGGTGAGGAACATATGGATGAATGTTTGATCTGCATCTGGGGTAAGTCATGGTCATAGGGTTAAGCACTGTGGAGGAGGTGGTGGAGGAAGACTTTCCTGGTCATAGAGCAGATGTGGAGAAGGGAGGACAGCTGTGGGCTGAACCTGATGCCGAGGGAGGTTATGCACTGGTTTGGAAAATCTGAGAGAAAGGCTGGGTGGGGGGAGGGGGTGGTGTGTGGGGGGTGGGGGAGGTGGGGGTGGTTAAGGAGCTCAGAGCCATAGGACAGAAGACTTTCGTGGCATCCAAGAAGTATGAATGGGATCCATCTTGTCAACATTGAGTTTGAGCTCATCAGAAAATTGTCAGGACCTCGAGTTGCAGCTGGAGGAAAAGATGTATGTCATCTGCAAACAAGGGCAAGTTTGTCCCACATTAAATAAAAATACCTTCATTTCTATAGCCACTGGGACAGTATCTCAAGGAGTTTTCCAGCTGTACTGATTCAGTGACGTATGAATGAGCTACTGCGTTTCCCTGCAACGTAGTCACTGCACTTCACAGCAATTAAGCAGAAATATAAATAAGTCCAGGGGGCACCCAGATTTGAACTAGGGACCTCTTGATCTGCAGTCAAATGCTCTACCACTGAGCTATACCCCCAGCACATCTACCCTCTCTCTACTGCCCCCTATGTGCGCTCTACACAAACACGATGCATGCCACAGCAGGAACAGGACAACAGCAACAACTTGCATTTACACAGTGACCCTCACGCAGGTTAGCGTCCCAGAGGACTTGACCGAGGTGGAGCACAATGCTGAGGTCAGAGCCACAGGACAGAAGACGCTGAAGGGAGCCTAGGAGTACGGCTTCTGTCTTGTCAACATTTAGTTGGAAGAAGTTTATGCTCAACCAAGCCCTGATCTGCCTGACCAGCCAACAGAATGTTGGAGTCACAGCAGGACGAGAAGTAGATTTGTTTATTTCATCCACCAAAATAGACAGACAATTCACATTGCAGTATGTTCTGTGAAGCGCTATGAGATGTCTTGAAGACGTAGTAAGGCACAATATCAAATGCACGTTTTATGATCATTATGTGGAAGTTTACTCCATACAAACAACAACGACCTGCATCCCAACGTGGGAAGGAACAGTATCAGTTGTGCGCCAATCAGTTGCTTTTGGTCCTCCTGTTGTGTGAAGACACTCTATAAATATCGTTTTCTTGTTGTTGTTTTGCGTGGCTACTACACACACTCCCTAACACTTAGGCAGAAATATAAATAATTCCAGGGGGCACCCAGATTTGAACTAGGGACCTCTTGATCTGCAGTCAAATGCTCTACCACTGAGCTATACCCCCAGCACACTTACCTTGGCTAGGCTGCCCCCCTATGTGTTCTTTACACAAACACAGTGCATGGGTATTGCCATGGATGGTGGAACGGAGGGCACGAGGGACATGTCGAGTGGAGGCAGTGAGTAGGGGGTTGGGAGTAACCAGGTCGGATAGGTAGTGAGGTGTCAAGACATGAGGAATTTTGAGTATCTTGAGGATCTTGAAATCGACCCATTTAGCGATAGGGAACCGCTAAACTCTGGCTAGAACTGGTGTGATGGGGGTACAGAGTTTAGTATGGGCGAGTGTGTGGGCGGCGGAGGTGAGGGTCACCTGGATCACGTGCATGGTGGAGCTGCGGAGACCAGCAAAGAGGACATTTGCAAAGTCGAGTTGGGAGGTGAGGAACATATGGATGAATGTTTTGTCCGCATCTGGGGTAAGTTATGGTTAGGCACTGTGGAGGAGGTGCTGGAGGAAGGCTTTCCTGGTCAGAGACCAGATGTGGAGAAGTGAGGACAGCTGTGGGCTGAACCTGATGCCGAAGGAGGTTGTGCATGGTTTGGTAAATCTGAGAGATAGGCTGGGGAGGGTAGGAGAGTGGGAGGGTGGGTGGTTTGAGGAGCTCAGAGCCATAGGACAGAAGACTTTCGCGGCAGCCAAGAAGTATCTTGTCAACATTGAGTTTGAGCTCATCAGAACATTGGCAGGACCTCGAGGTGCAGCTGGAGGAGGAGAAGATTTGTATGTCATCTACAAACATGGGCAAGTTTGCCCCATATTAAATAACAAGAAGCTGCATTTCTATAGCTACTGGGACAGTATCTCATGGAGCTGTCCAGCTGGACAGATTCAGTGACGTACGAATGAGCTGCTGCATTTCCCTACAACGTACAGTCACTACACTTCACAGCAATTAGACAGAAATATAAATAAGTCCAGGGGGCACCCAGATTTGAACTAGGGACCTCTTGATCTGCAGTCAAATGCTCTACCACTGAGCTATACCCCCGGCACATCTACCCTCTCTCTACTGCCCCCTATGTGTGCTCTACACAAACACAATGCATGCCACAGCAGGAACAGGACAACAGCAACAACTTGCATTTACACAGTGACCCTCACGCAGGTTAGCGTCCCACAGGACTTGACCGAGGTGGAGCACAATGCTGAGGTCAGAGCCACAGGTCGGAAGACGCTGAAGGGAGCCTAGGAGTATGGCTTCTGTCTTGTCAACATTTAGTTGGAAATGTTTGTGCTCAACCAAACCCTGATCAGCCGACAGAAGGTTGGTGGACCTGGAGTCACAGCTGGAGGAGAAGTAGATTTATTTGTTTCGCCCACCAAAATAGACAGTCCATTCACTTTGCAGTATATTCTGTGAAGCACTTTGAGACGTCTCGAAGACGTAGTAAGGCACAATATCAAATACACGTTTTATGATAATTACGTGGAAGTTTACTCCATGCAAACAACAACGACCTGCATCCCAACGCGGGATGAACAGCATCAGTTGCTTTTGGTCCTCCTGTTGTGTGAAGACACTCTAGAAATGTTGTTTTGCTGTTGTTGTTTTGTGTGACTACACACACTCCCTAACACTTCGTCAGAAATATAAATAATTCCAGGGGGCACCCAGATTTGAACTGGGGACCTCTTGATCTGCAGTCAAATGCTCTACCACTGAGCTATACCCCCAGCACACTTACCTTGGCTACGCTTCCCCCCTATGTGTTCTTTACACAAACACAGTGCACGGGTATTGCACATCACAGCAGACAAATGATCAACACAATTAGCATTTTCACACTCATGCAGGGTAATGCCCCCCCCCTCCTCCCATCACAATCTTAACTCCAGACACCCCTTACCTCTTTGGTGCTTTGTTTGTTCTATCACCACTAAACACCTTTTCTCCCCAGTTTCGTTTAAATCCACCCCCTTCTGTTTCTCCCCCTGAAGTCGTTAACACATATTCAACCCATCAGTTACCACACTCTTTTTTTCCTTTGCTTTGTCTTCTTTGTCTCCTTTGTCTTCTTTGCCTCTCCCCCTTTAACGTCCTTAAGAAACCCTTCCCTCCAAACAAGCCCCAGTTCTCACGAAGGGTTGTAGACCCGAAACGTTGACTCTTTTTCCTTTCTCCATGGATGCTGCCTGACCTGCTGAGTTTCTCCAGCAACTTCTGTTTTTGTTTCAATGTCCTGGAGTGCTTCATGGCAGCAGAGGACAATGCAAAGCAAATGGTGGGGGGGGCGGGGGGGGGGGGCAGGTGACAGTAGGTATGATCAAAGAGGAAGATCTTCAGGAATGATCTGAAATTGGGGAAGGAAGGGCAAGGTGGAAGGATAGAGATAGAGTGTTCCAGGGTTTTGGGGTGTAGTGACCGAAAGCGGCCATGGATGGTGGAACGGAGGGCACGAGGGACATGTCGAGTGGAGGCAACAAGTAGGTGGTTGGGGAGTAACCAGGATAGGTAGGGATGCGTCAGGACATGAAGAATTTTGAGTATCTTGAGGATCTTGAAATCGATCCATTTAGCGAAAGGGAACTGCTAAACTCTGGCTAGAACTGGTGTGATGGGGGTACAGAGTTTAGTACGGGCGAGTGTGTGGGCGGCGGAGTGTAGGATCACCTGGATCCCGTGCATGGTGGAGTTGCGGAGACCGGCAAAGAGGACATTTGCAAAAGTCGAGTTGGGAGGTGAGGAACATATGGATGAATGTTTTATCTGCATCTGGGGTAAGTCATGGTCATAGGGTTAGGCACTGTGGAGGAGGTGGTGGAGGAAGGCTTTCCTGGTCAGGGACCAGATGTGGAGAAATGAGGACAGCTGTGGGCTGAACCTGATGCCGAGGGGGGTTGTTCACTGGTTTGGTAAATCTGAGAAATAGACTGGAGGGGGGGTAGGGGTGTGGGGGCTGTGGGTTGAGTGGCAGGGGGGGTTTGAGGAGCTCAGAGCCGCAGGACACAAGACTTTCGCGGCAGCCAAAGAGTATGTATGACTTCCATCTTGTCAATATTGTGTTTGAGCTCATCAGAACACTGTCAGGACCTTGAGTCGCAGCTGGAGGAGGAGAAGATTTGTATGTCATCTGCAAACATGGGCAAGTTTGCCCCATATTAAGTAACATGAAGCTGCATTTCTATAGCCACTGGGACAGTATCTCAGGGTCTGTCCAGCTGGATGGATTCAGTGACGCACAAATGAACTGCTGCGTTTCCCTACAAAACAGTCACTACACTTCACAGCAATTAGGCAGAAATATAAATAAGTCCAGGGGGCACCCAGATTTGAACTAGGGACCTCTTGATCTGCAGTCAAATGCTCTACCACTGAGCTATACCCCCGGCAAATCTTGCTTGGACAGACTGCCCCATATGCGTACTCTGCAGACAAACACGCTGCCTAGGTACTGCACATCACAAGAGGCACAAGAACAACAACAACTTGTATTTATACAGCGCCCCTTACACTGGGCAGTGTCCCAGAATGGTGGAGCAAGACACTGAGCTGTGGGCGGGGAAAGTGGGGAGGTATTGTTGGCACAGTCGAAGAGGAAGGTCTTCAGCACGATCTGAAGTTGGGGAAGGCAGGGGCAAGGCGGAGGGGTAGAGGAAGAGTGTTCCAGAGTTTCAGAGCACGGTGGCTGAAAGCGTGGCCACCGGCTGGAGGAGAATAAGCGGATTTGTGTGTCGTCCACATACATTGACCTGTTTTTAACCAACAACAACAACAACCTGCATTTATATTTGAGCTGTAACAGTTGCAGCAATGGTTGTAATTTAATCCTCCTTCTCGGGGTCGCCTGGGGTTTTTATTTGTCCTCGAAAGGCTTCTTAGGCGTCTTTATCCCTTAAGATTAAGAAAATGTGCTATTGAACTGGTTAGCTTCC
This sequence comes from Hydrolagus colliei, assembly GCA_035084275.1. Taxonomy (NCBI): domain Eukaryota; kingdom Metazoa; phylum Chordata; class Chondrichthyes; order Chimaeriformes; family Chimaeridae; genus Hydrolagus; species Hydrolagus colliei. The sequence continues at coordinate 4,878,409 of CM068768.1, forward strand.
CTAGTTCACATATTTGCACACATAATAATAATAATAATAATAATCCTTGCATTTGATATAGCGCTTTGCACATCTTATCGATGTCTCAAAGCGCTTCACAGAATATACTGTAAAGTGAATTGACTGTATATATTTGTGGGAGAATCGTGGCAGCCAATTGCACACAACAGTGTCCCACACAAACAGTCGTGGATTGAAATGACCAATTTTAGTATTGTGTTTTTTTTGAGGGATTATTATTAGGCGTGTGGAGTAAGGAAACTTGCCCAAGGTTTCGCCCTGACCGCCAGGATTCGAACACAGGTCTCCCCAGCTTGGTCTCCCCAGCTTGCAAGACAAGTACTCTAACCATTGAGCCACAGGAGCTCCACAAATCTCCTTCTAGGAGGACTGCTGTGGGAGGACTCCTGGTTGGAAGGTCTCCTGTGGGGGAGGACCCCTACTGCATTCCATACATGCGTGATGAGTTTGTTTAGGTCACGATAGAAGATCCATGAAAAAAAATATGCCCATGGTATTCCACAAAGCAAAACCTTTCTGATGTAAGGTCCTCCCGACATGAAAGGCGCTCTATAAAGGTAATTTTGTTTTTGTTGATGTGGTATAAACCATGTCTCTACATCAAAAAATATGTCCATGACAGCAAAACTCCCCCAACCAGACCTTTCCGATGAGATATAATAAGTCATGTCTCTATGTGAATCAGCTTGACAGACATTTTGTCTTTATTTATTTAGTCTTTAGTTATTTATTTAGCCTTCAGCCACTCTGTCCCCAACCTCTCAAATTCCCTCCACCTCGGCCCCTCCCTTGCCTCCTTCACGTCCTGCCCTCTCAAAGCTCTGACTAACAGCTGGTCAACTTGTACCCTCCTGTCCCACCGTTCGCGCTTTCAGCCACTACGCCTCAAAACTCTTTCGTTTTGCCCCCCCCCTTCTCCCCCCTGAAAACCCCCCTCTTTGACCGTGCTCGGACCCCACCTACCTCAGAGTCGTGGAGAGACTCCGATGGCCTGAAATGGCTGAAATCGATGTTGAGACCGCCCGGCTGTCGTGTCCCCAGTAGATAGTTGAGGTGCTGTTTCTCTGTGGGTATTTATACAGTTGCCGCTCACCCCTGGTTGGCGCGTGACGGAGCATTTGGCCAGTGGCAGGGCTGGGGCAGGAGGGGAGAGGTGACCGTAGGCAACAACAACAACAACAAAGTGACACTTGTAACAATTTTCTAATTGTAATAACAGTAATAACTTGCAATATAACCCGCCCCACCGTTGGCGGGCAAGCCTTCAGCCACTCTGCCCCCAACCTCACTCCATCCCGCAGTCCCTCCTGCCTCGCCCCCTCCCCTGGACTCCTTGAAGTCCTCCCTCAAGACCCTCCTCTTCGATGTGGTCACCACCCCAAATCCCCGCCTTTCCCTTCACCCTCCCCCCGATCCCGTCCCCGACTTGGGTCTGAAAGAATCATTGTCCAGCGCCTTGGGACGTCCTCCTGACGTGAAAGGCACTGTCTGTGCAAGTGTCATTTTGTTGTTGTTGTTGTTGATATTCTAGGCAAGGTCGAAGAGAAGGTCCTCAGACGTGATCTGAAGTCGGGAAGGAAAAATAATGATAATACTAATAATATAATCCTTGCATTTGATATAGCGCGTTCGCCGTCTTCTAGACGTCTCAAAGCGCTTCACAGAATTCACTAATGTAAAGTGAATTGAACTGTATATTTGTGGGCGAAACGCGGCAGCCAATTGCGCAAAGGGGCAAAGGGGTGGGGGGGGAGGGGCTGAGGATAGAGGAAGAAAAGTGTTTGGAGGAGGAGGAGACGTGTATTTGGTGGCGTGTGACCCGCGCACACGTGGAAGTTCACCCCGTGTTAAACCACAACCTGCGTTTTGCACTGCTCAGCGCCCGCTGGGGCTGGGACTCAAAGCGCCCTCTAAATGAACTGCAAATTAGCTGCCAAACAAACCACAGTCACTACACACACTTCATTCAGAGATTAAGACAGCAACAATATAAACAATTCCAGGGGGGCACCCAGATTTGAACTAGGGACCTCTTGATCTGCAGTCAAATGCTCTACCACTGAGCTATACCCCCAGTCTGTGTGATTCGCCGGCTGGAGAGGCTTCACATACCTTGGCGGCTGCTGATACACACGGCCTCCTGCCGGCAGGGGGCGGTGCGGCGGTGAGAGAGACAAGGAGTGAGTGAGTTTCTGGCGCCGCGGCTCTCACCTCCCCGGGGCTCAATGGAGCGGGAAGCGGTGACTCCTCTCACTGCCCGCGGCAGGACCCCCAGGTCAGCCCCCCCCCGCCTCCCCACCCGCCTCCCCACCCTCACACACACTCCCCTTCTTACCCCGCTCCCCAAACCCCTGCAGCCTCCCCCACTCTCCCCCAGCCCCCCCCCCCAACTCTCCCCCAGCCCCCCCCCCCCACTCTCCCCCAGCCCCCCCCCCCCACTCTCCCCCAGCCCCCCCCCACTCTCCCCCAGCCCCCCCCACTCTCCCCCAGCCCCCCCCCACTCTCCCCCAGCCCCCCCACTCTCCCCCAGCCCCCCCCACTCTCCCCCAGCCCCCCCCACTCTCCCCCCAGCCCCCCCCCCTCTCCCCCCAGCCCCCCCCCCACTATCTCCCCCAGCCCCCCCCCACTCTCTCCCCCAGCCCCCCCCCACTCTCCCCCCAGCCCCCCCCCCTCTCCCCCCCAGCCCCCCCCCACTCTCCCCCCCAGCCCCCCCCCACTCTCCCCCCAGCCCCCCCCACTCTCTCCCCCCAGCCCCCCCCAACTCTCTCCCAGCCCCCCCCCCACTCTCTCCCCCCAGCCCCCCCCCACTATCTCCCCGAGCCCCCCCCCACTCTCCCCCCCAGCCCCCCCCACTCTCCCCCCAGCCCCCCCCCCACTCTCTCCCCCCCAGCCCCCCCACTCTCTCCCCCAGCCCCCCCCCCACTCTCCCCCAGCCCCCCAACTCTCCCCCAGCCCCCCCCACTCTCTCCCCCCCAGCCCCCCCCCACTATCTCCCCCAGCCCCCCCCACTCTCCCCCCCAGCCCCCCCACTCTCTCCCCCAGCCCCCCCCACTCTCCCCCCCAGCCCCCCCCCCCTCTCCCCCCAGCCCCCCCCCACTCTCCCCCCAGCCCCCCCCCACTCTCCCCCCAGCCCCCCCCACTCTCTCCCCCAGCCCCCCCCCAACTCTCTCCCAGCCCCCCCCCCACTCTCTCCCCCCCAGCCCCCCCCCACTATCTCCCCGAGCCCCCCCCACTCTCCCCCCAGCCCCCCCCCACTCTCCCCCCAGCCCCCCCCCCACTCTCTCCCCCCAGCCCCCCCCACTCTCTCCCCCAGCCCCCCCCCCACTCTCCCCCAGCCCCCCAACTCTCCCCCAGCCCCCCCCCACTCTCTCCCCCCAGCCCCCCCCCCACTATCTCCCCCAGCCCCCCCCACTCTCCCCCCCAGCCCCCCCCACTCTCCCCCCAGCCCCCCCCCACTCTCTCCCCCCAGCCCCCCCCACTCTCTCCCCCAGCCCCCCCCACTCTCCCCCCAGCCCCCCCACCTCTCCCCCAGCCCCCCCCCCACTCTCCCCCAGCCCCCCCCCACTCTCCCCCCAGCCCCCCCCCCACTCTCCCCCAGCCCCCCCCCCACTCTCCCCCAGCCCCCCCCCCACTCTCCCCCAGCCCCCCCCACTCTCTCCCCCAGCCCCCCCCCACTATCTCCCCGAGCCCCCCCCACTCTCCCCCCCAGCCCCCCCCCACTCTCCCCCCCAGCCCCCCCCCACTCTCTCCCCCCCAGCCCCCCCACTCCTCTCCCCCCAGCCCCCCCCCCACTCTCCCCCAGCCCCCCAACTCTCCCCCAGCCCCCCCCCACTCTCTCCCCCCAGCCCCCCCCCCACTATCTCCCCCAGCCCCCCCCCACTCTCCCCCCCAGCCCCCCCCACTCTCCCCCCAGCCCCCCCCCCACTCTCTCCCCCCAGCCCCCCCCCACTCTCTCCCCCAGCCCCCCCCACTCTCCCCCAGCCCCCCCAACTCTCCCCCAGCCCCCCCCCAACTCTCCCCCCAGCCCCCCCCCACTCTCCCCCAGCCCCCCCCCCCACTCTCCCCCAGCCCCCCCGCACTCTCCCCCAGCCCCCCCCCCACTCTCTCCCCCCAGCCCCCCCCCACTCTCTCCCCCCCAGCCCCCCCCCCACTCTCTCCCCCCAGCCCCCCCCCACTCTCTCCCCCCCAGCCCCCCA